>JANAVB010010193.1:5378320-5717909 GCA_029216955.1 Iris pallida | reverse complement strand
CTGGGTAACTTGCTTTAGCAGGTCATTCTTCACTTTAATTTTTTTCAATGAACACCCTAAATAACTCATATTACTCTCTCTTTCGTCCTTCCAATTTAAATTTCGTAATTTTTTTTTTGGTTACAGGCCGTCATAGTGGTGGTGTGGTGGTTGTGGTGAAAAGAGAAACGGAGAAAAAGGAAATAAGAATCAGTCCGGATCGCGTCGAACGTCGTAGAGTCCTCCTAGAACAACGAGGAGTACCAGCTGCGCCGAGAAGAATCGGTCCGGTTCGCGTCGGACGTCGTCGAAACCTCCTCGAACAAGAAGAAGTACCAGCGGCGCGCTCTAATTTTACTGTCCATGCCATGTCAGAAATCTTATTTTTATCTAATAATTTAATATTTGTTAATAAAGCTACATGTCATGGTGGTGGTGGAACTGAGGAAACCTGCTTCTGAATCTAAGGTGGGCGGATCATCTGCTCACATATTTTAAAAAAATCTGTATTGATCGGACGAAATATTTTTACTTTTCTAATGATAATATTTTCAAAGAAAATATTTTTTTTGGACGGTGAATGGCCATTCTCTTTGCTTTTAACACGGAGAATGGCCATTCTCTTTGCTTTTAACACGGCGAATGGACGGAGAATGGCCATTCTCTTTGTTTTTAACACGGCGAATGGACAGAGAATGCCGTTCTCTTTGTTTTAACACGGAGAATGGCCATTCTCAAGGAGAATGGCCATTCTCCGTTCCTTTAACATAGAGAATGGCCATTCTCCGTTCTTTGAAATGGATAATGGACACTCTCTGTGCTTTTAACAAGTATGGTACATTTAGGACTGGAAATGTTCAAGTATCCATTTTTTTACCAAATATTACAGTATTTTTAATATACCATAGTATATTCATTTAATATTAAATCATTTTCAAGAAAATCGATATCATTTTATCAGGCTTCCACTGTATGGCTGTACAAATTTCTTGCGAGTGTTTGAATATAATTAACCTACTATCAAAGAGAATTTTTCTTACATTACATATGCATTACACTGGCATCGACTTCATACTGATGGCATCGATGTACTGATGCAATAACAAAGGATGAACAGGCAGGATACAATTAGCTTCAGCAATAACAAGGGGATGAACATGCAGGATATAATTTGCTTCAGCAATAATAAGGGATGAACAGGCACTGGCATCGATTCATACTGATGGCATCGATATAATAATTTTTACAGAAAGCAAAACACATTACAATAAATAAAGTTTTAGTGATCCCAGGAATGCATCGTAATGAGGCCACCTGTAAACCCTAGAATGCATCCAGGATCATATCTGAAATCAAAGGAATACACCAAAATATCAATATTATCTATGAAGGCCAACTGCCAATCAAATAAACGCTTCAACCAAAAAATCATAATAAAATTAGTATTCATTTCCAAGTCCAATAAACTGCATAATTGACGTTACAGTAATCTGTCCAATCCACGTTAGTAATTCAACATAGAACCTGCATAATTCACAATACAATAATCCAATAAATATCAGACCTACTCTAAATTCAAGACCATATTACATTTTTAAATAAATTACGAACTATGCACTTAGTATAAGCAAAAGTTAGTCTTACAACATTTCAAACACAAAATTAGTTTGACCGCCATGACCAACAAATATTCAGAACCATATTACAAGTTAAATATACTTCCAAATTGAAATAAAAGATTCAAAGCTCAAAAGATGAATCTTCATAGCCATCTCCATCTTCTTCTTCTTGTTTTTTTTCTTCTTCTTCTTCTTTCTCAAAATATCCTTCACCTACACCTTGAGGGACGGATTAAGAAAAATTATAGTAAGTATGGACTCACTATATATGTAGAAATAACATCCAGAAACATAAATAGAAGTATCAAAGTAATGGCTAGCATTAAAGTGTCAATGTACACAGTGTATATTTTACATAAGAGTTTGGGCTAGCCCCATTTACCTTCTTTACGAGGGAAGGAAAATCTTATTCTTGATCAGCAAATTCAACCTCTATCTTGTTAATCTTATCCAGAATCAATTTCTGGTTGTCGGATATAGTCTTCATCTCTTTGAAGACATTTTCAAAGTTTTGCAGCAACAAAATTGTATAGATCATCAACCCTGTCCTTAGTGTTTTTGATTCCATAAGTTGATGGTTTTCCAGATGTTGATGGTTTGCTTGCAGCTGCTGCCCGTTTTCCAAACATTCGAGTGAAGGTTTGTTTTCTTATGGGGCCTTTGTTTTTAATATAAACATCCCCTGCTAAGCTTGGGACAAAATGTTTATTAGCCATCGAGCATACAAATCCTCCGAAAGGGAGAGCTGTCCTTGCAGTTGGTTTTTCCACGAGATGCATCATTCTACTGAACATGTAGGAACCTATATCCATCCTTTTTTTTCTTTCTCATATAATAAAGAAATTTTACTCTCTCGGGATGGATGGAAAACTCATGTCCAGTAGGGTTGAGTGTTTGAGATACGTAGGCATGCAACAATTTATACAAAGTTTTTAATTGATCTTTGTATACATTTTGAGGGGTCTTGGCACCCATTGAAACACCTGTAATCTCATGAATTGCATCTGTCATGGAAACATTATCAATATCTTTCATATCAAACTCAGGAACTGGATCAAATCCATAAAATTCGTTGATGACAGCAGAATTTACCCTAATCAGTTTCTCTCTCAGAAACACCAGTTGTTGATCCTCTTCTTTTTCTTTAATTTCAGCCGGAAGATTTGAGTAAAATTCTCTTACTATTGTTTGGGAGATTTTCTCAAGACAGGATTTGTTCAGTTTCTCCAATTGATAGAATTTCAATATATCCAGGAAAGCTTCGTCTTCGACATCATCCATCTTAATTGATCTTTCAGGCATAACAGCCTTTTTCTTGAAATATTTAATATAAATCTTCTTAGATTTAGAATCTTTAAATTTTTTTACCTCCTCTCCAGCCTGGGACTTATTTGATGATTGCTCTTTCTTTTCATTTTCTCTTCTGATGAGGATTCAAAATTCTCAGAGTACGCTGATGACTCTGTATCCGTTGTCACCCTAGCCTTCGCTTTAGTACACCTTCGATCTTCATAAGTTGAGTCTTCTGACGACTCTGTATCGAAGATAGATTTTCCGATATTTGTCGAGCAATGAGTTTTTTAGCCTTTTTTGCACGTGGCTTGGCTGCCGCCTCCGCTTTCATCTTTGCTGCCGCCGCCGCTGCTTCCGCCGCTGCCCTTTCGACCTCTGCCCTAGTGACCATAATCTTGGTTTTCGTCGCCCTTGCAAGTTCTACCCTTCGGGCCTGTATCGCATCCCTTTGTGGATTTTTCTTCTTCGGCAACGGTCGTTGTTTCTTCGGCGGCATTTTGATTAGAAGAGGATTTGGGAGAATGAAGAGGGTTTGAGAAAAAAAGTGGGAAAATTCGACCGTCTTATATGACCTTGGGAAGTGGAAAAAATTAGAATAGTTTTGAGTCTTAAATTAAATTTATTACTATTATTACTAGTATAAGACGGTCGAATTTATTACTATTAAATTTAAAAAACTACTTTCCAAAATTAAATTTATTACTATTATTACTAGTATATATCCATGTGAAATCACTACATAAACCTTTAGGATTTTGAGACCCTAATTTTAAAAACTACTTTCCAAAATTAAATTTATTACTATTATTACTAGTATATATCCACGTGTTCCGTATAAATTATTGAAAAATTTGGCAGAAAAAACGTGGTGGAAACATGTTTATTTAAAAAAATTGGACAACATATTTAAGAATGTGAAGTTTTATCTCAATATTTCTATTTTTCGAATATTTGATTAAATTTTTGAAAATAAGAAGACTATGTACTTGAAAAGAGTAAAATTGAAACACTCAAAGTTGTCCTCTATTTTACTTTGTAATCATATTTAAGATGGATTTGACGGCAAGATTGACGCTGGCAGCATAATCAATTCTATGACGTAACAAGTCATTGATGGGGATATCGTCGCTGATATATGGATTTGACGTAACAAAATTTGTTAATTGAAAATATATAAAGAGCAATGCTATAGTTAGCAAATGGGTATAAGTTGTAAGAAGGTTGTAAAAGTTTGATTGTAGCCGAAACCAAATTGAGTTAACAAAATATTATATTTCATTAAATCCCAGCTTCGTCGCCGGAACATTCTCCGACGAAGTATACAAGAGGAGGACAAAAACTATAAAAAACGAAAAAAAGAAAAACAGAAAAATAAGAGGTCTACCCCTCACTGGCCTCGCGGAGGATCTTCGCAAAGTCCTGCAGGGTGCGCACACCCACCCTATGGCACAGGCGGCAAAACGCTTCCCTCTTGTCTAGAGAATCCCGTTCCTCCGGATTGATCGGCAACAGGCCAAAGTTGGGCACCGGATGAAGAGGTCGAGCGATGACCTCCAGTGACAACCCACAGGAGGTCAGGAAGTACGCAGCCGCTGCCAGCCAGTCATGGGCCGGAGGCGGCACAGAGGGTGCTCCATGCGGAGAGGCTCGGCGACGACTGGAAGAAGACTCTGGCAATGGTTCCCAACCAGATGATCTTTTTGGAGCCATGTTAAATGTGCAACCTACTCAGATGAATGGGGACCCCTATGTATATAACGTTCCTAACCGACTCTTCTTATTCCTTATTGGAAGTTGGGGATATTCAATTTCTTATTCCTTATTGGAAGTTGGGGATATAATGCTACAGTTACAACCAAATGCTTACAATACTCTTACAACCTTCATCCATTGCTGACATGTGGGCCATGGCCCACATGTCAGCAATGGGTGAAGGTTGTAAGAGTGTTGTAAGCATTTGGTAGTAGACTTAGCATTATTGATGTCTTATTCCAAGCTTAGTTGTTTGTGCTGTTTGGCTTTTATATGGAAGGCCTAGGTTCGAGTCTGGTGTTTGGGTTCTGTAGAATTTTTCTATTGTTAACATTTTTTGGGTGCTATTATATGCTTTTAACTTAGTATGGAACAATTTTTGGGACTGTTAATGGCCATTCTCCGTTCCTCTAACACGGATAATGGTACATTTAGGACGGAGAATGGTACATTTAGGACGGCGAATGGTACATTTAGGATGGCGAATGGTACATTTAGGACAAAAATGATACATGTAGGACGGAGAATGGTACATATATAACGAAGAATGGTACATTTAGGATGAAGAATGGTACATTTAGGATGGAGGTAGGACGGAGAATGATACATGTAGGACGGGGAATGGTATATATAAGACGGAGAATGGTACATTTAGGACGGAGAATGGTACATTTGAGACTGTTCTGTAGGGTTGTAAATTTTAAATAGTTTGGCTGTTTAGTTTGTTTTGAATCTATATAAATTAGTTTTGATGGCTGGTGAAGATGAATTAGTTTGGCTGTTTGGCTATATAAATATATTTTAAAGGGTTGTGAAAAAGAAACCAATGTTTTCGTATCAATCACCATTAATTATGGTGAATTGGCACTGATACCACTAATATGAGTGGAATTTGTACCGCCAGAATTCATTTTGAATAAGGTAAAATCTGTCTTGGGAAATGTCGAAATATCTTGGATATGATTACACTGAGATGTTGTATTAATGGTAAAATCTGTGTTGGAAAATGTCGAAATCTCAGAAGTGAGCCGTCTTAGGCGTCATTATATCACAGTCCATTTTATTTATAAAAAATTAATCATGTAAAAAATTATTGACAAAAGTAAAATTGTCAAAATGGAGAATCGAACTCATAAAAAATATTTTGTATGTAGACTAGTAAAAAATATAAAGAAATACATGCATGCATGCATGCATACATGCTAATGTTTTCACCATTCACCCTAGGAATGATTGATGGTATAGAAATCATTATACATCTCGTATCCAGGTTCCCCTGGGACTGGGATTACATCATCAAAGGGTTTTTTAAACGTCTGTATTGAATAACAAATTTTCCATAGTTCGTCGTCGAAGTGCACGTTGAAGCACCCACGTATGTCGAGCATGCGAAGACCCTTGCAGTTGCATATGATAGATCGCAGCATGTCTCCATTGAACATGCCGAATCCTATATGTAGGTGCTCGAGACGCGGCATCGAATCAGCCACGGCCTTTCCCTCTGTCTCGTTTTCCGTGTCCAGCACGAATCTGTTCCTGAGCATGAAATCTGGAGGGGGCATGTTCCTACCCAGCTTGACCAGACGATGGCAACACTTTCCGGCAGAAAATATTCCAGTCGACGTGATATAGAGGCAGTAGCTAATGTCGAGTTCTTCCAGCACCGGAAGAAACTCCAAGTGTCTCACGAAAGTTTCATCACTCACATCGCACTTTGGAATGCGCAGCACCCTTAGAAATTTCCCACTATATTATAAAAATGGGAAAACATCATTAGAAATTAACAAAAGTATACGTAAAATTTTGTAATAGAAAAAATAAAGTATTAGAATAAAACCAAATAAAATTTTGCACTGGCCTTAAACATGCAAAACAGAAGGCTGCTTCGTCGAGCTTGTACGCGGAGAAGGACCCTAGATATCCCCACTGCGAGCCACGAGCTTCATTACGGTCAAACTAATCTCAGCGGTTTGCTGGGTCCTCCGGCACCACTGTACCAAGTCGACGTTAGACCAATAGTCTAAGGGACCGTTGAGCGCCTTCCACCACGAACGGCAAACTGGAGCCACGTTGCACATTACCTCGTCCGCCGGCATCCCCGACAGTACCAGTATCATCGAGAGAATCTCGGTAGGGATGACGGCCCATCCGCTGCAGTTGATCTTGCTCCTCTCCATTGCGACTGTTCTTCTTCTTCTTCTCTCCTTTGTTTCTCTCTAGTCGGATGGGTTCTCTTCTTTGGAAAAAGGCTATTTAACCTCTCGTTTAGGGGGGTGTAACCCGCTCGTAGAGGGGTGTGACCGAACAAGGCACGAATTTATTAGGAAATAACGGTAATGCCACTGTATTAATATTAGCAATTAGTCGTTTGGGCTCCCAACATATTTGGGTGATGCCATCTCCCATTATGTGGCATCTGACATGGCAGATGACATAACAGCTGACATGGCAAATTTTAACCCCAAAAATTAATTACCCAAATTTTTTTAATGTTAATGTTAATATCAATATTAATATTAATGTTAATGTTAATGCTAATGCTAATGTTAATGTTAATATTAATATTAATATTAATATTAATGTTAATGTTAATATTAATTAATGTTAATTTAATATTAAATTATTTATTTACTATTAATGTTAATTTTAATATTAATTTTATTGTTAAATTTTGTCATGTCAGCTGTCATGTTAGCAACCATGTCATATGCCACATAATGGAAGATGGTATCACCCAAATTTTTTGGGAGCAAATAGCATTTTCGTAATATTAGTTTTAATTATATTGTAAATTTTAAATTAATAGAAAAGCCAATGTAGATTTAATATTAATGCTACTATTAAATTTTCTTGATCATATCTCGATACTTACGATTGTCGACCGAGTTACCGTCTTCATTATTATCAAGTTTTCACCCGAATCATCGTCCTCGCTGGGGCGTGATGCCGCACAAGCCTGGAGTTGCGCTCGTGCAAGGCAAGATAACAGATTCACAATAGTGTTTATAGCTCAAATTGATAACATAAGCAGCGGAAGAAAAACGTAGTATACAACAAGAATCTCTTTTATTGATAATGAACTGAAGGTTACAATGGCTCTGAATAGCCCAACTTAACATGCCAATTGCTACAACGCTCATGATCTCTCTAGCTCACAAAGGAGTACATTGTTCCATGCATTATGCCTCTTTATAGCCAACAAGTAGTCTTCGGCTGAACATCTCCATGTCGCAAGTCCGAACGCCAATGCGGTAGCTCCTCTTGAACGCTAAGGACTCCATGCCTCAACACGTCCAAGCCGAGCCCTGCCTCGAGCCGAACATATCCTGAACTTGTCCACTACCGTGTCCCTGCGGCAGATACAGTTAGACATAATCTTAACATAAACATAGTGATCGTGCTCATCTATGTCCCATTTCGCATAGCCTGCAAGGTTAGAACTTTACATAAGAAATCATATCATTTCACTCAACCAACCAACCGTAAACTTAAATATATGCATAAGGGTGGCAGGCCCTGCGCCTGCACCCAGCGCTAATCTCAGCCCACCGGCCCTATCTATATGAAGGTCATGGTATTTCGCACCGTAATGCATCTTTGGCATCCTTATGTGTAAGACTATGATCGCTTCGATACGGGTTGCTAGCCCAATATCCGAAGGATCCCAAACTTACTGATATCATAGCTTATCACAACACTGGACGATCGCAACCCGTCCTAATGATATGTACCATAAATACCATACATAATTCCCTCCTTTGAACTACTCGGTTGAATTAAGATAATGTGCACCATAAATACCATACATAAATACCAACACTGGACGGTCGCAACAATATTATAGCTTATTGAGTATATTATATTGTCATTGCTTGTCCTCCATTTGGAGTTACCGTTCTCGACAGGTTTTGATATTATAACTGTTGTTAGATAGTAGAACTAGACAACGTTCTACATCATTTTTGCGGTATAGGCTGGGACGCTGTCACGCACTCATGCCCATACTCCGGGTACGGATCGTGATAGGGTGCACGAGAAAGAAACAATATCGCTACCGATTCGGTTGGGACCGATAGGTCGGAATCGGCCGGGTCGAACGAACGGGAACGGTTGAATTAAGATCCATTCCATGTTATGGAATGGCTTCTCTGGAACCAAGTTCCATATTCAGCGGGTTGCAGGTGATCGCGTAGGCGACGTCAGCGCTGCCAACCAGTCGCTCGCTTGAAGCAAGTCTAAGGCGAGTGGCTGACCTCATTCGCCTCGTCCCTCTTCGACGTCACTGGCATCACAAGCCATCCTGGACGTATAGCTTTGTTAATCGGGGTCTTTTCAACGTAAGTAGCTAGCTCCGATGCAAGTCCTCGCTTAACCTGTGCTGAAACCTTATGCACGACTATACCCTGTTTCCTCCTAGGCCGAAACGGTCCCGTGGCCCCGGGTTGCTGATCGAGGAAACTACCGCCTTGTCGACAAGTTGTCTATAACTGTGCGAAGACATATTTTCTTTTTAGTTATTAAGACATAGCCTACATTATATTTGAAAACTCAATCCCTTTTTCGTGTTTGTGCCCTTGCATTTATCCTTTCATTCGCAACAACATTATCGATTTACCTAGGAAGGGGGTCGAGAAGAGGAGGGTCAGCCACTCACCTTGAGTTTACTTCAGGCGAGAGAATGGATCTTAATTCAATCGTTCTCGTTCGATCGAGTCAATCGATCCCGACCTATCGGTCCCGACCGAATCGATAGCGATAATGTTCATTTCTCACGCACCCCGTGGACGGAGTACGGGGCACGATGTAGGGACGGGGCACTACAGCTATAGACTAAGATGTCGTCTATGAATACTAAGATGTCGTCTATGAACACTATCTCTCCGATCCTGGTGCCGTCCCTGGAATCAAGTCGATGGTGAAAACTCTGCCTCACCGGAAAATGAAAACTCTGCCTCACCGAAAATACCAAAAATAATCCTGCCAATATGGCAGTCTATTCTTGTGTATTGCTCCTTCAACCAATCCATTCCTAGGCCAAGGGGCCGATTCGGCCCGCCGCAAAAGGGTCGCCGTCTAACCCGACTATAGTCCATGATGGCTTGATATTGCCAGTGACCTTCACACCCTTTCACTGCTTAACAAATGCACGTGACATGGGACGGTGCTTGCTATACTTCGATAGCCCAACAAAACTTTTTTCTAATGTGTTCGTGCAACGACTTGACAAGCAAGGGCTACGTCAAGCCTTGTATCAAGGGAACGTGCTGTGCACGCGTTCGACTTGAACAATCAAGTTCTTTGGGTGCATAGACTTAAGCAAGAAGCAGTGAAATACGACTTAAACTACGGGACAAGCGAATGTTAATATTAATTGTAGTTCCAATTATATTTTAAATAAAAAAGAATACAATTTTAACTTTAACTAGTTTGAAGTAAATGTTAAATCAAAAACTATTTTAAATTTTAGTATTAATATTAGTTTCAATAATATTGTAAATTTTAAATTAACAGGAATGCTACGGTATTAGAAACCTAGCTAGCTGATGTCACGTTGCTCGGGGCTCGGTTAGTGTTCGTCTAAACTCGTACGTGCGAACTAGTTATTAGTAATGAAAACCAAAAATTGAATTTTAAGTTTAAAATCTAGTCGAGCTCGATCCTTCCTCTTTATCCCATCTCCCACACTCTCTTTCTTTCTCTCTCTCTCTCGGGTTCTCTCTCACAGGTTGTGTTCCTTACACAACAGATCCCGTAGCATTAACTGCTCTGCATGCGTTATCCTACACAATTTAATAATAAACACTGATACCATATCATTAGAAGAGTAAAAGTTGTCTTGGAAGTTGTAAAAAATTACTTTGTATTGTCTTCTCAATACTTTTTTGCATTGGAGATAACTTTTTAAACTTATTGTCATTTGTGAATATAGCCGCCTATGCAAGATATTGTCTTTTGCCTCATGCCACATAGGATACACAACACATAACAAGACAATAAGGCTTCGTAGCATTAAATGCTGCTGCATGCGTTATCCTACAGAAGAGGGCCACGTGGAGAATGCTGTTGCATGCTTCCTCATGCGTTATTAGCTACATAATTTAATAATACATGTACCCAGAAGACGAGAAAGTTGTGTTGTTGGAAGTTGTTTTCTTAAAATTATGCTTGCTCCTAGAATCACTCAAGATTTTTCACGAGCCATCAAAAGAGGGCCACGTGGCGGAGTTACAAGGAAGACGAAAAGGTTGTGTTGTTGCCTTGCTGGAAGTTGTTTCTTCCGGAATAATGCTTTTTGTACCTCCAAATTGCACTTTCAAACTGTCCATCCTTACGTGGCAGCTGACCTGATATGTTGATCTGGCAGCTGATGTGGCAATTTTTTTAAAATAAAACTAAAAATAAAAATTAACATTAAAGTTAATGTTAACATTAACATTAACATTAATATTAATATTATCGTTAACATTAACAATAATATTAATATTAATATTAATATTAATATTAACATTAACATTAACATTAATATTAACATAAATTAATATTAACATTAAATTAACATTGATATTAACGTTAAATTATTATAGAGAAAATTGGGTAGTTAACTTTTTAGATTAAAATTTGCCATGTCATCAGTCATGTCAGATGACACATACTATTATTTAACATGCCACATCAGATGGGAGGGCTATATATTAGAGGGACAATTTGGAGGTACGAATATAGCATTACTCTTTTTTCTTGTATTATTTCTTGTCCTTTGTTTCTTCTACTGGTTTCTAATACACTCTATTTTCTTCAATGTCGACGTCACATGAAGAAAGTGATCGTCGTGTGAAAGATTTAGTCGATAAAGAAAGCTTCCTTTCAAGAGGACTGTCAGATGATTTGGATGATGAGCAAAGTTTGGAAGATGTTAACTTAGGAGACAGTAAAGAACAAGATGAAGAAAACAATGGAAGAATGTATCATAACGACGACGACGACATCAACGCAAACAACGAAATATTATTTCGCATCACCCTTTCTAATGGATTTAAGAAATGCATTATATTTTTACATTTATTTCTCATATTTATTTTGATTTATTCTGTTCTTAGGGACGACGGTGAATCTGCATTGGATTTCGATACAACGACGATGAAAAAATATTACAGTCAGCCAACATTAACAAAGATCCAAAACATCTCTTAGAAGAAGATATTGTTGGCCTACAGTTCAACTCTATTGAAGAAGCAAAGACATTCTACCGGATATATTCAAAAGCATATAGTTTCAGTATTAGAAAGAACAAGGTAAAGAAAAACAAATCTGGGATGGTGATGATCCGTAGTTGGTGTTGTTCGAATGCGGGATTCAGACACAAGAAATACAAGAAAGCTCCTAAAAGGGTTCGTGAGCCAAGAAGTGAAAGCAGAAGTGGTTGTAAAGCAATTTTTCGTATTGGGCACACCGATAAAACAAAGATATGGTTCGTAAAAAAATTTCATGTACATCACAACCATATCCTGGCGAATGATTATGAAACAATTTTTTTGAGATCCCATCATACGATATCACCCGCAGAGTTGGAAGAAATTAAGCTTATGAAGCAATCAGGGATGGGGACTGGACAGATATGGAATTTAATTGTCCAGAAGAAAGGTGGCTGGGATAAGGTTGGATGGACAAGAAAGGATTTATACAACGCTCTAGCTCAAGATAGTAGAGCATTAGACGATGTTGATGCTACGACAACACTTACATTTCTTTAATCTAAGAAGGGCAGTGACCCAGATTTCTTATACGCGTACAAGGTAGACGAAGATTCCAGATTGACCCATCTCTTTTGGGCTGAAGGTGCATGTCGATTTGATTACGAATTATTTGGAGATTTACTAGCATTCGATTCTACATATAAAACAAATAGAAGTCAAATACCGTTGGTGGTTCTAGTGGGTATAAACAATCATGCGATGACTTATCTATTTGGGTTTGCAATGATCCATAATGAGACTGCAGAGACATATTCTTAGGTTCTAGAAAAATTCCTAGAGTGTATGAATGACAAATTACCAGTGACAGTTCTCACGGATGGTTGTAGATCCATGAATAAAGCAATTGAGGATTTAATGCCCAGCGTAGTTCATCGAACGTGCGCATGGCATATCCTAAACAATGCTGCCAAACATGTACACCGAGAGGGTTTTTACAATAAACTGATTCTTCTGATTAAAAGGTACATCGCACACTTGCTACTTTACTTTGAAGTATGTTGTTGTTACAATATCACAACTTTAGTTACTGTCCATATTTTCTAAATAGGTACTATTCAGTCAAAGAATTTGAAAATCGTTAGCAGCAGATGCTAACAGATTATAATGTAGAGAATAATGAGTGGACCACTACATTGTATAGAACGAGGGAGCGATGAGCGGACACATTCCTAAGTGAAAATTATTTTGGCGGTTCTACTGTAATAAATAGATGTGAATCTATGAACGCATTTCTGAAAAGGTTTTTGAATGAGAAGCCGCCACTACAGAATGCCCTTCAAAATTATGACTACGGTTTGGCGGCCTTATGTTACTGCCAGATGAGTAAGCATGTCACTGATAAACTCTCAACACTAGTTGTGAATCAAACTAGCATGGCCGTAATAGAAGGTAAATTTGCCATAATTTATACTAAAACGATGTTTATAGAGGTAAGGAAGAAAATCACACGTTCTGATGCATATACTGTTCTCCATCATCACATCATAAGAGAGACAGAAGTTTGCACTGTCCAGAAGTATATGTCGCCAAACAGTGTCAACCGGAAGGTTACATTTGATCCGGCCGACAACATCATAAATTGTGAATGCTTGTGGATGGAGACCAAGGGAATTCCTTGTAGGCATATTTTTTCAGTAATGAAGAGATTGCAAATTGGAGATATTCCAAAGAACTTGATAAAATATAGTTGGCTCAAGGATTGCAAAGAGAGTTATCTCTCCGGACCTGGCTCAGAAAGAAGATTCATCCACCCAGACAATATTGAGAGCAGAAGGTATGGTGGTATTAATGAATAAGTTAATCTGTTTACATACTATTGTAAAAAATCAAGCAAAATTCAAGAGAGGGGAACGGAGTTGATGTCGTCTGTTCTGATGGAGTTGAAAGAAATGGTGACCGAAATTGGTGAAGAAGAACAAATGGTAGCTGATGCAGTTCATGGAGTGCATAAAGCTTTAAAAGAGCCAAATCCGATAGCAACAAAAGGAAGGCCTTCTCAAAGGAAATCAAGCCAGCCTATAGAAAGTCAGCCTATCCCGAAGCCTAGAATTTGTAGAGTTTGTAAAAAATTGGGTCACAATTTTCGTAATTGTAAAGTACGAAAGCGAAATAGCGACAAAGAGCAAATGGAATAAAATGAAACGTCGTTGACTTAAGACAATGTCTTTCTTATGTGGCATTTCTTATGTGGCAAGATGTCATTCACACGAGACAATTAGATAAAAAATATGTTCTCCAATGCAAAAGTTTGAGAAGACAATTAGATAAAAATGGAGAATATCAAATTCCAAGTTCAAAACGGAGAATATCAAAAATAGAGAAAATATGTTCTCCATGCAGTTCAAAACGGAGATTATCATTCTCCATTTCAAATGACACGGTGAATATCATTCTCCATTTCAAATTAAAAACGGAGAATGGACATTCTAATGTGTTTTTTACACTGGGAATCTTATTCCCCGTTTCAAATTAAACGGAGAATGCCGTTCTCCGTTCCAAATTAAGCAGCAAATAGAATCCTCAATCGTTTTAATACTGGGAACGACATTCTCCGTGCAGTTCAAAACAGAGAATATAATTCTCCGTTACAAATGAAACGGAGAATATCATTCTCCGTTTCAATTTAAAACGGAGAATGAACATTCTAATGTGTTTTTAACACTGGGAATGCTATTCTCCGTGGAATTCAAAACGGAGAATGCTATTCTCCGTTTAATAAAACACGGAGAATGCTATTGTGGTGTCGTGGTTACAATGCTAGATTTGTATTTAAGAGGTCATTGGTTCAAATCTTGACTATAACAAAATTTTGTTTTATTTATACTTTTTTGTAAGTTATTTTGTCATACATAGGGGGTATCAAAACTTTGATACCCCCTACTGTATCAAAGTTTCTCTCATTTAAAAAAAAAGAAAAAACTTTGATACAGTAGGGGGTATCAAAGTTTTGATACCCCCTATGTATGACATGTGGGCCCTTCCTGCTTTATAAAATGTGTACACATATATATATACACATAAATTTTGAGAGGGCCCACATGTCATACATAGGGGGTATCAAAACTTTGATACCCCCTACTGTATCAAAGTTTCTCTCATTTAAAAAAAAGAAAAAAACTTTGATACAGTAGGGGTATCAAAGTTTTGATACCCCCTATGTATGACATGTGGGCCCTTCCTGCTTTATAAAATGTGTACACATATATATACACATAAATTTTGAGAGAGCCCACATGTCATACATAGGGGGTATCAAAACTTTGATACCCCCTACTGTATCAAAGTTTCTCTCATTTAAAAGTTAAGTAAAATTGAGGAAAAAACTTTGATACAATAGGGGATATCAAAGTTTTGATACCCCCTATGTATGACATGTGGGCCCCTCCTGCTTTGTAAAATGTGTAAACATATTTATATACACATAAATTTTGAGATGGCCCACATGTCATACATAGGGGGTATCAAAACTTTGATACCCCCTACTGTATCAAAGTTTCTCTCATTGAAACCCTCATCAAAGTTGGCAAAATTCGAAGGTGCAGATTCATTGGTATTAATGGCATATAAATGGCAGTAGTTGGGAGAGTTTGTTCTAGTCTTACTTAGCTTTACTTGAGAAGGGGCAGATGCATTGGTATTGATGGAAATTAATTGAATTGAATTCGAAGTGGCTGCCACTTGGCGCATGAGTCCGAGTTGTTTCATGCCTATAAATGGCAGTAGTGTAGGGAGAGTTTATTCTCGTCACTTAGCTTTTCTTATGGAGATGGACTCCCGATCCCCCGCCTTGGCAAGACGCTTTCCTCTTGGTTGTCGATCTCCTCGTTCGAAGAAGCTTTGGTGGTAAAGTTCTTCAGAAGACTGAGATGTGCCTGGGTTTGGATTTATTGCCAACCCACGCTCTGTCGAAGCGCCCGCACGTTGATTCGCTCGGACTATGCACGGTGTTCCTTTGCCGCAAGGAGTTCCTTTGCCGCAAGGAGTTTCTTTGTTCGACGTGTTCCATTGGTCCGACGATACACGGTGGTAAAGTTCTTCAGAAGACTGAGATGTGCCTGGGTTTGGATTTATTATCGTTCCACGCTCTGTCGAAGCGCCCGTACGTTGATTCGCTCGAACTATGCACGGTGTTCCTTTGCCACAAGGAGTTCCTTTGTTCGACGTGTTCTATTGGTCCGACGATGCACGACGAAGTAATTTGCCTCAAGGAATTCCTTTTCCTCAGGGCGTTCCATTGCTCGGAAGAATGCAATATGAAGTGAATTCCTTTGTAGGTCCTTTGCCTCAAGGAAAAAGTCTTGCCAAGGTGGGGGATCGGTAGAGTGCATCTCCATGATGAAGAAGGATGCCTTTGCACGGTGCTCTGCCTCAAGGAATTCCTTTGCCTCAGTGAGTTCCTTTGCTCGGACGATGTACGATAAAGTGATTTGCCTCAAGGTGTCATCCAACGGTTTCTATGCTCTGATGATGCACGATGAAGTAATTTGGCTCAAGAAATTCCTTTACCTTAAGGAGTTCCATTGCTCTGACGATGCACGATGAACTGAATTCACTTCATTGTGCATCGTCAGAGCAATGGAACTCCTTGAGGCAAAGGAATTCCTTGAGGCAAATTACTTCATCATGTTTTGTCAGAGCATAGGAACCTTTGGATGACTCCTTGAGGCAAATTACTTCATCGTGCATCGTCAGAGCAAGATCAAGATGAATTCCTTGAGGCACAGGAACAGAAGTAAAGGAATTCCTTGAGAGCAAAGGACCTTGCAAAGAAATTCCTTGAGGCAGAGCACCTTGCAAAGGCATCCTTCTTCATCCTGGAGATGCACTCTACCGATCCTCCACCTTGGCAAGACTCTTTCCTGTTGGTTACTGGAAGAGCCGCAGGGTTTGGGTTGATTGCCAACCCACACTCTGTCGAAGCGCTCGCACTTTGATTCGCTTTGACTATGTACGGAGTTCCTTTGTTCATGGAGTTCCATTGCTCTGACTATGCATGAAGTTCCTTTGTTCAGGGAGTTCCATTGCTCTAACGATGCACGATGAAGTGATTTACCTCAAGGAATTCCTTTGCCTTAAGGAGTTCGATTGCTCTGCGATGCCCGCATGCAGCTCACATTCAACTTTTTTCTTGATAGTAGGATTTTATGTAGTAGTTCAGACTTTCATATGTAAATAAAAGTCAAACTTTTTGTGGTTTTCATAATGTAAATGTAACTCAAAAATGATTTTATTATAGAAGACAGAGCAGAGCAGACATTATAAAAGACAGAAGTTCTCTTGAAAGAAAATTCTTAGCCCATACCAACCTCATCATTGTAGTCTTCTTAGCCCATACCAACCTCGTTATATTCTCATCAAGCTCATCTTCATTCTCCTTTTCAAACTAAACGGAGAATAACATTCTCCGTTTCAAAAGACACGGAGAACGTCATTCTCCGTTTAAAAAAAAAGAAGAATGAACATTTTAATGTATTTTACCACTGGGAATGTTATTCTCCGTTTCAAGACAGACGAAGAATGTTATTATCCGTTCCGAAATAAACGGTGAATAGAATCCTCAAACGATTTAATTTAAACGGGAAAGTTATTCTCCGTTTCAAGATAATCGGAGAATAGAATCCTTAAACTTTTTGTAGTTTTGACAATGTAAATGTAATTCAAAAATAATTTTATTAAAGCAGAGCTTATAAAAGACAGAAGTTCCTTGCCCAATTATATAATTATGTTGTTGTTTTACAATGTCATTGCTTGGTTCGTGTTACATATTTGCTTTTAAGCAACTTCTTAGCCCATAACAACCTCATCATTGTAATCTTCTGGTGAGTTTCATCGTCATTTCTTCCCGGTATTTCGAAGAGAGTAGTCATCAATATATTCATATAATACGTCGTGTACAAGAGGTAGTTGGGTGTCCATTGTTGTGGGCAATTTGGAGAACAATTCAGCACTTTGCTCTCATACTCCATCTTCACCGGGCATCTCTCCCTCATCCTACCAACTTTTCTTCTGACGATACTCTAAGGTGTTCTTCATTAATTCTGCATCCACCTTGCACTTTTCGTACATATTTTGCCTCAAGGAGTTGTAGTGTGTCCAGTCGTAGGAGATAAAGTTGAATGTGAGCAGAGTATAGTATTTCATGGATGAATTAAAGAGTGGGATGAATAGCAACTCTATGTCGTCCTCCAAACCCATGACGAAGTCTACTACATCTGTTTGGATGTCTTGAAGGGTGTCGGCTTTTTCTTCTGGTTCATTGGCACGTTCAACGATGGTCTGTTTCCCAAAAACAAAACACAATATCATAAGTAATTTTTTCTGTCATTTTTCATCGGTGTACACATGAATATGAATTTTTCTGTTTGAATTCGTACCAATGTGTGGGCCATCATGAATGCAGACCACTTATGTGATTGGGGCACCGACTTTTGCTTCTGGATCAATGGCACATCTTTTGAACTAGACGGGGGACACCTTCTTTTAATGCCTTGAATTTCTTTCAGCTTCCTTATTATTAGGTTCAGTATGCCAGCCTCCATGTCTTCATAGTTGAGTATGTCTTGCAGGTCTATTGCCGACAGATCGACTGTGACTCCATTTTCACCCTCTTTCAGCAAAAATGAGTATACAATATCACTGCACATAAATTTAGTTTAGATTAAATTAATAAAGATAGATTCTCATTACATAATTGTGAAAAAATTCTAGAAAAAACAAAAGAAAAAAGGGTTCTGATACATACTCTGGACACTTCTTTTTGGGAATTACGATGTCGTTGTATTACTTCTTCTGCTCTTCATCCGCATCTTTCCAAAGTAAGAGTTCATCGCATTCCCTTAGTATGACACGGTTCTTCTTTAATTCAGCCATTTTGGCATCTCCTCGGGATTTCGGAGCGGCATTAATCTTCTGCTTTTTATTAGCCTCTCCAACTGTATTCTTTTTTAAGGGAGTAACATCTTCAACGCCTAATGGCGCTGATGGTTTTCTGAACCTCTTTCCCCCCGATCCTCCTCTTCTTTTGGCTTCTTTTGGAGCAGCAAGTTCAGCAGCTGCTTCAATCTCCTGACGCTGCAATGCTACAACCATGGCTTCGAGATCAAGGGCGATCGAGCCGAAGCCTTTCCTCGAAGCTTGATGACGAGATGAGCTGACATCTTGGGAGGTTTTCCTTCAATCAAGCCGTCAACGGTTCTTCTGCCATAGCCATGCTTTCTGGTGCAGTATCTGCTTCGTCGTCAGTATCATTGGCATCATCGTCCCATGGGACTGACTTGTACAACTCAGCATCTGTACAATATGCTTTGAGTCCTCGAAATGGGTCAATGTTAGCGAACTCGGTCTTGATAGTCCCGTCGCTGGCCACATACTTCATGCATTAATAGAGAGTGGAGGGCATGATCATGTATTCATGAATCCATGGTCGGCCCAATAGCATGTTGTAGTTTATATCAACATCAATGACGTAACAAGTCACGTCTGTCTGGAGATCGCTTATTTTGCATTTCAGACGAATCTTTCCCAGGGGCTCACTCTTTCCAGCATTGAAGTCGCTGATTATAGTATTTGATGCAGTCAGCCGATGTATCGGGATCCCAAAAGCTTGGAGTAAACTTCGAGGGATGATGCTAAGAGAAGAGTCATGGTAGATGTGGATACGATCGACCTTAATGGCACAAACATACACCGTATAGTACAGGGGCCTATCGTGCCGGTTGTTTATCAGTAACATGTCCAGCTGTATGAAGGTGATGTTAGGAATCGCTTTGACCATACTATAGAAATATGGACAAACGGCAGGATCCTCCTTGGGGGGTTGCACTTGAGTGATGAAGGAATCAATATTCTGCAAAACTTTGCTAAGGGCGTCTCGACTCTTTTTGGAGAGACGGAGGAGCTCGAAGAGTGACAGTCGAACCGGAGTATTGGCAAGCTATGCCAATATGTCGAAGTTGTAGGGTTTGATCGGCCCTACAATAGACTTTTTTCAGAGGTTTGTCAAATCGAATCTCCTTCTGCCTCTGCTTATCTGTATCAGGGGCGTGAGACGGGCCTACTTTTGATGCCTCGGGGGCAGAGGCCACAACTGGTGGAGATGTTTCATCCAATGAAGCTTGGCTATCTCCTCGCTGGTGAGGCGAGCGAGTGGTAACCAGAGTATCATCAGTTGGTGTAGAGACCATGCGACATGATTTGACTTTCTTTCCCTTAACAGAGTGTACTGTAGGCATCATCATGTCTGGGGTAAGATCAGGGTGGACCCACATAACTTTGCCTCGCGGCATTGAAAATAGGATGAGGCCTTGAGCGTCATCACGAGTCGGTAGAATATTGACTACTTCTATTGTCGCTCTCGGGATGGGGACGACACCGTCTTGAGCCTCTGTCTTCGAAAAACTTCTGAACTGGAAGGTGACCATCTTGGCAGAAACAGTCTTTTCCTTATAGTCAAGTGAGATAACTTTGGCGTCGATGAGGCATTGAATTTATCTTTTCAACACGTAGTAATCGCATGTTGTATGGTCAACATACGGGTGATAGTGGCAATACTTCGGGTTGTCCACCTTTTCCATTCCATCGGGACGCTTTGGAGGCGGGAGTTGAAGCTTGCCACCCTTTGTCAACATATCAAAGAGTTCTAGTGTGTCTTCGTCGTTGAAGGAGTAGGTTTCTTTCGGCCTCTGCACTTCAGCCGGCTTCGGGTTCATTGTTACTGAACCTTTGGAGATGTTGAGGAACGGGGTTATTACTTTCCTTTACCGTCCTTGGGAACATGGTTATTGCTAGACGAGCGCCTTTCTTTGTCCTCGAGTGATGGAAAACTCAATCCCAATAGCTGCGCATCTCGGGCTTTTCTTTCTGCCACATCCGCTTCTGTAATGAAAGGCGTCCACTCTATGCATGGAGCACTGTGCCACAATATGATTGCAGGAAGCATATTTTTACGACATAAGTCCATAACCATGGGCTCGGGTATCCCAAGAGGTAACCTCAGGGCCGCCTGGGAAAAGCACTCAATGTACGTGTGTACAGGTTCCTTCTCATTCTGGATGATGTCCATGAGAGTCGACATTGTCATGTCCATTCCTCCTTCGTAGAATCGATTGAGGAACAAGCGCTTCAAGTCTTCGAACGACGAGATACAATTGTTCGGGAGGCTGCAAAACCATTCGTAGGCCACCCCCTACAGAGCTTCTATGAATATGTTGGTAAGCAAAGCATCGTCCTTTTTTAGATGACCGGTTACTAGGCGGAGTACCTCAAGTATTGACATGGAGACTCCTTCGCGTCGAATGGCATGAGCGTCTGCAGATTATGTTTTGAGGATAGATCATATTATCCCATTCGGCAGGATATGGTTGTCGAATTCCCATCTTTTGGAGTGATTCTCGCTTTTCTCTGGCATCGGGGCGAGCGTACAACTCTTTGAGGGCCTGTTGTACTTCACTCGACGTTGCAGGTCCCATTGTTGATGGAGTAGATGACGGGGGCACTGCTGGGCTAAGAATATAAGGCTCAATGGACCCGCCATTAGTCCCCGGGTCTTGGTTTGCAGGAATAGAGACAGTGGGTGTCAATTTCTCCTTGATCTCCAAGACGACGGAAGCCAAGGTCTTCATAGTTTCGTTCAACGTATTTAGGCCCATCTCAAGGGCCTCTATATGCTTCCGCTGACTGGATCCTTCACTGATATCCACATTGTCGCCTTCAGCCATGAATACAGACATCATGTGCGGATAAGTAGAAGGGACGGTGGATCTTTTGCTCTCTAGTTCAGACGCATGAGTTCCGTCGTCTTGAGGATAAACTGATAGGTTGCAATCATCCTCAGGCTCATTATAATTGCTACCCCTAGCTTTTTGACTTCCTGTGCCTGCGGAAGCATCCATGTCATATAATCCTTCATTAGGTTGAAATAAGGGATTGTCATGAATGGTGGAGGGTTGGCAACCCCCAGCTAATGTTGTAGCCGAAGCGTCATCTCCTTGTGTAAAGGATCCTGATTTGGAGTGCGTGTCTTGGAACACACCCGTAATGGGCAATACCGTCTTGCTACCCCCAGGCCAGTTTTTGGACTTGTTGGCCGACACGGATGGATTCTTGGAAAGCTTCTTGAGAGACGGAGAAGCTCGTGCTGCGTTGCATGAAGCAACACGGAGTTCATCTTCTTCTTTGCCAGACGCCATCAGTCGCAGTCTGTAAAACCCCTACATTTCTACTATTTTTTAAAAATAAATTCGGTATTAAATTTTTTATTTTGTATTTGTACGTCGCGCGCAAAATTTTGTTTTTCTTGCTCGACAATTACGAATATGTACGAGCGTACATATTTTTAGAAAAATGTTTTTCTATTTTTATAGTTTCAAAATAATATATATAATAATTATTCTTGCTATCGTTTTTCTAAGTTTGTTATTTTAATTATAAAAGCCTTTCATTTGTAACAGTTATTAATAATAAATAATATTCTTTGTGCATACATATATATTTCATAATAATTTATTAGTTTATTTTTAAATAATAATGTAATTTTCAAAATTATAAATTAATAGAAAATTTGAAAGTGTATCTAAGTTATTATTTATGAGAATTTAAATTAAGATTCAATTATTTGATTTAGCTAAATTTTCTATGTATAAAATCTAATTCGATTTGGATTTGGATTTGGATTTGGATTGGATTTTGATTTGATTTTGTTTTTAAAAAATGTGACAATTATCAAAAAGGGGATTTAAAACCCTAATCCTTATCCAACTGGGAATTTTTACCTCCTATATAAGGAGAGGTACTCATCCATAAATTTCTACCATCTACAAATGTGCATCGTGTCCGTGCCCATGCCTCTTCCTTCCACTATATTTCGGTATTACATATACAATATTCCCCTGCTCGTGTCCTCTTTTCTACCTCCAACCCGCGATTACAGCCATCACCATGAGCCCGACCATCACATACCCCACAACCTCTCGACCAAACCCACATCTTTGGACACGACCACCACGGACAAAACTGTCCCCCACTCCGATCACCTAAACAAACTACCACGACTCTCGTCGTCCCAACCACCGTCAGGACGACCCACAGTATCCTCGCCATCACGACCCCTACAACACAAACCAGCCATCACCACCCGAACCATCAACGGTGCCATAGCAACCGAGCCGACCCCGATCATCCCTTGGACAGCCACCCCAACCCGAACCCTGGCCAAACAAACCACCACCAGACCTTGCCTCTGATCCTGGCTAACTCCCCACCGTACCTCCACCAGTGGCCAACTCCACCACCATCATCAGCCGTCAGCGACGAACCCCCGTACACCACCAGCCTCCACCTAACCCAGTGCAACCACCACCATCACCGTCCCCAAAACCATCGCCATAAAATACCACACCATCAACACCAAAGGAGAGCAATAGGGAAACCTTAACCTAAGTTCTGCCTCCCTGTCTTCCTTGTCTCCGTGCTAGGCGGGGCGTCGGCGACCTCGGCCGCGCCTCCACCAGGCTCCTCCCTTTCCAGACCCGTTGCCCTACTCCGGACTGCCCTATCCTTAGCTCCCAAATTCGCCAGCTCCTATGCCGAAAGCCAACCCCCGGAGACTTCAGAACCCCAGCCCGAGTCCAGAGCCGCCTCCCCGTCACATCTTTTCGTGACGCTTACAGACCCCTGGCCGTTCCTCGCTGAGCTTTCCCGATTGGAGCCCCCTCGTCCAGCGGCAAACACCCATCTCCTCGTCCGATTTGCACCGTCGAAGCGCCGAGCTTCACGCTGGCCAGCCTCTTCGCCGCTCGCCTCGTCAGGACTACCTCCGTACCGAGCCGGGTCACCTAGATCCGGCAACCCCAACCGTTCCCGGCGTCACCTCGCCAGCCGCGATCGTACGAGCATCGGGAAGCGCACCCCCTCGATCTCCTTCCTCTGCCGCGCTCACGACCACCGGTGCCAAAACCACCGAGTGATCCCTCACTTTCCCCGACCGTCCTTTTTCTCCGCTCCCTCTTCTCACTTCCTTCTCGCACTCTCTCTCTTCCTCTTTTTCTTTGGTGGTAGAGTAATGATAGTGATATGTAGCTTCTTGTTTATTCTTTTCCTTATAAAGGATGAAGCAATAATAGCTGCTAAGTTGTTGTTGCTTGTTTATTTTTATTTTTTTCTTTATTATTGCTGTCTTAAAAATATTTTTGTTATTTGTTTTATTAATTTTTTGTGAGGATATCAAATAGGTGTAGATACATACATATAGTGTTATGTTACTATTATCTTTATTGATATTTTAATTTTACTTGTACTGCTACTTATTATTCCCCAAAACTATATATTTGTTTAAAATGTGGGTTGGGCACCAAAATAAATTTTTAGGTTTGGTATCTATATATATATACATATATATCTTCGACAAGCATTAGTTTTTATTATTTTTTTTCTTTTTCTTTTCCTAAATGATGTCTTGATATTTCTTAACACTTACTTAAAAATTGTCATTATAAAATATAGTTTTAGCTAAAATACAAATTCCTTAAAAAACTTAGAATTTTTAGCCTAAATTGATTCTTTCATATTTTCAAGTAATTATCAAATATTTTTTTACTAGTAAATATAACTTGCTACCTAGAAACCCTATTTTAACGAGCTTAGAATTTGTCTTATAAAGTTCTCTTTTATATATATTTCAAATAATTATCTAAAAAACTATTTTAACTAATAAAATATATTTTAATAATATAAATATTTTTCTGTAAAATTTTATAAGTAATTTTTCTCTAATTCTCACTGGCTATCCATTTCCTGATCATGGCTAATCATATCCCCTATCCCCTCTTGAAACTGGACTACCTTGTGTCAACCCTACTAATCTGACCATTCTAAACCCGATGGAACAGTCCGTGCCACCACCGGAGGCCGTCTTGCGTAGTTGTACACCGAAATCTTATTTTGCGCCATCTTGATTATCGCAGCACATCAGGTCTCAATACCAGGCAAGACACCTTGCCACTTGCTGTTTATTTATTTTAGCTCATATTTCATGCATTATTCATTATTTTCTTTATGCAAAATAAACTATGATACATGACATAACTTGATAGATTCTTACTGTTTAGTTATAATTCCTGCTATGTATTATTTTCTTATACATTCAACCTAGATTTAAGGGACCACCTTTGTGTGTTGCATTCATTGGCCTTGACACATTGTACCATGAAGTTGTGTGTCGCATGTAGAACACAAACGTGCATGATTGGCTGGCCACCAGTACGTATAAGCTGTGCGATAGTATTAACCGCTAATAGAATTGCATGCTAGTTTGACTTAGCGGTTATAGAGGTTTTGTGTTATGGATACAACATAGTAGGCATTAGGCGGGGAGGACAATTCCTTAGTGTATGGGCTACGATGCACTTTACCTTGTGACCCGGATGCTTCGCTGGAGATACGGGGTTGATGACCCATTGACTACTAATGGCCACTGATGTTCTGCGAAATGTTATACTCTTACTGCTTGAGGCCCCTGGTGCCCCAAGGGGGGACCATGCCGATCCCATTTTAGCCAGGGCCCATGCGTTGGAAGGATTGTTCTTAACTGCATTTCACTTAGAACGGTTAGGCACCTTTATCCGCTTGGTACGGGTACTTTTGGTTTGGGTACTTGTATCTGACCGTGGCTTGGAATAGTGACTTATCGCGGATTAGTTTGCCACATCTTGTTCTTGTTTGGTTGTAGGTGTGGCTCACTATTTCGATAAGAAGGTACTGAACCTTGTTGGGTTCAGATTCTATATTGGATTCATAGCATGGAAATATACATCATCGTGAATTAGTTTACCATCTTCTATCCTTATTTGGTTGGGGGGATGGTACGTTAGTTCAATGGTGTGTATTGGACCATGTTATAATTCAATTGACTTATTTATTTGAGTAATTTATATTCAGTTATATTGGCATAATATTATGTGTCTTGTTACGTCCCTCTGAGGACCTGGTTATCTCCCCAGGTGTGTGTTCGTGTCTTCCGCAGGTATTCTAGACGAGATCATGGTCTTCTCCACTTATTCGAGGATGACGTGTCTTGGATCTATTCTGCTACCTTCGTCATTTCTTTTGTATATCATGTGTCTCTACCTTTTATTTTGTTGGTAGTAGATGTGTCTCCACCCAATATATTGTATCAAGATAATTCATTATCATTATATAATATCTTTTACATTTTGTGGATGAGATTAGTTAGTTATGGTTTACTGCATTTTACAGCTTATGTATCCATACAAGGCCCATGTACTTCGTGTGAATACAGCTGGCATGTCTATGTTTCTAGTCCTACGTATTTTAGGACTCGGGCGTTACACAATCTTTGGAAGATGGACTGCATTTTTGGTGGCGAAGCGGCTGTTTGGCATCAGCAATAGTTGATGGTGACCTAGGTATAGTTGTGCCTTGGTTTAGACATGCCCTACGCCACAGACTCCTCCCTTGCTTTATGTTTGTAGGGAGTTGTTGAGGTCTCCAATCCTACATTCCTTTTGTGTACGCAGGAAAGCTGTGCGCGAGAGTGAAGATGTGGAGATAGCTTCCCTCTTCTTAGTTTGTGTGCGTGAGATATGCTTAGGCCCTGATCATAGAGTTGTTGGTGAGGTAGACTCCTCCCATGCTTACAGGAAGACTGTTCGCAAGAGTCTATCTCGATAGTAGGTACCCCTGACTTGAATCATGCGTACGAGCGCTCAAGTGACAGTAGGTTTTTACCAGTCGAGGCATTCCATTGGTTGTGTGCATGACTGCTAACGCGGGCCTTTGGTTAGATGTTGGCATAGCACATTGATCGCGCAAGGTGTGTGCCGCCTTGGACTTCTTTCTATTACCCTTAGAAGGTGCGTAGTATTCAGAATCCAACAGAGTGGTTAGCATAGTACTTTGGCCGTGTAAGTTACGTGCTTCCTTGGATCTCTTCACGTTACTCCTAGAAGGTGCATAATGTTCAGAATCCAACATAGCCTTACCCGATAGGTAGGCAATTCTGTCAAAGATAGAAGTTCTCGCCTGCGCAGCTTTCTTCGTCAGCGGGTGGGTCATTGCACACTTCTTATGGCATTGTGCCTTTGTCAAGCTAGCCATAGGGGAACCGCACTCCTCGTCGTGCTTTCCCGAAGCATGATTTGAGCGAGGTGGCATGGCAACAGCAGTCGAAATCTTCTTCGGGGCTTCATTATTCAGGGGGTTCTGGAGCGCAGTCCCCTCCGTCGTGCCGCTTGTTGTAGCAGCTTTTGGTACCTAGGTACGTCGAGTCTTCTTCGGTTTTACGAAACTCTTCGACGGACTCGACTTTTCTTCAGAAAGAATATCTTCAAAAGCTTGTTGGTTGAAACGTACGATAATTGCGTCACCATCTTCTCATTGGAGACGAAAGAAGTCCCCAGCAAAGTCGCCATCATGTTTTTCATAACAAATGGTTATACAAACTTTTTGTATATTAAACGTGTAAATAGTACAATCGACTCCTAAATAGGAGATCTAAGTGCAAAATTTCTGGGGATGTGTGACTATGGAGATCGAGCACTGCAGTAGCTCCTTTACTCCATTGACGATCTGACGACGAGTTAAACTTGCTCTGGCTTTCTGATGCTTGTGATTGAAACTCTGGGTTGCCAATCGAGAGGACACAGAAGTTATGAAGATTTTGAAGCCTCTTTATCGAAGAAAAACTTGTTCTATTTATTGGAGGGCATATATGCGATGTGCATAAGGGTTGTGCTGGAACGCTGTACGTGGAGATACGAGAGAATCGTGAGGTTGCACGGTGAGGGATATTGATGAGCTGACCTGTGGCGGACGCTGGGATTCTCTTTTATCAAGATCTTGGGGAGTTATCAACATGACTGGGTAAATGACACATGGTGTTCATTTAATGTTGATTGGATGAACCTGAGTAGATTATGAACCTATCCCCGAAGTTGGATTTTGTCCTTATCTTAGGGGACCATTGGTTTAAACAAACCGATTGGATATGACCCTCGTCCATAGGAACAAACTCCGTCCTTATCCTTAGGAATGGTGATTTAAATAAACTGATAGGATATTGCTCTTATCAATAGAATCAAATATGCCCTTATCTTAAGAGCAGAGGTTTAAACAAAACCGATTGGGTAATATCTGAAAAGATATAGATAGCCGACTTTGCCACATGGAACAACTTTACTTCTGGTGAGGCTTCGATGTCACTGCACTCCTGGGTGACGAAGAGACTACGTTTTGACTACAACTAAGTCACTATGCTTTTGGGCGACGAAGAGACTATGTTCCAAAGATAACGGAGTCACTACACTTTTGGGCGATGAGTAGACTGTGTTTCGAAAATGACGAAGTCTCTGTGCTTTAGAGCGACGAGTAGACTATGTTTCGAAGACGACAAAATTACTGTGCTTTGGAGCGACAAATAGACTGTATTTCGAAGACGATGGAGTCACTGCGCTTTGGTGCGACAAGAAGACTCGTGCTTGAGACAACAAAGTATCAATCGAAGGAGCCATTTGAACGGGCTACGCTTCCAGGTGGGATGAAAGGAGTTGCGCCTCTGGGTTGAAGTGAAGGAGATGCGCTTCTGAGTCGAACCGAAGTGACTGTGCTTCTGAGTCGAGCTGAAGTGGCTGTGCTTTTAGGTCGAACTGAAGTGGCTGCACTTCTGAGTCAAACTAAAGTGGCTGCGCTTCTAAATCGAAGGAGCTAGTATTTGTCAAAGTCATAAGAGCAATTAAATGACAGCTCTTTTTAACGGATGAGTCATTCATCCTCTTTTTAAATTGTCACCGTCTTTGGGGAATTCAAGAAGCTTATGGCCTAAGATTTAGCTAAATAAGATTCATTGTGCTAAGTCTTAGGTTCATCCCATTAATTTTGGAGTGACCGACGACCACGTGGCATGTGGGTTTGACTGCACTTAGCCTATATAAAGGGAAGCTTTTCTGAAGGGTTATATCCACTGTCTCTTAGCATTCCCACCGTCATGCTCGATCCTGACTTAGCTTCGAACGGCCGTTGGCCTTGCACAAGTCGACTGTTGGTTGTGGATCTCTTCGTTCAAAGAAGCTCTATCCTTGTAGAAGAACTGCTACTGGATCATGAGATGCACTTGAGCGTTTGGCATAAGGAGTTCGAACCTGAACAACACCTAGGAGGTCTTCAAGATCCAAGCTTCCGGGTTTGGATTGATTGCCAATCTTAAGAGCCACAGGTTGTGCTCTGCCTGCTCAAGAGCCATAGTAGGATGACGAGCAGGAGCTGCATTATGGCTTGGGACAATGGCTGCTTCATTAGCCATATTGGAGTTCCTCTGCGTCTGGCTAGGAAGCGGCTTTCTCTGACGAGGAAGTGATTCGCTCTGACGTGCTGCATGTCTGAGGGGCTGCATACTTTCTGAAGATTGCCCACTTGTAGAAGGTGTTTTAGTCTTTATATGTAATCATGAAGAATCTGTAATAGATCTTTTGTAAACATGATTTTAATAAATAACTTTTTATGCACCATCTCTGCCTGTTGTGACTTTTTATCATGTCTGTGCTTTTGGATACCTGTGCTTTTGTGAAGTTTGTGAGCAGTGACTTCTTATCACCTACTCTTTTGTCATGGCTGTGCTTTTTCATGCTTCTACATTGACTTGTGTGGCTTACTGAGTGGTTGGGTACTGTTAGTTTTGCGTGCTATCCCTAGCCAACTGGACTATTCTGAACGCAATGGTACTATCTGTTTCACTAGCAAAGGACCCCAGGTGAGTACATTTGTTATTTGTTTTCAATATTGTTAATTCCTATATTACACTGTTTAGTTATATCATACTTGATTCTTGACACACTCGTTACACGATGGCACTTCATTTTCCTTTACATGTCATGCCTTTTTGCTCGTATATTGTGTCAGAACGGAAAAGTACTAATAGATATATGATCAGACCTTAGACCATATTTTATTTCCTGTACAGTAGACCTTGATAAATAAAGTAGACTTGATAATTAACTTAGACCTTGTGGTGTAACTGTTCCAGACCGATCACATATCGAAAGAGTACTTCAAATCACATAGATATTATTTCCTCTTGTTTTACTCATTAACTGCTATCATATATTTTCCTGTTTACATTTCTCATGTCTCCTGTTACTGTTCTCCTGATATTTTCATCATGTATTTTACGGCTAACTTTTGTCTTATAGTCGTTAACATATACTTGAAACTGCATTGAATAATTTGTACTCATTCTATTCCTGACTAGAAACCAACATTTTTCAGATTAGTCGTGGCTACTCTTATCATCGGATCCTTGGGGGAGATACGACTGCCAAAACCTAAAGATAAGTTAGAAGTATTAATTTAGTGGTATTTTCTATTTTTTTGTGAGACATTGTATGTTTATAAATCAAATGTAAATCTTTGAATATTTTAAATTTATTTAGTATTCGTGAATGAGCAATAAAGATAATAATTATGAGCATTTTGTGATTTGAGCACTATGGTCTAGATAGTGTTCTACCGTCGATACCGCGACGTAGGCTGGTGTAGACACTTACAAAAAGAGAAAAATCAATGTCTTTTCTTATTAGCGCAAGGCACTATAAATCGAGTACACCTGAGAGATCCTGCACTGAGAATCCCCGAGTACAAAAAGAATTTTGGAAAATGGGACGATGGAGATCGAGTGACAATTGCTCCTTTACTCCGTTTACACTCCGATTTACAAAAGTAGAAGAAAACCTAAGAAAATTGCTCTCTCGGCTCACTGGCAAGAAGGGCAGCAATTTGGCTCTGAAATGCTCTTTGTTATGTTCATTTGAAGAGGCATATGTCCTCTATTTATAGTAGTTTTGTACTGTAACGAATGTTATACGCACACATGTGGAAAATACACTGATTTTGATGTGGGCGCATAGTCTTCCTTTGGGCGCATAAGGTATAGGCGCATAAAGACTGGATGATCGCAGGTAGATCGTAGGGTTGACATGGTCGCATGCTTCGGTATATGACTGCTCGTGGAGACTGACGTGGCCGCATGCTTTGGTGCACGACTGATCATGGATGTTGACCGAGTCGTGGAGCTGTTCTGACTTGGGCGCATAGTGTGGGAATAGGGCTATGCGCCCACTTTTGGAGGAGCCATGTGGGCGCATAGGCATTGCTGCACATAGGCGCATAGGGATTTTACATATCGGCGCATAGGATTTGCATTGTGGATGTCTGCCACTCTCTGACTTGGGCGCATAGACTTTTCTTTCTTGGGCACATAGCTATTTCCTTACTTGGGCGCATTATCCAGTATTTTTATGCTTCTATAAGACCCCCTTCAAAGTTTTTGATACTCGAACAAGTTCGAAATGCTTTGAAAGAAGCATGGGAGACTGTCTTCCTGTGGCTCTGTGGGCGCATAACAGACTCTCTCTTTAGGTGCATAGATGATGCCAGGCTGTCAAACGATGGCTGTTGAGATCTTCTTCGAAAATCTGAACTGACAGATTCATCGGAGCAAAATTTAAAGAGGTCCATCCTTCGTGCGATGTCTATGCATAGTCCACATCAGCAAATAACAGGCGCATAATGTGCAAAAGACCAAGTCTCTGAGTGGGCGCATAAACCATATGGGCGCATAGGTCATGAGGGCGCATGGACCATGTGGGCGCATAACTTCTCGTTCGTGCCTATAAATAGGCCTTGATGAGAGAGAAAATTCATTCTCCTCTTTTTCAAAAAACTTTCAAGAGACTCTTCATTTTTTCTGTGCAAGAATCATGTCTCCCAAGGCTGCCAAGAAATTCGCGAAGGACAAGGAAGCTGCACTGAGTGGTTCTCCTCCTTCAGCAGCATCTCTGCTAGTCCAAGACCCCATTATGGGTGAGGCTATGCTTCAAAACAAAGTCTTGAGCGTTAATTTATGACGCTCGGACTTCTCTCTGCTTGGGCGCATAACCATTGATATGCGTCCAAAGAAACACACTTCTGTGAGCATTCTTATGCGCCCACAAAAGTATGCTCCCACACACTTTGTTGTGTGTTATGCGCCCACGCAGAACGCTTCTGCGTTTGAGCACTCTTATGCGCCTGCAAAACTGTGTGCCCACATGCTTGTTGCATGTCGTGCGCCCACACATAACACATGTGTTTGAAGATTCTTATGCGCCACAGGCCGTTTGGGCGCATAACAACTGGGCGCATAGAATTTTTCCAACACTTTAGCTATTTTTTCTGTAGATTCTAAGTCTGACCTTTTTTTTTCTGTCATTGCAGTTGACATGCTCATCCTGGAACTCGGTGGAATTCCTCTCGGCTCTACTCGCCAAGTTCTCGGTTCAAGCCTCATAACCAACATGATTAAAAATGTTCAGGCCAAGATTAGCCAGAATCAGCCTTTAGTGCAGATGATTGCTATGCTTGAACAAGATAAGGTGTTCCTGAAGTAGATGATAAATGATGAAAAGTTACTGCTCGGAGGGGCGTAGAGTCTTAAGAAGCCGTAGTTCTTGTTTTGCGACAGCCTAGGATTTGAGGTCGGCGAGACGATAAGCCTGAGAGACCCTTTCGTGGTCAGGTTAAACAACCAAAGGACATGGTTGCCGACGATGGATTGGCAATATCCTCTGTCGGCGTTCACCGATCTAGCTGCGCGGAGGCAAATGAAATGGAACTTAACCCCTGAACTTCATGGGGTCATCTTCGAAAAGATACAGTTTAGCTCCGGTGATCGGAAAAGGAACACTTTTAAGTGTGTCAAGGGCTCCACGTCCTATTCCACGAGGGGGCGGCACCCTGGTGCCATAATAAACGATATCTCGACCGACCTTCATCCTTATGCTGTCGACACTTTATCCAATCTGATGATGTCGAAGAATAGAAGGAACGATCATGTTCTCGTGTATCCATGGATGTTCCAACAAGACGTTGTAGGATACATTGGCATCGATTACATAGCAACCAACCTCTGTTCTAAGATCACCAATCTGGCACTTGAGACGGATCTTTTCCAGAGGATGACTTATTCCAGCATTGAAAGCCATGATAGTTATATTGGTTGCAGAGAGCTTGTACAGAAGGATCCCTAGAATTTGGAGTAAACTTCCAGGGATAATGCTGAGGTAGGAACATGGATCGATATACATCCGATCTACCTTAATAGCCCCGATGTACCCTGTATAGTACAGAGGTCTATCATGACGATTGTTTTTTAGCAGCATGTCCTCTTATGAAAAGGTGATGTTGGTAACCACTTCTATAGTACTATGGCAGTGAGGATAAGAGACTGCTTCTTCAACAGGGGCTTTGACTTCAGCTAGATAAGAGTCGGCATGTAGTAATGCCTCGCTTAAAGCTTTATGCGTCTCTTTGGAGAGCCGCAGTAGGTCGAACATTGACAATCTGGAAGGTGTATTGGCCAGTTGTGCCAGTATGTCAATGTTATAAGGCCGATCCATGCCTTCGGGAGTTGGTGCCTTCAGAGACTTGTCAAATCGGAGACAGACCAGCTTCTGAACTTGTGGGAGCAGCAGGAGCTTAGGAAGGTACTATGTCTTCTTGTGCGGGGTCATAAGTCCATAGGTAAGTCTTCCCGGATCACGTCTCACCGGATTGAACTTCATAAACTGGAGAAGACACCATATGGCATGACTTGTATTTCTTGCCTCTCTTTGCTTTGGAAGACACTACCCCCTGCATCATTTCCTGGACAAGGTCTGGATGGACCCATATGATCTCACCCTATTCTTTTATGAGTGGCACCAACATTAATGTTGAGTCGTGAGCTGGCGGCAGGTTGACGACTTCCATTATTGCCTTGGGGATTGGGATTACGCCGTCTGGAACTTCTGTGGGACGAAAGTCACCAAATTAGAGAGAGATCGAGATCATGTTAAAAGACACGACCTTGTCTTCAGCTTCGAGGTTGATAACTTGGCTGTCGATAAGCTGTTGTATCTTCTTCTTCAGGATGATGCAATCCTTGGTGGAATGGTGCACGTACTAGTGATAAAGACAGTACTTGGGGTCGTTGAGTTGGTTTGCCTCGCAGGACGTCGTGGTGGAGGTAATACAAGTTTATTACCCTTCATCAATGTGTGAAAAATGGTAATAACATCATCTTCGTCAAAGGAAAAAGTCTTATTGGATTTGTCAGGAGCGTCCTGAGAATTGGAAGCTCCCTTGGAAGTGTCGACCTTTAAGACTTCTTTTCCTTTATCCCCACGGATTGGGATAGTTTGGGGGTGCATGCCTTTGTCTTCAGATTTGGGTGTCTTCAACCCTAGTAGTTCCAGATTAGGAACATTATTTCAGCAACATCAGCAGCCCCGATAAAAGCGGGCCATGTATCATACTTATGTATACCCAGACAAAACTTTATTGTAGAAAGAAAGTTATGCCGACAAGTATCCAAAAGCTCTGAGTCTGGTATACCGAAGGGCATCTTCAATGCTAGTCGTCTGAAGCGTTCGATGAAAGCAATAACAGACTCACTCCTCCTCTACTTGGTCTCGATCGGGGTGGACATACTAACATGCATGCCACTCTCATAAAACCTGTTAAGGAATAACCTCTCCAAGTCTTTAAAGGAATTAATGCAACCGTCAGGCAGAGTGCAGAACCATTTAAAAGTTACCCTCTGTAAGGTGCTGATAAATAAGTTTGACAGGAATGCATCATCTCTTGGTAAGTGTAGAGTCTGCGTGTTAAAGTATGTCATGTATTAGCGAGAAGAAGTCATCATGTCAAACGAATTTAGCATCAATGGCTTGTAGTTAGGAGGGCAAGTGGCATTATCCCATTCAGGAGGATAAGGTTGAGATATCCCTATTTTCTGAAGCTCATCTTTGTGTGAGATGGTATCAAGACGGGCAACAAGAGAATCAATTGCAACCTGCTGGTTGAGTAGATGTCGAAAAATGGCAGCCGTACGGTTGTCAAGTGCCGTCTGCGAAGGACTACCACCAACGTACATGGGATTTGGAGGAGGTGCAACGGAATGGTACTCCCTTTGTAGTGAAGGAGGGTTGTTACTATAAGCCGGACTACCGTGTGTTGAGACATTCGGTTAAGGTGGAGGAACAGCCCCAGTTGTTTGGACAGCCATGATGTTGGTAAGCATATCAGTGATCTTAGCAAATGCCATTTCAAGACTCTCCAGCTGCTTGTTGGTTTGATCACTGGCTTCTTCAGGTCTTTTTCCATCTGCCATATACATAGATAGCATGCAAGGATGACTAGCGGAGACAGTACAACTGGTGCTGATACTATCTGTCTCTGACACTACAACAAATAGGGCATACAATAGCAGCTTATCTATAGCGTTCAAGCCTCCCTGCTATAGAATGTCATCATCAATAGCGTTCATTCCGCAGTACTATTAAAAGAGCGTACAATAGCGGTTTATCTATAACATTCGAGCCTCCCTGCTATTATAATGTCATCATCCATAGCGTTCATTGTGAAGTGCTATTAAAAGTTCATACAATAGCAGTTTATCTATAGCGTTTATGCCTTCCTGCTATTTTGCTGTTAACAGAACTTTATATAGCGTATTATGAACGCTGTTAAAGGTATAATTTTTTCTGGACGTTGCTTATGTTGCTATGCCCGTATGTCAAAGTAAGGTATCCAGTTCGATTAGGAGCAGCATCGTATTCTATATATTTTACATGATTAAAAAAAGACTGGCACATTTTGGATGCTATATAAGTTACAATGTCGTAATGGGATTAAACCGTTACCGTAAAAAAATTTCATGCCAAGGAGTCTGCAGAATACTCTTTAAATCAAACTAACCTTTCATAAATTTTATAAAAAATTCCTCTCCCCTAGTAAACCGAATAAAAAAATTTAGTTTTATATAAAATTTCCAAAGTAAAGTTGAGTCAATGCAAGGGCGTATCAACTCCATATCAAAGTTAATTGAACAACAAACTCAACTACTTGGTACATTAATGAAAAGTCAGGTAAGTCATCAAGAATGACCACTTGGTACACTATATTTTTCTTTTTGGTAATTACATGTAACTGTTTTCCTATTTAGGATCAAAATAAGATGACCAATGAGAAGAACGACGAGAACACTAAAGAGGAGGAGGAGAACAATGGGGGCAGTGATGATGAGAACACTAAAGAGGAGGAGAACAACAGTGGCGACGGAATGATTTTGAAGTAAAGGTCATTTCAAAATCTCCATCTACTCCTTAGGTAATATATCTCTAATAACAAATAGAAGTATTGTAACTCAAATGATATATTAATATTTTTGAGCTTCAATCTTTGTTGTAGTCACATCATCGTCTGTCATAGGACCAAAAATGCAAGTTACTCTATTGGACGGGAAATAAGAAAGAAGTTATTGCAATTGGACGATGGATCACTGATGATCCGAATGTGCCGGTTCACGGTTATCCTCTTAGACAAGGTGCATCTCGTATTTGGGGAGATATAGTGATACAACCCAAAGCTCTGTTGTTTAGGCCGTGTTTTGGTAACGACACAGTAGAGAAAATCATTCAAAGTACCACGGCTTGGCCAACAGACCACATTATGCCATTTGAAGACTAGGTACGTCTTTAGTGATACCTCTCTCGTAGTCCAGAAATGATATAAGTACTGAATATTACAGTAAGATGAAAGTTTACTGCTTGGTTTAATGGTAAGAGTGTTTAAACCAATTCATCATAGATCATGTATTGACTAACTGGAATATCTGAATCTTTCTAGAGCAGTGTTCTAATTATTTACCTTTTAAATTGTAGTAGTTTTAATTTTACTGCTTGGTTTAATGGTAAGTGTATTTACCTTTTAAATTGTAGAAGGGTGCACTCATATGCTCCCAATTGAAACAAATTCTCATTATTTTATCAATTTATTGACACAACGCGATGGATTGATCAAGCTCAGTCCTTCAATAACTCCTCGCTCTCCAACTTTCACACTTCCCTCCCTTAATGCTTGTCCTAACATCAAGCCAACCCCAAACCCATCCTCATCATAGAAGTAAGACCCACATCGACTGGTGTTGCTCTTTTTGGTCCTATAGCTGCATCATCTCTCATATCCACAACTGCATCCATTTAACCAACTCTACATCTTCAGTCATGCATTTACACAGCTTACCGCCTCTTGTATCTTAGTTTGATAACTCTGATATAAAGTTGTTCTTATTAACTGATGACATGTAACATATTGCTTCTTCAGTTGTAGATTCATTTTGTCACTACACGTCACAAGTTTTCGTTCTAACTTGAAAAGAACAATATAAAAATATAAAGCTCTCGCTAAGATGAGCTAAATTAGTTTGTAGAGCCATAACACAAAGCTCGTGTTCTTATAGCAATAGTTTACTGACATGAAATTGACTCCATGATGGTCATTTGCATTAATTTCAAACAGAAAAGATAAAGGATTCTAATGGTTTTAACCAGCAATGAAGAAACGGTGTGCCACAAGTTGTGGACTTGCTAAGTATGTATGGATATAAATGGATCACTAATAAATTCAACTAACAATGGATTTCAGTTGTTTGGTTGATTATAACTCATAGAATTTTAGGCAATTTTCTATTGATAGCTAACTCATAAATTCAACTGCTTGTTTATTAACCAGGAACACTAATGTTTCCCCCTATATTTGTGTAGGTTGGATGAAGTAAGAGGATTTCTGAGGAGCTTTGGTTGTGGATAGGCTCGAAGGGTTCGAGCTAAATTTTGGATATGCAGCATTTTGGATATATGTATGGAAACAATTAAACGCTGACTACGCTGTTAATGTTTAAGTTTGGAGAAATTATGAAGGATTTTGAATGTTCTTGACAGTAAAATTAATGAATTTACTTGTGTTCGGAATTCATTCTATGATTGATTCATCGAGAAGCATTTAAATTTTTGAATACCCGTATTCTGTATATATATGCAATAGATATCTGTGGCATTCTGTATATCTGTAATGCTATTTTGATGTGCTGCAATACTATTCTGATGTGAATTGTTTCTTTATACTAATGCATTCTGCAATAGCATTCTAACATGATATTGGTGCACATATAATAGCGCGAAAGAAACGCTATAAAAACCAATTTGCATCGAAAAGCTATTCAAACGTTATTATGAAACTATAGCGTTCGTAAATGCTATGTAAACTCTAAAGCATTTGTCACTGCTATAACAAGTCTATAGCATTCATGGATGCCATAATAACTAAATAGCGTTCATGAATGCTATTACTTTTCTATAGCGTTCTTATATGCTATAAGACTTGTATAGCGTTCAGAAATGCTATAACCTGTCTATAGCGCCATGGAACGCTATAATCCGTCAATAGCATTTATGAACGCTATAACTTTATAGCATTCTTGTACATGGAACAATTATAGCGGGGGCATTTATAGCGGGTCGAATACGCTATAATAGGCATTCTACAGCATTCTGAGCACGCTATCGTATCCCATATCTATTGTAGTGTGAGTTAAAAAGACCCTCGTCTTCAGGCAGGGGAGGTAGATAGTCACCGTCGGACTCGAAGAGATCATCGTCATCTGGAAGGCTACCTCCGGCGTGAAGGCCGTCTGGTTCAGATTCTGAGGGAATACTACCCCCAGCTTGAGATTATGAAGGAACACCACCCCTAGCTTGAAAGTCCTCCCCGTCTATAAGCGATATCGTCCTTGACCGAATACCCATATAGACTCCTTCAAGTGAAACAGCTCGCTGGCTGTTTGCTGGCAGACTTCTTCTTTTCTTGTTTGTAGAATAAGAGAAAAGGTTGGGTTAGTGGTCCACCTTCTTTGGTTGGGGCTCCCGTAAAGAGGACCCCATGAAGCCATATTGGATGAAATATATGACGGCTTTTCATCATCGGAGCGCTGCAGTCGTCGAAACACGGACTGCCTTGGAGGCACCTTCATTACTTTGGAGCAGCAACAGTTGATGACAATACTAGTGCACAGATGCACCCCATGAGTTGTTGTATCCTCCCTCGCTTTATGCTTATGATTTATTATGTCGCGTAAGTCGGCGAAAGTAAGTTTTGCCTTAAAACCCATGTCACATGCATTTCTGAGCTTTGCATATGGGTTTATAAGGGAAGTTGACACATCCGGACCTAGTTTATGTGCAGGGGCAACCCCCACACCTAAGTTCCATGATGACCTTGAAGACAGCCCGAAGCTATACGCGTTAGGGTCTGTCTTTTTGCTGTAGGCACATAGACCTTGGGACATGCCTTTGGGCGTATGCTTTTCTGAAGTCTTGGCAGCATGCCTGGTCTTCCTGTATGTGGGCGCGTAAAATCGGTCATCAGAGCCTGGGCGCATAGCCTATCGAAGACAAAAGTCCTCTGGCCAGAGTTATGAACCCATATACTGCCTTGGGCGCATAGCTCTGGGTGCATGCTTTAGAAAACAGTACTGCTTTCTTCCTGTTTTGCCTTCTTCATTTGCCAAGTCTCGAGCGTTGAACACTCAGTTGTTGATTGCACAAGAGGGAAGTCGCTGGGCTAGTAGAGCCCAGAACAGTATGCGCCTTCTTCGCATTGGAGCTCCTGTCGAAGGGTTATGCGTCCCCATGACAGAGTTCCCCTTCGGTTGCATATCTTCTACGACACTGGCAGGATATACAACGCGAGCCATCGGAAGCCAAATCTTACGAGACTTGTTTCGTTTTACTGATTTCGAAGGAGTAGAGCCGTCCCTTGAGAGCATCTCTTCAAATGCCTGTTGATCGAACTTTGCGATCAACACCTTCTGAGTGCTCCCTACTTTGTCGGTATCGGATTGCGTCACCACCTTCTCGTCATACGAAAAGATAGTCCCCAACAGAGCTGCCATTTTTGTAGACACTTACAAAAAAGAGAAAAATAACTGTCTTTTCTTATTAGCGTAAGGTACTACAAATCGAGTACACCTGAGAAATCCTGTACTGAGAATCTCCGAGTACAAAAAGAATTCCGGGAAATGGGACGATGGAGATCGAGCGACAATTGCTCCTTAACTCCGTTGACACTCTGAATTACAAAAGTGGGAGAAAACCTAAGGAAATAGCTAACTCTCGGCTCACTAGCAAGAAGGACAGTAATTTGGCTCTGAAATGCTCAATGTTCTGTTCATTCAAAGAGACATATGTCCTCTATTTATATTCGTTTTGTACTGAAACGACTGTTATGCGCACACAGGTGGAAAATACATTGATGTCCATGTAGGCACATAGTCTTCCTTTGGGCGCATAAGGTGTAGACGCATAAAGACTGGATGATCGTGGGTAGATCATAGGGTTGACGTGGCCACATGCTTCGGTGTATGACTGCCCATGGAGACTGACGTGACCGCATGCTTCGGTGCACGACTGATCGTGGATGTTGACCGAGTCGTGGAGCTGTCCTGACTTGGGTACATAGTATGGGAACAGGGCTATGTGCCCCCTTCTGGAGGAGCCATGTGGGCGCATAGGCATTACTGCACATGGGCACATAGGGATTTTACGTATGGGCGCATAGGATTTGCATTGTGGGTGTCTTCTACTCTCTGACTTGGGCGCATAGACTTTCCTATCTTGGGCACATAGCGACTTCCCGACTTGGGTGCATGGTCCAGTATTTTCATGCTTCTACAACTGGCTTGCGCATGTACTCGCATCACAAAATGCGGGTGCGGGACGTGACATGAGCGCAACCTATTATATGCGATATAATTGCCCATCATTTTTTATCATATTGATATCCCCATAGACGACTATCCATTCCTAGCTTAATCGAGATATCTGAGCAAGCCTCATAGTATTGTCCTTACTGTTCATATCCCTGCTCCTGCTCATAATGATGTCCCTCATGTTCATCATGATGCTCCATCTACTTCAGTACCTCCTCTACCTCCAGATTCTCTTAACTCATCCAGTTGACGCTCCAAGATCTTTTTTATTTGGAAGACGAGCGATCTCGAGAGTATCGGACCACTACCGCCAGTATCATGATCGCATCCAATTGGATGATGAGCGTTAACGTGCTTAGGACTATCGGACTACTCTACAGGCCTCGTCTCTTGCCAATATCCTGTCGAATCTTCAGTATAGTTTCCATCAGCACCCAGCCGAACCCTTTCTTATGGTTCAAGATCCTTCTCGTCATGGTTCAAGAGTTGATGGCCCTGACATTCATCGATATTTTGACCCAGCAACTACGTTCTATAATCCCAACCGTTCTGTGGAGACAGATGAAGACGATCAGTAGTTGTTGCAATTGATCAGATACTCTAGCGCTTAGTTTTGTATATTGGATAGATGATGTTATAGCTTCTTAGTTATTTATTGCACTGCACCTTATTTTTTCTACTATAATGTATTGTCTATATTTTTCTTTAACATTTTTTTGTCAAAGTTTGTTTCACTTATTTTGGAGGAGTTACCATTTCGATAGAAGAAAACGGAGAAGAAATAATTTGATACAACATCAAATTATTTTGGTAGAGCATTGCTATATTTTGCTACATCTTCTTCAAATGTACCAAACAGATTGTGTATCAATGGCAGTTTGACAATTATCAAATTATGAGAGATTGTTGGCCCATTGAGTGATTGTTAGCCCATTGGTCACGGTTAATCTGATTTTGATAATTAACAAAACTCCGGTTCAACGCAACATGAACAGCCAAAAGACAGATTGCAAAACGTTACATCACAAAAATAAGTCATATGCTATTTTACCTTTTATGTATTTTTCATTTATTGAGTCTAGGACTTTTTGTGAGTCTTATTGCACTTCATTGAGATACGTAGCACTCAAGTCCAGAAAAATAGCCTACCAAAAACTATCTTTCATTCTGACTTGAACCCAACTGTTTTCATAAACCAAACCCAACCACAGAACAAACCAGAAAATTTTTGGAACTAAAAAAACAAACCCGGACATAGTTCTACCCGAACTCGACCCGAACTCGGTTACCCAAAACTGAAATCTGAATCAGACTCCCCTCTTAGTGACTCGACTTATAACGTTCAAATTTTTAAACATTGGATGATCGAACTAAGCACAAATTTGGTTTCATAAACCTTTATAAATAGATCAGAATTTCTCCATTTCTTATCACTCAAACACTCATTCACTCTTTCATTTATTTAGTAAGCTTTAAAGTTTTCAATCCACTCGAAAGAAAACTCCCGTTCTCCTACTCGGTGAAGTACAATATCGGCTAGAAGTTTTGTTCAAGAGTTATACCAACTTGGTTAGTACCAAGTAAGATTATTCAAAAGCTTGAGTTTGAAGTTGTTATTCTCTTTGGATCAAAGCACGTGTTTGTAATAAGTTGAAAGCCCATGCGGATCAAATCTTGTCTTTTACGGCATAGTGGATTCAACATCGAGTAAGAGTTCTCAGGACTGGACTAGTCCTCCCATAGGAAAACTAATATAAAATTTTTGATGTTTGCGTTTTCTCTCTAAACTTTATTCTTTCAATTTATATATTTTTGTGGTTATTATTTTAGATAGTTGGTATTGTATCTTTTTAATATTTTTAAGAGGGATAATTTTTGTTGCGATCTATTCACCCCCCTCTAGAATTGCCTAACTATCATCACTCAAGGTGCAACTTGGGCGGGCGGCCTGGTCCCCGGCTCGGGCCCATCCCGGTCAAACCATGTCTGGGCCATCCTGAACCCGGTCAACGACCCAGACCGGCTCGACCCTGTGAGCAAGCGATCCGGGCTGGGTTGCAGTTCCGGACCCGAAAGCCCGGACCGGCCCGGCCCGGCCCGGTTTGACCGTGGATCCGGGCCTGTCAAACCCGTGGAACCCGACCGGACCGAACCCGACCGGCCCGGTCCAGGACCGGTTCGACAGATTTGAAGTTTTTTAACATTTGGATGCCAAAATGATCATTTTACCCCTATTTTACTTGCTATTTTTAGACCGTTGGAAGGATATTTTGGTCATTTTGCTAAAAATAACCAAAAATGCCATTACAACAACTCTGTTGTGGGGGTAAAATAGATCATTTTGCACCAAAAAAAATCTATAAATAGGCCATAAATCTTTAAAATTAATCACACCAACAATTTCTTTCCTCTTATAATTCTTACAAGCAACCTTGTGTGAACAGACGATTTATATCATGGATAATGATCAACTACCACAATAACCACAAGATCAGCAACTGCAAGATCAACAACCACAACCTCAAAATGCACCGCAACAAGAGCTTGAATCAGAATTGGAAATTTGGCATCATTTTAGCATTGTTTACAATGAGCATGCAAGTGGCGGTACCGAAAGAAGATACTCCACTAAGGTTCTTATTATATGTTTGCATTGTAGGAAACAATTAAAATTGGACCATAGCCATGGTACAAGGAAGCTACACGGACATTAAAATCATGTATCAACAACTCTGTTATGAGTCAATAACTGTTGTTTACGTACTAGTAATCTTGTACGAGTCATTAATTGCGGTATATGTACTAGTAATCTTGTATTAGTCATTAATTTTCAAATTATGAAAATCTTGTATTAGTGATTAATTTTTAAATGCAAATCTTGTATTAGTCATTCAATTATCTTGACATTAGTCATTAATTTTTACTTTCTAATTTTTTTGGGAAAAATACTTGTAATGTTGTACATTAACTTTACTTTCTAATTTTTTTCAAAAACCTAAATGGTAGAGTCAAATAATTTATTTATTTTTGGTTTTTTCCAAAAAAAATCGGGCTGGCCCGGTCCAAAATTGAACCGTCCCCGTCCCACCCAGCCCCGGTTCATCCCGGCCTGCCCAAAACCGAGCTATGGGTCCGGGTTGGGCTCAATTTTTCTTCCTTCGGGCCAACTCGACATGACCCGCTGCTCTACCCGGGCTGTGCCTGGCCCGGACCAAGCCCAGTCAAAAGCGGTCAACACTGGGCCCGACCCAGGTAGCTCATTGAACACACACGCGCGCGCGCACGCGCGCGCACACACACACACACACACACACACACACACACACACACACACATATATATATATATATATAGCTAAAGAAGAGAACGAGATGCCATGTGGCGGCCATCTAGCGAAGCCAGCGCGGGATCTAAGGGTCAGAAGATCAAGCCAGCTTCGACTCACTTAGAGCCCGACTTCGATTTTGGGTTGCAGCTCAAGGACCCGCTGGCACACCATCGTAGGTGGTGCAATCACTAACCGCTGGGCCCCCACCCGCTCAGGTACCCGCTAACAAAGGTCCCTAGTGGCTGACTGGGTAGCTGATTAGAAAATGTTTTTCTATTTTCTAATATATATATATATATATATATATATATATATATATATATATATATATATATATATATATATATATATATATAAACATATATAATTCTGATTATAACTCAAAAAATAATTATATATTTATTTACCAAATTAGCCCATATTTATGAACCATTGTATATCAGCAATTTAGTCAAAAACCTAGTCTGTTTGCCCATATTTTTAAGCTTCTGATTGTGGATGATAAAATCCTGAAAATAATTTTATTTTAAAATAATTATTTACAGTATAAATTCTGTTAAATTCAGTTTTAATAAATTCTAATAATTACTCAAAAATTTGCACTGAAAAGACTCTAACTAGCCCTACCGCAAACCGATGTTTCAACAATTCAACCTACAACCTATATGGATGATAATATGGAATAAAAAATCCTCTATCAACTCTATAAAAAATTTGAGTAGAGCTTGGGATAGAGTTTAAATAAAAAATATAAATATCTACATGGACGTATTTGGACGCATTACATGTCTACATCGGTTTGGGTTTGGTTCGGGTCATGCTTGGGCTAGTTTGGTACAACCGAGTCTCCTAAAAAGTCAAAAGCCATTATCACTAATTAATTAAGCCAAAAATATAGTTTAAGCCACAACTTGACTATTTACCATATAAGAGACATAAATATGGGTAGGCCATCCCTACCTTGGACAATATACTAGTCGTTGCACACAGCTAGCTATGCCATAATTCCTAGTCAATATCCATCTTAAAACTTAACCATGATTAAGGCCATATATAAAGTATATAAAAAATTCCAAAAATCACTATTTAGGCCAAATAAGTAATAAAAATAATTTTAAAAAATCTGGGGATTTACATTCGACCCACCTTAAAAATATTTTAACCTCGAAGTTAATATTCATCAATATTCCTTAAAAAAATACATGTCCACTATTATCAGAATCTCCTCAAATTTTAAATAACCAAAAATTATTCAACGGTACATATTATAAGATTCAAATTTTTAGAATTTCGTATCCTTCGAAATTTAGATTCAATTTCTATGCTCGAAATTTAAAAATTAATTATTCGTCCCTCAACCTCAAAATTTAACAAATCCTCAAATTATAAATTTCTTATATCAAATCTATATATATTTAAAATTTTAGATTCTGTCTTCAACACACTTTTCTCCTTAAGTCAAATCTCTATCCTCAAATTTTTTTTTTTTCACATTAAGTCAATAACAATAATGGTTCTTCAAGAAATTCTCGAAGTCAAAAGCACTAAAATCTCAATCTTATTTTACTAGATTGCCTTCTCAACTACTATTGAAGTGCTTCACTAAAAAAAATTCTCTTTATAATTTACTTTAACAAAACAACTTCTGACTACATTAGAATCCACCAATCTTTTATAAACAAAAGATTATATCTTATAAAAACCTCATCATTGTTTAAATAGAATCAAATCTCCATTCTTTTGAGTTTGTAAATTCTTAATTATTTCATCAATCATTTCAATCATTAATTTACCGGCAATGAATCACACTGTGCCTTAAGGTCGTCTATCCACCTCTGGTCATACTACCCTATCAAACACATGCTGCCATAAAATTCTATATACTTTGTCCACTAATTGCAAAAGTTCAATACCACTATATTCCTATGGCATATGTCATCCCCAAACTTCTCATATCTATCAAGCAACCAAAATTTGATAAGCAAATTAATTTACATAATTACCTAAGAAATACTAACAAATTCTATAAAGCACGATCATTCATCACTCCAAAATAGGAAGAGATGAGAAGCAATGACACAAGAAGCAAAGGAAAATAGTTGAGTGCAAATTACGGAGTTCAAGAATGATATAGAAATTCTAAAAAATTTGTCAAGAAAGTTGTGGATTAAGAATCCTATTAGGTTTTATCCTAACGCGGGCTTGCTTGATATAATAATGTAACCGAGATGATATACTCCGAGCTGCATGGGCCAGCATAAAAATTTATAATTCTCGAGTTCCAAAATACATAGGACTATGATAATATCGAATTAAATAAATGTAATTATCTCTCTTAACTAGAGTAGGTTAGTTGGTTCAGATTTTAACTGATTATTTGTTATTAGTTATTTTTATTGTTGTAACAAATTTATTTTATTCTCTTTTGTAATTCTATTTATATCCTACAAAATCAATGAGAAGGTATGCCATTGATTCATTCTCTCCTATGTTTCTACATGGTATCAGAGCTATAGTCGGTCCTAAATCTCTCTCACCACTCTTCCACCAATCCTACCCTATAACAACACCATGGCGACTGATCCTCAGATTATCACCATTCCCAATCCAGAAAATCCAACCCAAACTCTTCAACTCATAAACATCTCCCATCCATCCATTATCAAATTAACCTCCACAAATTATATTGCCTGGAAACTCCAGATTGAGGCAATTCTCATCGGCTATGACCTCTACAAATATATTGACAACACTCATCCATGCCCTCCTCGGACAATCACCACCAACAATGTTGAAAGTCCAAACCCGGCTCGACAAGATAAATTGCTGTTTGGCGCACTTGTCGGCTCCATCTCCTCATCTCTCATTCCATTCATCCAGCAATCGGCTACTGTCGACGAAGCATGGCAAACTCTTGCCAACACCTATGCTCATCCGACTCGTGGTCACATAAAGCAAATCAAGGACCAGATGAAGAAAGCCACAAAAGGCTCTCAGTCCAAATCGGTCTACATGTAGTATATCAAGTGCCGAACTGATCAACTTGCTACACTCGGCAAATCGATGGATCATGAAGACATCATTGAGAAGATCTTAGAGGGTCTCGATGATGACTATCACCACATTGTAGATATAGTGGAAGGTGTGAGCCCTTGATCACTTATTTATTATTGATTTTAATTAGTGACATTAATATTATCACCATTATATTGAATACCATTACTAGCATTACACCCTAGGTATAAGTTTCTAATGGGTTATTAAGCAAATACACTAAGTTTGGGGCTGACCAGGACCTTATACAAATAGGTCAGATTTGGAGGGGCTTTTGGCAAAATTGCTAAAAGTTTAAATCCTACGGTTACATTCAAATTCAAATCCTATAGGAAAAAAAAACCTTGTTCTTGATAGAGCTAGAAAATTCAGTTTTATCCCTCGACCCTATCCAAATCAGGATATATATATGAATGGTCGATCGAAGCCCTTCTACGTCAAAACCCTAATTTTGTCACCGGCATACTCTCAAGTGGGTGTAGTCGTGTTAAGGGCTTGGCAAGAGGAGCACAGATTCGAGATGTGCAATACGACCACAACAAACATCTGAGGATTCCAATAGGTACTCATTGTCCCTAAACTCTAAATTTCCCCTTCTGTTATTAAGAATTTTAGAACATGTTAGCAAACGTTTAGTTAAATGTCTAGGAGGGGATGGCAATTTAATATTCAAAGCTGTAACGCCCCAGTCCCAAAATACGTAGGACTAAAAACGAAGACATGCCAGCTGTATTCATACGAAGTATACTCCAATATATGGAAATCCTCGTATAAATACATAAGCTGTAAATGCAGTAGAACCATACTAATCTCATCCACAAAAATATATGAATAAATGATATCATATAATCAACCATGAAATTTTCATTTGGTACATGTAGTTGGGCGGAGACAAATCCACTACCAACGATGAAAAGAAATACATAACAAAAGAAAGATTTTAGCGAGCGAAGCGAAGACGATCCAAGTGCAATCATCCTCGTAGAGAAGCAATGATCACGGCGAGAGCTAGAACACCTGCGACAAATAATAGCACACACCTGGCAAGACAACCAGGTCCTCAGAGGGACGTAACAAGACACATAATATCATGCCATTAACTGAATAAATAAAGCTCAACAGAAACTACACAAATAAAGGTTCTTAACCATTCTATGTGAATATGCATTTGAAGACAACGTTCCACACAAGGGCTCCCGAAGCTAGAAATACGGTACGTTAGCGTTTCAACCAAGTCACTAGTGGCGTCTAGAGAAAAGTAAATGCACGGCCCATTAGCACTCGAACGAGAACTAAGGGGCGTCTAGAGAAAAGTAAATGCACGGCCACTAGCTTCTTGGGTGAGTCACTAACGGCAGCTAGAGGAAAGTAAATGTACGGCACATTTGTGTTTCAACCGAGGCACTAGTGGCATCTAGAGAAAAGTAAATGCACGGCCACTAGCTCTCGACTGAGTCACAAATGGCAGCTAGAGAAAAGTAAAGGTGTGAAAGCCCCTGCGCCTAATAACTGTCTCCACCCTCCCTATGCACTACTCGTGCTGAATCCACACCACGATATTTCTAATAACCGCTAAGTCTTCTAGACAACTATAACTATTTAGCAGTTATTGCCTAACGTACGGCATGTGCGCACCGATGGCCAGTCGATACGTATGTCCGAGATCTATATGAGACTCGTGACTCGTGATACACAAGTGTCAGGCCAATGAATGCGACACAAACAAAGGTGGTCCCTTAACTCTAAGCCATATGCAACTAAAATATAATAACTTGCAAGTACAATTTATATATTCTAGAATAAGTAAAAACATGCATGATATTGAGCAAGAAATTAAACAGTAAAGGCAAGGTATCTTGCCTGGTGTTACGCCTGGTGTGGTGCCGAGTGCGGTGCAATAATCCTGCAAGTTTCGATTGTCCAATAGCCAAAGTTGATGGGTAAGCGTCCAAAATTTACGAGAAAAAGAAATGCACGATTAGTCGTGATCAAGGGGATAATTGAGGAGAATCTGTGGAGATAGATACATATACTAATTTTTAGAAAATATTTTTATAATACTTTCACGTAAATACTTGAACATATTTAATATATACAATTTGAAAATATCTTTTTATTAGTCGAAGTAATATTAAATATCTATTTGAAAATAATCTATATACCTCACAAGTTTAGGAAACCACGTTTTTATTAATCAATTCTACGTTTAGATGAATACTTGAAAAATCAAAATTTGTTTTTAGGCTAAACTCACCTTTAAAATATATATAATATATACCTTGTAGAAAAGTAACTTTTTGTTAGTCAAAATAAAATATAGGAAAAATAATTTAGGCCATTGAGTGTTTGTCAAAATAATGTTGAAAAAAATATTGATTTAGAATAATTCACGAATAGTTATAATAATAAAATCGTAAACAAAAGTATTTCAAATTAATACCAATGATTTATTAATAACAATAATAATAATAAACTTAATAATAATAATGGTAAATATAAAAACTTAATACTAATATTGGTAATAATATAAGAATAATAATAATAATAATAAGATTAATAATAACTCAAATAATGATAATAATAATAATAATAATAATAATACAACTTAAATATGGTAATTAATAATAGCAACTACTAATAATAACAGTATGTAACATAATAATAGTAATAATAATAACAAATAATAATAAGTGATAAAAATAATATACCAAAAAGAACCCATTCACTCTTCTCTATTTCGTAGATACTGAGAATGAGAGAGAGAGAGAGAGAGAGAGAGAGAGATGAGAAAAGAATAGGGATCGAAAGAGGAGGGTTGAAGAGAGGGAGAGCAGAGGGTTACCGGAGGGGTTCTCGCCGGCGGGAGAGTGACAAGGCGGTCGGCGCTGTCACGCGAGGGAGGAGGTGGCGCGGTGGAGTCGGGCACGCCTGGCGCTCGTCGGCGCGCGCGGATTTCGATGGCACGCGACCTCGCCGGAGTCCGGGGCGGCGAGAGGGGTCCACGTGCGGAGGATCTGGAGAACGGCGGTCGGCGGAGGGAGATGGGAGCGGCGGCGTGTTTGGGGGTTTCGGTTAGCGATCCCGATAGTCGCGGCATCGTGGCGACGAGCTCACCGGCTCGTCAAGGCTGGTGATGGTGGCCGTGACCCTATGTCGCCGGGCTGGGGGTTGGTGTAGCCAGTGCGCTGGTCGCACAGCTCACGTAGGAGCAGATGGGGCGGCCACGTGCCGGCGCCGTCAGCTGAGTCGTCGGCACTGCGCAGAGGGATGCGCACGCACGGGACGCGCTCACGGCTGGCGGAGGAAGGCTGGGTTATGGAAGCTCGGCACAGCGGAGGTGAGTTTGCTGGTTGTCTTTGTTTTTGTTGTTGTGTTTGATTCTTGGTTCTTTTTGGTGGTGGTGGTTGTCGGGGAGTTGATGGCGGTGGTATTGACGGGGGTGAGGGTCAGAAGGCTGTGGAGTTGGGTAGCTGGCGTGGGGGAGTCGGGGTGGTTGACAGGGACGGAAGGGAACAGAGGTGGTGGTGGTATTGCTATGCTGGGCCGGGGCAAGAGGTGGAGACCGGAGTGCCGGTGGTGGTGGCTGGACGATTGATGTGGTGGTAGGAAGTCGGTGGTCGGCCGGGAGGCCTAGGAGGATGGCTGGAAACATGGTGGCGAATTTTAGGGTTTAGGATTGGGTGGTCGGTCTATATGACGCGGCGTCGAGGCCCGGTTTGTCGGGTGGGACAAAATATTGTATCTGTAAAGTAATCAGTGGATGGAAGAGAGACACGGACACGATGCACACTTTGGTTGTGGAATATTTATTTGTGGAGTAATTGTGGAGGAGTACCTGCCTATATATATAGGATGTGGGAATTCCCAATTAGATATGGACTATGATAATTAAAACCCAATTTAGATAATTCCACCTATTTAATTAAAATCAATCAAATCATATCAAATCCAATCCAAATAAGAATCCAATTTAAATCTAATTAGATCCTCTTAGTTTAAAATCAAATCAATAAATTAAATTTCAATTATTTAACTATTTAAATAAATACATAGATTCAAATCAAGATTTAAATTGTCACAATGTCTTCCAAAATATTTTTCAAAAGTACCTATAATAATAATTTCGAAAATCATAAATATTTTTAAATACCTTTTTAAATAATAAAATATTAATATTAATAAATCTAGAAAATTATATTTTTATTTAAAATAGACCAATAAATAATTATGAAATATATGCATGCAAAAATATTCTTTACGTAATTATGCCTTTCTAGTATACAAAAATATTATTTTATTATTTAATAACTTTTTAGAAACAAAAGGCTTTTTTTTATAGCAAGAATAATAATTATATAATTTTGAAAGTGTATATTAAAATAGAAAAGAAAAATATTTTTATAAAATATGTACGCTCGCACATATTCGTACTCGTCGAGCAAACGAAAATTTCGCATACGACGTACAATACGACTACGTGACATACAGTACAAAAATTTTAAATCAGTACCAAAATTGATATAATAAAAATATAGTAGAAATTTAGGGGTTTTACATCCTACCCAACTTAAAAGAATTTCGTCCTCGAAATTAGGAATTAGTAGGGGGTGAGAGGCTACAAGGAATGACGTTTAGTGAAAACATGCAATAGAGTCGCGATTTCAATCATGGCGAAGATAATCATGGATTAACGTAAGAAGATAAATGGTTAAGAAGAATACGCGCAATAAAGATTAGTATGGGTTCAAGAAAATAAAATAAATTAGAGGCCTTAAAGTTATGGTCTCTTGAGGGCACGATTTTAGAGAACGAATTAGATTTCACTTCTATATTAAGTGAGTTGGAAGGTCATGATAGGGTCGAGAAAGGACGAGTAGCAACATAGAGTGATAATGGTCATTATCGATAGAAAGGCTAGAGGAGATCCTAGTATAACGCGTTCGTCCTTCTAGAATAGGTGAAGGCGAAAGCATTAAGGGGTTCAAAAGACGATCTTATCGAATACGAATACGTGATTCAAAGACGATTGAATAATTTCAAAGGAATTGTCAAGGCAGTCGTGGATCGGATTTTAGAGGAAAAGTTTTAGCTATGTCCCCATCCACGTAGAATAATAAACAAAAGCGAACCAAAGTGCACTTGGTTGATCAGACCATTGTGCACCGGTTCTGATGAGACAACATGTTAGTGGGAGCTCTTCCAATAACATATGTCTTGATCAAGCTTGAAAAAAAGATAAGCTTGCAAAGACTAGGCTACATTAGCATCATTAGTCAAAACGGTAAATATGAGAGATTTAGATTAAAAGAAGGCAGAATGATTCTAAGTCATACAATCGTCCTATAGTCTTCTTGTCCAAGTTATTGGTTGGCTAGGCGGGTTAGGTCCTCTAGATTCTAGGATCTAAATAAGATTGCTAATATAGGTCACTAGGTCAAAGGGGTAGCTAGTTCATAAGGTATTCTACCCAACTTAAAGAATTAAACTAATGGTGTTTTGGGACAACTAACTAGTAGGGTCGATCTCTAGCAAGCACGAAGGGAAGATAAGAATAGGGATGGAAGGAATCAAGCAAGATGCAATCGATGAGTCAAGCGAGAAGGCAGTCAAGTGTGTGGATGAGATCCTAGACTCTAATCCTATACGCAGGCTTGCTTGGTACGGTAAAGTAACCAAACAATTTATCTGACCTGCATGGGCCACCACAAAAACATGTAACGCCCCAGTCCCAAAATACGTAGGACTAGAAACGTAGACATGCCAGCTGTATTCATACGAAGTATACTCCAATATATGGAAATCCTCGTATAAATACATAAGCTGTAAATGCAGTAGAACCATACTAATCTCATCCACAAAAATATATGAATAAATGATATCATATAATCAACCATGAAATTTTCATTTGGTACATGTAGTTGGGCGGAGACAAATCCACTACCAACGATGAAAAGAAATACATAACAAAAAAAAGATTTTAGCGAGCGAAGCGAAGACGATCCAAGTGCAATCATCCTCGTAGAGAAGCAATGATCACGGCGAGAGCTAGAACACCTGCGACAAATAATAACACACACCTGGCAAGACAACCAGGTCCTCAGAGGGACGTAACAAGACACATAATATCATGCCATTAACTGAATAAATAAAGCTCAACAGAAACTACACAAATAAAGGTTTTTAACCATTCTATGCGAATATGCATTTGAAGACAACGTTCCACACAAGGGCTCCCGAAGCTAGAAATACGGTACGTTAGCGTTTCAACCAAGTCACTAGTGGCGTCTAGAGAAAAGTAAATGCACGGCCCATTAGCACTCGAACGAGAACTAAGGGGCGTCTAGAGAAAAGTAAATGCACGGCCACTAGCTTCTTGGGTGAGTCACTAACGGCAGCTAGAGGAAAGTAAATGTACGGCACATTTGTGTTTCAACCGAGGCACTAGTGGCATCTAGAGAAAAGTAAATGCATGGCCACTAGCTCTCGACTGAGTCACAAATGGCAGCTAGAGAAAAGTAAAGGTGTGAAAGCCCCTGCGCCTAATAACTGTCTCCACCCTCCCTATGCACTACTCGTGCTGAATCCACACCACGATATTTCTAATAACCGCTAAGTCTTCTAGACAACTATAACTATTTAGCAGTTATTGCCTAACGCACGGCATGTGCGCACCGATGGCCAGTCGATACGTACGTCCGAGATCTATATGAGACTCGTGACTCGTGATACACAAGTGTCAGGCCAATGAATGCGACACAAACAAAGGTGGTCCCTTAACTCTAAGCCATATGCAACTAAAATATAATAATTTGCAAGTACAATTTATATATTCTAGAATAAGTAAAAACATGCATGATATTGAGCAAGAAATTAAACAGTAAAGACAAGGTGTCTTGCCTGGTGTTACGCCTGGTGTGGTGTCGAGTGCGGTGCAATAATCCTGCAAGTTTCGATTGTCCAATAGCCAAAGTTGATGGGTAAGCGTCCGAAATTTACGAGAAAAAGAAATGCACGATTAGTCGTGATCAAGGGGATAATTGAGGAGAATCTGTGGAGATAGATACATATACTAATTTTTAGAAAATATTTTTATAATACTTTCACGTAAATACTTGAACATATTTAATATATACAATTTGAAAATATCTTTTTATTAGTCGAAGTAATATTAAATATCTATTTGAAAATAATCTATATACCTCACAAGTTTAGGAAACCACGTTTTTATTAATCAATTCTACGTTTAGATGAATACTTGAAAAATCAAAATTTGTTTTTAGGCTAAACTCACCTTTAAAATATATATAATATATACCTTGTAGAAAAGTAACTTTTTGTTAGTCAAAATAAAATATAGGAAAAATAATTTAGGCCATTGAGTGTTTGTCAAAATAATGTTGAAAAAAAAATATTGATTTAGAATAATTCACTAATAGTTATAATAATAAAATCATAAACAAAAGTATTTCAAATTAATACCAATGATTTATTAATAACAATAATAATAATAAACTTAATAATAATAATGGTAAATATAAAAACTTAATACTAATAATGGTAATAATATAAGAATAATAATAATAATAATAATAAGATTAATAATAACTCTAATAATGATAATGATAATAATAATAATAATAATGATAATACAACTTAAATATGGTAATTAATAATAGCAACTACTAATAATAACAGTATGTAACATAATAATAGTAATAATAATAACAAATAATAATAAGTGATAAAAATAATATACCAAAAAGAACCCATTTACTCTTCTCTATTTCGTAGATACTGAGAATGAGAGAGAGAGAGAGAGAGAGAGAGAGAGAGAGAGAGATGAGAAAAGAATAGGGATCGAAAGAGGAGGGTTGAAGAGAGGGAGAGCAGAGGGTTACCGGAGGGGTTCTCACCGGCGGGAGAGTGACACGGCGGTCGGCGCTGTCACGCGAGGGAGGAGGTGGCGCGGTGGAGTCGGGCGCGCCTGGCGCTCGTCGGCGCGCACGGATTTCGATGGCACGCGACCTCGCTGGAGTCCGGGGCGGCGAGAGGGGTCCACGCGTGGAGGATCTGGAGAACGGCGGTCGGCGGAGGGAGATGGGAGCGGCGGCGTGTTTGTGGGTTTCGGTTAACGATCTCGATAGTCGCGGCATCGTGGCGACGAGCTCACCGGCTCGTCAAGGTTGGTGATGGTGGCCGTGACCCTATGTCGCCGGGCTGGGGGTTGGTGTAGCCAGTGCGCTGGTCGCACAGCTCGCGTAGGAGCAAATGGGGCGGCCACGTGCCGGCGCCGTCAGCTGAGTCGTCGGCACTGCGCAGAGGGATGCGCACGCACGGGACGCGCTCACGGCTGGCGGAGGAAGGTTGGGTTATGGAAGCTCGGCACAGCGGAGGTGAGTTTGCTGGTTGTCTTTGTTTTTGTTGTTGTGTTTGATTCTTGGTTCTTTTTGGTGGTGGTGGTTGTCGGGGAGTTGATGGCGGTGGTATTGGCGGGGGTGAGGGTCAGAAGGCTGTGGAGTTGGGTAGCTGGCGTGGGGGAGTCGGGGTGGTTGACAGGGACGGAAGGGAACAGAGGTGGTGGTGGTATTGTTATGCTGGGCCGGGGCAAGAGGTGGAGACCGGAGTGCCGGTGGTGGTGGCTGGACGATTGATGTGGTGGTAGGAAGTCGGTGGTCGGCCGGGAGGCCTAGGAGGATGGCTGGAAACATGGTGGCGAATTTTAGGGTTTAGGATTGGGTGGTCGGTCTATGTGACGCGGCGTCGAGGCCCGGTTTGTCGGGTGGGACAAAATATTGTATCTGTAAAGTAATCAGTGGATGGAAGAGAGACACAGACACGATGCACACTTTGGTTGTGGAATATTTATTTGTGGAGTAATTGTGGAGGAGTACCTGCCTATATATATAGGATGTGGGAATTCCCAATTAGATATGGACTAGGATAATTAAAACCCAATTTAGATAATTCCACCTATTTAATTAAAATCAATCAAATCATATCAAATCCAATCCAAATAAGAATCCAATTTAAATCTAATTAGATCCTCTTAGTTTAAAATCAAATCAATAAATTAAATTTTAATTATTTAACTATTTAAATAAATACATAGATTCAAATCAAGATTTAAATTGTCACAATGTCTTCCAAAATATTTTTCAACAGTACCTATAATAATAATTTCGAAAATCATAAATATTTTTAAATACCTTTTTAAATAATAAAATATTAATATTAATAAATCTAGAAAATTATATTTTTATTTAAAATAGACCAATAAATAATTATGAAATATATGCATGCAAAAATATTCTTTACGTAATTATGCCTTTCTAGTATACAAAAATATTATTTTATTATTTAATAACTTTTTAGAAACAAAAGGCTTTTTTTTATAGCAAGAATAATAATTATATAATTTTGAAAGTGTATATTAAAATAGAAAAGAAAAATATTTTTATAAAATATGTACGCTCGCACATATTCGTACTCGTCGAGCAAACGAAAATTTTGCATACGACGTACAATACGACTACGTGACATACAGTACAAAAATTTTAAATCAGTACCAAAATTGATATAATAAAAATATAGTAGAAATTTAGGGGTTTTACAAAAGCCATGCACTAGACTTGAAGTTTAAGGGGAAACTGCTGATATATTAGAAGTCATTGTGTGTGTATTGGTTGACGTGGGTATAGGAGTATCCTAGTATCGCATACTAGAGAGCATACAGGGCCAAGAATTGTAAGGATGTCATATATGAAGTGGAGAGCAACAACAGGTCCATAAAATTATGTGCTCACACAGGTTGGCTTACTAGCATTGTACAGGTAAACACTAATTCTTGTATACTAGTAAAGCCTATTTGAACATGGATCAGATTGCTAGTGCATCAAGATTAGGATGTTTCAATAACTGCAACCTAGTAGAGGTCATGTCCTTGTACAGGACAACCTTGCTAACCTAAACCTATGTAGCTATGTCCCCTATTGTAATACCAAGTGGGTTCATGAGTACCAGTAAAGATAAGGCATAGCAATGTATGGCAAGTAGCAGGAAACCATGTAGATAGCATGCTTCTTCGAATTTTGAACTATTTGTGCAACTCAGTGAACAACCTGTGTTATATACAGGTACACACCTATGGCAGGTACCAGTACATGGACTTGTCCACAGAAATTATGGTGACCCAGGTCTATTCCTGTGGGCCAGGGTACATTGGTGTACCATTGATAATAGCAACACCTTGAGTTCACTTGTTAGTAGACCGAAGTATCCTGAAGATACCTGTCTACCTCAAATATACACATAGATATATCTCAGGCTTCACTCCTAAGCAAGTGTAACAGGGAATTTCCTGGACTAGGCACAAAGGGTAGATTAGGATATGATGTATACATCTAGACAGTGCACCTTGACAAGGTTAAGGGGCTTGAATTACCTATGTGGAAGTGAAGTGATTGGTGGTTCAAATTAACATAAATGGGCTTGGACAGGAGTTGGAGAGTACCGGATGGTATCAGACCCTCTGAAACAAGGGTTATGCCAGGTTTGAGTGTATACTTTCCTTTGTATCCCCTAGAAACTACTTTTGAAACTTTATGATGTGTCAATAACATTGGGGAGTATCGTAGTATAATCTAGGAATAGATGTACTTGTTGCAAACCTTTTTTGAATAAACAGGGATCCTATAAGGGGTCAAGTGTCAGGTGGTATCAGAGTTAGGTCTGGGCCTCTATTTCCTGATGGCTACAGGCTAAGGGCAGCAGGGTTCAAGTATAGATAACTGAATTTAAGGAACAGCCCATGGATGTAACAGTACTTATATCCATGTGCCAGAGGTTAGTAGGTTTAAGTAGGGGCAGTAGCCTAATACCTAGGTAGAGGTCCTATGAAATTGTATTTTCCATCCTAGTGCCAAGGCATATAGGGGTGTCTTGTGTATTAAACAGAGAACATGACTTGGGATCATGTACGAGCAGACTTGTACGTGGGTACCTATACAAATAGAGGGATTTGAATGTACCAAGGGCTACTGGGTAAAGTAGGATTTAGTTCATTTCCTTTATATAGTGTTCACATGTAGAAAAAGTTGGCTATAGTGATATGTTAGATTACAGGTAAGTGTCAAGATATCAGAGGTAGATCGTAAAAAAGTACTTGAGTAGATAAACACAAGGACAGGGTTTTGTTGAAGATAGCTGCTATTAGACACTGTCCCTCATATGTAGATAGGATGACCTGAGAACAAATTGGTCGGGGCACATCTATATATTAAGTTACACTGGTATATAAGTTATGTATATCACATATTAGTTGCACCTGTGATGGTCAGTTGTATCTTAAAATGGAAGTTGCATAACACCTTGGGTTTCACTTACCTTTAGATCCAGGGGTCTTGTTTACCTACAAGCCCTCGAATTATTTCTTTTTCCAATTTCCTGTAACCACCAACTAAGGAGGGGACAGAGAAGGGTCTATAGTATTAGTAGGTGTTGAGGTTTAATGTGCCAATTCATATGTAGGGTAGCAACCTACATCTCATGTGTCACCTAAGAAGTAGAGGCAAAGTAAGAATAACTTTTCCTAAAACAGTAATAATGAGGGGTACTTTGGTATCTAATCTAAAATCAGAAGGGTTCCAGTTAACTCAATCAAGTATGTAAGTGGTGAAGTAAAAGATTAGAGAAACCTTTGTAAAAAGAGGAATGCCTTCTCTATTTTCATGAAGAGACTTAAACCTAGTTGGACTTGAACTCCCAAAACTCTCCAAAATAGGACCTTAACATCTGGTGTTTTAGGCCAACCAGACACTAAGTGTTGCTGTTGCCACTGTTGTTGTTTCTTTCACCAGTTTTGTAAGGCCATAATGGAGGTACAGGTAAAAAGTACAAGCTAGGAGTGTTATGTATCCTCACTAGAATGCAATATGGGAAAGTGAATAGTGCAGACAGGTTCAAACATAGTATTTGCATCTGTATATGTAATAAGAGTAGGAAGACTTGTAGGGAAAAGTCAGGTATCAGGACATGAGCTAAGGGTCGAATGAGGGGTAAACTGGGACACACCAGTATGAAAACTTGTGAACAAGGGCTCCTGTAGCTTGTAGCCTGAGTATGGTTTAAGGTGCAGTCAATGCAAGTTAGCAAGTTAGAGGACAACCTTGGTAGAGAGGAACAACAACATCCTGTCCTACAGTTGGAAGATTCCAGTTGGTAAACTGGAAAAGGGTTCATTATGCCCAAATTGACCAGAGGTAAGTATTCCAGTTAGAAAATTAGGGTATTTAAAGGCGATATTAATATAGACCAGATAGGAATGGTATCCTAGGGGCAAAACAGTAACATGATATGGGACATATAAATAGGTAAGAGAGGTGGTCAATGCCTAGTACAGTAAGAGTTATCAAACTTAGTACAACTTTCTAATAATAGCCATAATGGTTAGGATTCGACCTAGAGACTTAAAAACCAAGTAAATAGAATTTTCTCGATTTTAAATTATTTATTGACACGGTAAACTCTAAAAACAGGTTACTTGGATCTCGATACGGAGTCTGACCCGTATCCGCAGCTCAGGACCACAGGCAAGTGCATATATTAATTCTTACCGTTTCTGATAGTTTCCTCTACCTGTTATACATATGTCTTGTTTCTTGTTGACACGCTCATCACATGAGGATTAGTATCATAGATTTTATTGTACATCCTGATTATCTTTTATGTTTACCCCACTTGCGATTGATTCCATGAGTACTAGCTGGGCTGAAAAATATTTTAGTAGATGTATGAACTACCCATTTCCATCCCATATGTCTATTCTTGAATAATAGCAGTTGCACATGACACGTACAGGGTGCCGGATTTACCCTTTAGCCATTCACACATCGAAACTGATATTTCAATACACATAGATAGTTAATATTCCAAGTTATTTCATCTTGTTCTTCATACTTGTCATGTTACCATAGCTTACATATTGCTTTCTGGTAGCTATTTCTCGAGTTACATGTTCTTTTCCTTTACACCATGATGCTAGTTACTTTCTAGTTACATTCTCATATGCTATATACATGTTCAGTGACTCTATTGTGTCTCGGATAGCTGTCATATGTGTACTTGTTCCATTTTTGACTGGAAAACCAACATTTTAGGTGATGAGTTAGAGGAGTTCTATACCACTTATTATGAGCAGACTGTGGACCCTGATCTGAGCATACAGGAGGACCTGGATGCGGGGCTACCCTCCGCAGGAGACATTTACCTTGATATTATTCTGTAGAGCAGGAGTTGCGTGCGGAAACTCTTTTATTTATTATACTTTATTTTATTTGAGGATTATGAGAGTTGAGTAGTGGACATCCATCTTAGCACAATTTATTCTCTTGAGATTATTTTATCTATCACATTTTGGTCTCTATCTTGGAGACTATTCAGATCAGTTATTGGCTTTTCTCTCACCATGGTTATTATATATATATATATCTTGCTACTGTGGACTGATCTGTGAATTTTAGGTTTATTGTGAAAATCTATAAACTGCATGGTTCTATTTGATAAAATGTGGAGATGACAAGACAGCGTTCTACCACCGATACTGCGGCGTAGGCTGGACGTACCCATGACTCATGCCCAAATATTGGGTGTGGGTTGTGACACATTTTTATGGTGGCCCATGCAGGTCGGTTTCGTAAAAATAGCAAAACTCGTGGTAGTACTCAACTTAGATGTACTACTGCGGTCCTGCGAATAGGAGTAGACCTTAAGGATCATCTCCACATGTTTAAAACCGTTATTGAATTCCACATTTGATCTCAATTACTCCTTTGATCTGCATCCCGTTTGAATCTTGATACCGACTAACGATTTTTCCTTTTGTGGCAGCTAGATAGATTCCTAAGGCAGGAACACCGCTCCTTTGAATACCCCAGCAACCGTCGATGGGTCTTCCGCGAACGAAACTCTACCGACCCACGGAGGCCACTTCACCTATCTAGGCGAGACGCCCCAGCCGCAGACTTCGAGATTTCGCTGATATGACATTCCACTACCTCCCCAGTTTCCTCCGTCGACTCCACCACCAGCACAGTTTCCTCCACCAGCACCCTTCCAGCATCCAGCACCAGTTTTGCCTCCATCACCTGCGCTGGACAATGCAACGCTCCTTGGGATCTTCCAGCAGCTCATCATTTTCCAGACACGGAAGGCCGACGTCTTCGGAGATACCCTGAGGGAGGCTCTTCAGACTAGAGATGCTACCCCACTGGGTCATGGAACTTCCAAGAATTTTATAGACCTTAGGCCCAGAGAATTCAAAGGAACGGAAGAAAACCTCTACGCGGACGACTGGTTGGAGAACGTGGATTGCAACCTCCGGATGGCTCGAATTCCTGAAGACAAGAAGGACGGAATGGTGCGTATGTGTATCGACTACCGGATCTTGAATAACAAGACGATCATGAACAAATACCCACTACCAAGAATTGACGATCTTTTCGATCAGTTGAGCGGTGCACGGGTATTTTTGAAGATCGACTTGAGGTCGGGGTACCACCAAGTGAAAGTGAAGAAAGTGGATATTTCGAAGACAGCTTTCCAGACCAAGTATGGCCAGTACGAATTTATGGTAATGTCGTTTGGGCTGACCAATGCCCGACTGTCTTCATGAATTTGATGAACAAGGTGTTCCATCCACACCTTGACAAGTTTGTAGTGGTTTTCATCGACGACATCCTCATTTATTCGAAGTCATCGGAAGAGCACGAGGAGCTTGTGAGGATTATACTGGAGACCCTCAAGAAGGAGAAGCTCTACGGGAAACCTTCGAAATACGAGTTTTTCTTCTACCTCCTAGACAAGGTAGAATTCCTCGGGTATGTGGTGACAGGAGACGATATATTCGTTGACCCGAAAAAGATTGCTGCTGTTGAGTCATGGACTACTCCGACTTCTGTGGCTGAGATTCAGAGCTTCTTAGGATTAGCAGGGTACTACAGAAAATTCATGTAAGACTTTGCTCGGATCGCAAAGCCGATGACTAGGCTCACTCGGAAGGACCACTACAACAAAAAGACCTATTAATGACGCTTGATAAGTGAATTTCATGACGGCTGATAAAAAAACGTTATAAAAGTTCGAAATGCCTTTTTCTATGACGGTTTGGGCTAATTTTGGACTTTTTATAACGTTTATAAAACAAAACGTTATTAATATTTTAGAGCGGTGGCAAAATTGTAATATTTTTAAGTTCAATTTTTTAGGAAAAATGCTGAGAACAGCCCGCGCTTCATCAAATTTTTTCCTCTCCCCCATTCTGGTCTTCTCCTTCTCCTCCTCTTCTTCTCCTTCCTTTCCCCCAACTCCAAAACCCTAACCCGAACCATAAATATCTCAGCTCAGACTGCTTCGTACGTAAACCCCTAGTCCACTTCCTCTCTCTACCGGCTCCATCGGCGGCTCCAATGGCGCAGAAGAAAGGCGGCGACGGCCGTGCCAACTCCGATGACCCCGACGAACTCGCCCGAACCACTCTCCAGGCCATCCTCCTCGCGGACAGCTTCGCCCAGAAGTTCCGTCCTATCACTCTCGAGCGCCCAAAAGTACGTCTCACCAAACCCTAACCCTAGAAAACCCCTAAAATCTCTGAACCCTAATTTTGAAATTCCCAGGTGCTCTAGACTTACCACTTTCGAAAGGATACATCAACCTTAATTCACTCTCCTCTCATTCTCTATAATTCTCATTTGGATATCTGCTCTCTCAGAGACATATCCTTGGCCTGAGAAACTTGGAGATCCTTGGAAGGTATATGGGTCCTGGGAAATCCCCAGGACCTGCATTTATAAGTTATAATGTCTTTCAGCTCTACTACAGGTAGTTGTTTTAATGGTTGGATTAGTTTTCTTGGCATTATTTTGAAATTAATGATGGATGCAAACTACATCACATGAACGTCTTAGGAACTTGTTCGACTATAATGTTTGTCGTAGGTAGTTTTTCTAATCTCTTGTTGGCATAACAATCTCAATGAGTTAAATATCAAGGTTAAGCGAATAAATTGCATTTTCCTTTGTGATTGTATTTTTTCTCTCTCTCCATAATTGCTATGTTCTCTAATAGAATATGCAGTGAGATATATAGTCTACTGGTGGAGTAATTATTTCATAAAATGCTGCATGAACCTTGATTTATGCTAGACACTGCCATATTTGTTCCTAATACGAGATTCGTCATATAGTGTAAATTTATCTCAAGTGCATTTTAACATCTATTATGCCTTCACTTCTACCACGTGCACTAATATTTATAATGGAGGTAGTGGAACTTTGTCTTTTGCAGGAAGCACGGGCATTGCTTGGAAGGTTGGAATACCTAAGAGGAAATGTGGAGGCTGCACTTCGTGTATTTGATGGAATAGACATAAGTGCAATTGCTTCTAAGATAAAAATCACTATTTCTAAAAAAGCAGGACGGCACAAGTTACACACACACTGGGATTCACCACCCATGTCAATTCATGCTGTTAGTTTACTTATTGAAGCAATGTTTCTTAAAGCAAAAGCACTCCAAGACCTTGGGAGGTTTAAAGGTATAAATTTGTATCTAATAATTACTTTCTGGTAACTATATATGTTTTACTGATTTTTCCTCTGGGTTTAGTTTCTTTTCGTTAAGTTAGAATAATTGTTACATACATTTAGTAGTCAATAGTTTGATGTTGTTTACTACTTTTGAAATCTGTGCAGAGTTTTATAGTTTTGCTCTTTATAGGAATTATTTATGCTTAATTGATATCTTATAAGTTCGACCACGAACACCAGCGATGACGCTTGGTAGGTATGACCCTCATAGTAAAAAAAGAAATTATTTTTGAAGGTGAAGTAGATATTTTTAGGAGGTCATGCGTCGATAAAGGAGATATTCTTAGCTTCTAGTATAAGAGATTGATTTATTCAAGATGCTCTGTTATATGCACATCCAAGAACAAAAGGAATCAGCTTACATTGTTCATTGCATGTTTGATTGGGAAGCTGTGCAATAATCGACAGTTAGATGATAAAAAAAATATGTCATTTGTTGTATTGTATCTGATAAAATAGTTGGTAATGTTGTTCGGATCAAGGTTTAGTTTCTAGTTTAAGTCCAAAAGGAGGAAAATAATGTGAACATAATGTTTGCTATCATGCCTGCAAATATTTTCGCACATTTTTTTCTGATACTTGGCACTATATTATATATTTTGTTCGTTTTGGCACATAATGTTGGTATTAGACACATGCTAAGAAAGCTTGACTAATCTAAGTTTGATTGTCATTATGTTACGAATTGATTGTTATCTACTTCTTTGACTGTATTATTGCACTTAATTTTGCAATCAGCCATAATTTTTTATAGTGCATGCATGTTTGCCTGTTTGGTACCAGTTGTCCTGTAATTATGGATTCTGTACTTCCAATATTATTACTAACTTCCATTATTTTACATACAGATCAAGCCAATAAACTATGTTCAGGAAGAAGAAGCTCAGCTTCGTTCAACAAAAGGTAAACGAAGCTGAACCAATGTAACTCATCTTCATCTTTCTTCTGTGCTCATATTATTAAAATTGTTATAATAAGTTGTCGTAAATTACTGAGATGTTGTGGCCGAGGGGAGTGGTAAGTCTAGAGCATCTTAAAAGGAAGTTGTTTATTTTTATTCTTTGTGCTTAAAATAGTTGAACTTTAGTCCATGGTTGTTTTGGAGATTTATTTTGTTTTCTTTCCTTAACATTCTGAGCTGAAAGAAATAGGAAGTAACATTCTGAGCCGAAACAAACTAATTAAACCGCCAACCCCCCACCCCCGAAAACTGCCAATTTAGAAGGGTCCTATATCGATTCAGATACTGCGGTTTCAAAGGTGGCAATTTTATTGGTTATAATTCTGGAGTGCAAACTAAATTCTACTTTTTTGCTTAGCTGATGATTATAATGAAGAGATATATACATCTCTGAGGTAGTAAAATTTCAAAAAGCATGGATGAAGCATTGCATTTCTTAAACAATTCAGATTACACTACAAGAAATTTTGCTTATAGTGACGAAAGTCTGTGACGGAATGAATATTCAGTCACTAGTAAAAGATTATTTGTGTCGGATTAAGGAAAACGTTAGTAATACTATTTCTGACGGAATAAATATTTAATGATGACGGATTATGCAGTCACTAAACTTTATTTAATTATTAAATGAGAAGATAGACGTGAAAATTTTAATTATGTTTCATGAAAAATATTAGGGACTTTTAAATCAGTCACTAATAAAAAATAGTTTAATATTAAGTAATAAATTTAATAAGAAAAAATAATCTAATTGTTATAAATATTTATGGGACCGAGTTAGCGGGATTGAAAAATTGGACGCCACTTTTTTCTCACCCGTGCCATCATTTTTTCCTTTACAGAATATTTGGTCATAAATGGTTTATGATTCTCTCCTCCTCTAAATATTTACTCCTCTAAAATTTTCTCTTCCTCTCCTCCTCCTCTCATCCTTCTCTAGGTCATGAGAATTTTATTCTCCTTGTAATTCTCTCATCTCTTCCGTTATTTACTTACCTCCTCTTCTAATAATTTTTTTGTTTTGTTTTAAAGGTGCTCATCTAGAGAGGTCAGAGTTCAATTCTCTTCGACCACTCTAGGTCAGTGGAGTTCAACCCTTTTCCACCGGTTTTGGTCCAGGAAGAAAGTCTTGTCGGCTCCATGGAAAAATCACACCGGCTCAAGTAAATTTTAAAACTCTAACAATAATTTTCTTTCCCTATTTACGCTATTTTTATATTCTTTAATTGTTTGTTTCTACAATTTTCTAATTTTATTTTCATAGGAATGTGACTATATCTTTTTAGTGACATGAGACGTTGGAATTGCGACAAAGAGTGTATGTCCAAGCAATAGGACCGGAGACGCAAAATCGAGTACGTGGTCAGGGACTTGGTGTGACGCAAAATCGATGGCTTTGTCATGTTTCATCATTAAAATTTAGAACATCAATTTGTGTTGATGTACAATGTATTTTTTTGTTAATAGCAGACTTAACTTTGTTTTGGAGTATATTTTATTTTTGAGTTGTTTGTCTAATCTGATGAATATATTATTTTTTGCTTGAATTTTTTTAGTAAGAGTTCACTTATACTATCTTGGATGAAGAAATTGTGATTTGAACAGAATATGGTGGAAAGAAATTAGCTTCTACTTATGGATCAAGTATTAATGACTGATTTACTATATTATTAATGACATATCAAACAATTAAGAGTGTGGTTCAAAAAATTTGTAATTTTATTAATGACCCAACATTAGTGACTAACCTATTAATTAGTGATAATTTTATTAATGACCAAACAATAATGACGGATTTATTATTAGTAATAATTATTAATGACCAAACATTAGTGAATGACATATTAGTTAGTAATAATTTTATTAATGACCAAACAATAGTGACTGACTTATTAGTTAGTAATAATTATTAATGACCCAACATTAGTGACTGACTAATTAGTTAGTAATAAATATTAAATATTTTTTTATATTGAAAGATAAATACTTATCTACGTGGCATGTTCAATTATAGTGACGGATTTAGGAATTCATCCGTCACTGGTAGTATTAGTGTCGCTTGTAGTAGTGACTGACACTAACTCCATTACTCATGTGTTTAGTACGTCACTAATATTATTTCTGACGAAATTCAGTCACTATTAATATATATTAGTGACTGATCTTCGTCGTAGCTATAAGCAAATTTTCTTGTAGTGTTACTCAACATCACATGAATTACCATTGCATCAACCATTTCCGCAAGAAGATATTAACTATTCACTATTCAGGGAAGAAAATGCTCAAGTCCAAGTTTGACATTTTCGTCTTTAGGATCAGCCATAAGACCCCAACTATTTAGACCCCCAACAAAATTTAAGGTAAGACCTTTTGTGGTAAATCAGTCACATTTTTTTTATTTGTGCAGGTTTAAGACCCCAACAAACCTGTTATTTTTATTACTACAGGTAGGTATTTTAATGCTTTTTACCCCTTATTTCTTTCATGTCGATTTAATTTTAGATTCAATGTATATGAAAGTATTTTATTACATGATCCTCAATTGCTAGTTTCTTGTTGGAAACTTGGTACCAACTCTTAAGACATGAGGTGGTCTTTTGGTAATATTTTTTTATCTTTTTCAGGGTTTTGCTACGTGATGCCGACAGTTTTGATGTGCTCAAAGTTGAAGCCAATGTACTAATAGTTTTGAGGGTCTACTTACTAGTAATAGTTGTAAATATATGTATTTGGATGTCCTATTTTGAAAAAATGTAATGAAGATGGTGATATATATTATGTATATATTTGTAAATGGATTAAATGGTACTCTACGACATTTAGATGTTTTCTTGTGAATATGGTTCAAAATGAATATTTTGAAATTGAATTGAGCAACATTGAACATTGATCTATAATTTTTTGGAAAGTAATATATAAATGTGCAGAATTGAGCGTTATAAATGTGCTGAATTGAGTCTATAGAGATTATCTATTCATAACGCTTTCAAACTACGCTGAAAATAAGTGTAGCAGAAACTCATCATATTCATGACGTTTATTTTATGACGCTTTTAAAAAACATTTATAGCACCCATTTTTATCACGCTTTCTTTGGAAAAAAAAGCGTCATTGTTGGTCATTAATGACGGTTTTTAGCCGTCATTAAAAGGTATTTCTGTTGTAGTGGGCGTAGAGTTCGTGTGGACAGAGGACTGTAGAAGCATGGAAAAGAATAAAGAAAGACCTATGCGGCTCCAACAGAAGGATCTCCATGTGGCTCAGAAGTCCATGCGGTTCAGGGGTCCATGCGGCTCGGATAGATCCATGCGGCTCAGAAAGAAACCACGTGGCCTTCAAACAGTTCTTCTCGACATGCGGCTGCATTTAATGCCCTGACGACTGCTCTGACAAAAACAACAGCCATGACAGCTCTGACATAAAGACGCAATAATGACTGACATGATGGCGTGTTCATGGAAAAAAGGAGAAAATCTCCTTACGGCTGGTAAAATCCACCAAGTCCCGAGACCACTCCATGTGGCTGTCCATTTGCATGCGGTTGACTATCCCCATGTGGCTGCCCATTTGTATGCGGCTGACTATCCCCATGCGGCTGCCATTTGCATGCGACTGACTATCCCCATGCGACTGCCCTCTACATACGGCTGTCTACCCCCATGCGGCTACCCCTCTGCATACGGCTGTCTATCCCCATGCGGCTGCCCCTCTGCACGCGACTGCCTATCCCCATGCGGCTGCCCCTCTGCATACGGCTGCCTATCCCCATGCGGCTGCCCATCCACATGCGGCTGCATGTTTCATACGGCTGAGAGGACCCCCCCATATGCGGCTCGGCCAGGATGATCCAGTTGAGACACGTGGTGCTCTAAGATACAATTGAGACACGTGGCAGTCTTATCTTCTACAAAATTATGGGTGCTAACAAATCCTAACAAAATCAGATTTGTTGCGATCGTCATAATGGCCCAGATCAAATCAAATTAAGCAAATTGGACACGTGGCAGGCTATCACAAATTACGAAGATTCATGGCAATTAACATTTATTGTCCACAGAGATTTGATACAATCTATATTAATTACCTAGATTTGCTACAATCAGAATGAAGGGCCCAGATTAATTGATCCTTAACCACCGAATTATCAAGGAGACAATCATTGCAAACCCTAATGATCGCATCCCACTCCTATAAATAGCAAGGTGCCATTCCCTTGCAAAGGGGGGATTTTCTAGAGCACTGGAGCACCGGAGGAGAGCAGAGAAAAGGAGAGAGAGCACTACAGAGACATCCAGAGATCCAGCAACTGAAGGCGCAAGGGAGTCTCCCTACACGTCCAAGAGCATTTTTTCACCGGAGCCAAGGCTGCATCCGATCGTCTAAGGAGTAAGGCAGAGCTGCCGTCGCTTTTTCGAGCCTCCATCGTCACCCCCCAGAATCTAAAATAAATAATTATACTTAGATTGCTGTACCTAGGTTTTCGTCCCTAGGCTTTCTTTGTACAAGCGAGTTTGTATTGTGAAGTAAAAGTCCAGTCCTCCGATATAATTGTTCTGTTCTTTTATAATTAATGGCAAACACGATGGCGACTCTGCTGGGGACAAACTTCTCCATGGCTGAGGAGTTGGTGACGCAATCGGATGCAGCCAAACTTGGCTCCACACAAGAGAAGATGGTCGTCCGCTTCGACCAACAGGCGTTTGAAGAAATGCACTCCGACGGGAACGCTGGCCCGGTCCAGAAGCGAACCCGCACGAAAAAAGCTCGCAGGGAGTGGAGGCCAAAGTCATTTGCTCCTCCCCAAGCTCTCGACGGAGTACTCTCTGCTGCCCAAGACGGTGAAGGCAACTCTCATGCAGCTCCACTTCAAGCCATAGAGGACTCTGCTGTCTCCAAGTTCGGCAGAGGAAAGCACTACGATGCTGGACTTGTAGGGGCAAAGAGTGATTCTATGTGCCCCAGTAAGAAGCCGAACAAAGGCACTAGCCGCGGGCTGAACACTCATACGGCCAAGGTTGCCCGCCGCATGCATGATGTCTATGCGACCGAAACTGCCAGCCGAATACATAACACTCATGCGGCTAAGATTTCTAGCCGCATAGAGAAGACTTATGCGGCCGAGACTTCCAGCCGCATGAAGAAAGCCCATGCGGCTACGATTGCCAGCCACATGAAGACTGTTGATTCCAGCCGCATGCTGTCTGCTCCACGCGGTTCAGTCTTCGATCGCCTCTCCTATGGTCCTGATCTCTTATGCTCCCGAGAAAATATGCCTGACTCTCTACAGCACCACTTAGACTCTTCCTACTATGTGCCCTCACGCACTAGAGTGAGAAAGTCTAGGGCAGCGCGAGCTTGGCGAGTTCAGTCCGCTGTCCCGACCTTTGACCATTCGAGCGTTCCACATACTGCTATGCGGGCCTCTGATGGGAAGTTGTACAGAACCACTCGAGTCCAGCCCCCGACGGCAAACGGACAAAGTGGTTCCAAAAAGTCTTCCAAAACCCAGGGAGCAAACATGGTCATTCCAGACCCATCTGACTTGCGTGAGGCTATCCACCACAAGCGCAAGGAAAGAGAAGAGGCCTCAGGGTGCAAAGAGTCCTCCCATGGACGTCATTGCACCCAAGTCATCGTCAACTGCTGTTGCAACAACGTGACGGTACGAGAAGACCGGCAGTCCGTCTTCCAAAGATTACAACAACCGAGCTCAGAGGATGAGGCACCTCCTGTCGTCTCCTGTAACTCTACTCAGAAAATCCCCGCCGATGGGAGAGGAGAGAAGATAAACGTTTCCAGCCCGAAGATTTCAACTACTGTGACTAAGAAACTGTCATCTAAATGGTTGCCCACCACCGGAGTTTTCCAAGGCACCCGTTCAAAGACGAAATCTGCTACAGTGGAAGATTCATCATCCACATCACTGGGGGTTGCTGGAACTGGGGGTAGCACTCCTCCGAACATCTACGACAATCCGATGTTCCAAGAAGACGAGCCAGGGGAAATAACTCTCCCATTAGATGTAGCATATCCCGACATCCCCGAGGACGTCCATAATTCCAAAGACGAGACAAACTCGGAAGCTTGGGGTACTATTCCTTCTGAGTCCGAACTAGAGGAGAACATTCCCACATACCCAGATGACTTCTCGGTACAGGGGTATGATTCGGAGGGTATGTCATCTACCGTCCCTTCCACTTCTACTCATGTAAGGTCGGTATTGATGACAAATGATGAACAAGATGGTCCCAGTGATCGCCAACGCATCGACACTCTGGAGGCCATACTGTACACTTTGGTCAAATCGGTGGACGAGATCAAAGCAGCCCTCCCTACTCTGTAAGGAGGGACGCCTGGCCAAACAAACTTGGGTCCCACGGTCAATGCAGACTCGAACTCAGCGACACCAAACCCGGACAATAATCCTCCTGAAATGTCGGCTCCTACCGCTGCAGACGAAGCCAGGGAGGCAAGAAGAGAGGTCCAGGAGCTCCGAGCCTTGTTCCACGCCCGAGAAAACTGCCAGGACCTCAGGATACGACAACCATATCCCGCTGTATGGAGAGATGTTCCCTTCCCACCAAAGTATAAACCATTCCACATCAATCCATATGATGGGAAGACCTCCGCAAGTCGGTACATCACTTACTTCGAGGTCACCACCGACCATCTGCCCCATGACGATGCCATCCTTACACGATTATTCATCGGGGCATTGGAAGGGGTCACCTTCGACTGGTACCGTAACCGGCCAGACAACTGCATCCACTCCTTCGCCAGCTTCAAGCGCATATTCTTGGAGAGGTTCTATAAAGTAGGACAGGACATCACAATGTCCACCCTCATGGATGTCGTTCAAGGGGAAAAAGAGCTGACAAGGAACTATATTGAGCGGTTCCGCCAAACCGCCATGAAGTTGCAGTCTGGTAATCCGAATTCCTCCTTAATTGAAATTTCCAAAAGAGATTGCTCCCAACAATCAGCCTCTGGATGGGTGAAAGTCAATTTAAGGACTGGAAGACATTTATCATCAGTGCCACTAGCGCCGAAGACAGGTTGAAGAAGGCTCGCCAACTGGGATAGCACATTTCAGAGGGAGAGGACAAGGGCAAGCGCCCTAATACCAGCAACAACAATGGTGGTAACTCCTCCAACAATCGGGATAACAAGGGCAAGCAGGCTATGGTGGCCGACATAGCCCAAAAACCTGAGTCAAAATTGACAGACAAGCAATGGCGGTAAATGACCTACTCCTTCGAAGACAGCCATGTCAAGCCCATCTTGGACATGCTCATACAAGGAGATAGAATTCAGCTCCCTCCACCAAGACGAAAACCTCGGCCAGTAGAAATAGAGAACCCAAAGTACTGCTATTACCACCGCTACGTCCACCATGCTACACACGACTGCTACCAACTAAAGCGATACATCCAACATCTCATCGATTCGAAGGCTCTGGCCATTGATTTTGAGGAGGTAACCGTGGCAGCCAACATGGTGTCCATACAGTTTGGCAGCTTCCCTCCGACAGAGACTCAAGACGACGTGATATCCATCCCTCCGGTGACAATGGAGATTGCTAATCTTCCACCTCCTTGAGATCATGCTACGGCTTTGAGCGACGCACTCCCGAACGCCGACGCATATTTTGCTCAGGTCGCCCTCACGGGAGAGAGCCCGCCTGCAGATCTCTAAGACAGCGCTTGCACAGGAGCGATGCCTAACATTGTCTTCACTCCACAGGATATGCTCATCAAAACTAACCTGCACGATCGACCGTTATATTACACTGGATACATCGGCAACGTAAAGGGTGATCGGATGCACATTGATCCTGGTTCTTCCATAAGCATCATCCCGAAGGGTCTATTACACCATCTTTGCATTCCGATGCATCGTATGACGCCAACAAGCACTGCCATCAGCGGTTTCAACTCGGGCAAGAGCTACCCGATTGGAAAGATTCGCTTGAAGTAACAAATTGGCGATCTTCAGTCAGAAATGACCTGTTACATCATAGCTGCGGACACTTCCTACAATATCCTCCTGGGGTGCCCTTGGATACACGATTACTTGATCGTGCCTGCCACGCTACACCAGTGCTTCAAGTATGTCGACAAACATGGCTTCGTGAGGACAGAATTTGCCGACATCGATCCCTTCAAAGGGGTCGAATCCTACTACTCAGACTCCTGCTTATACGAAAAGTCGAAGAGGCACCTTGGTGAAGAAGATGTGCAAGCTCATGCTGAGACGGCCATAGGATCAGAAGAACCTCTAACGATTCACCTCCAAGCTCGTAAACCTGGCAAGTTCGCACCCCTTACGACCGCTCTGCGTAAGGACGCAATCAGCCTCTCGGCACAAGAAGGGCAAATAATAATCCGGCTGCCAAGGTCCGGCCAAACGCCAAGACCCACAACGGAGCCACTGACGATCAGACTGCCTAGAGTCGGTCAGTCACAAACGGAGAAGCTCAATCCCTCTGACAAGCCAATGACGATACGTCTTTCCAAAAAGAATCGTCAGTCCGATGCAAAGTCTGGGGCTTCTAGCGAGCCAACCACTCCCCGCCCAACATCGAGTACCAAACTGGGGGTCACTAGTTTGCCAACAACTCCACGTTCTGCTCCACCAGCAGAACCCCTGATGATCAAGTTGCCTAAGTCATCCTCTCAGTCTTCATTTATACAGGGGGGTGGCCGAAGAAGAACCAGAACTGGCCAAATATGTGGCCGCTCACACTGATGTTTCATCAGCAGATGATGTAATCTCGCTAGAAAAGATACCTTACTTCATCAATAAAGGGCTATCTTTGAACTACATCGAGCTTAATAAGCTTTGTACAATATATGCTATGGAATACGGTATAGACGCTCACCTACACAAACAGGTAACAAATGTTTACACCGTAAATCAGCTCACTCCCGCGGAAGACGCTTACCACATAATTGAGGGAGGGGATCATCCAATCATCTTCGGTCGGAAGAATGATCCACAGCCCTTCACCATAGAAGAAGTCGATCTCGAATCGAACGCCGAGAGACTGCCTCTCTATCTATATAGCCCCCAATCCAAATATCTCATGCAAAAATAGGGGTATGATCTGGAGACTAAGCCAAGTTTGAAGTATGGTACTGGTCGACGATTACCTTTAAAGTTGCCAGTCCCGGCTGGCAAACCACAGGACTACTACAACAAGATCCGATGGACTGGGGTATGTTACGCCTACAACGACCCCTGAAAGCTCAGATGAGGAATGCGACTGGCATTCATACTCAACCGGATCACCAACTTCTGATTCGGATATCGGCATCGGGGATGTATTCAGGCAAGTCATGTCTGTCAATATGGCATTCGCTGATGCTTACGAAGAAGGTGAAGACTTTCCTGAACTCCTCAAATTAGAGCCGTGGACACAACAGTTGGATACGCGATGGAAGAAGCGGTTTGAACAAAAAGAGCCTCCTACTGAAGATAAGGTCATGCAAGTGGATCTAGGCAGCGGCTCTTCTCCAAAACCAATCTTCGTTAGTAAAAGCCTGACAGACGAAGAGCGAGAATCGCTACTGGAACTTGTCAAAGAAAATATTTATATGTTCGCCTGGAACTATGAATACATGCAAGGGTTAAATCCCAATATCGCTCTTCACAAGCTCAACATTCGGTCAGATGCAAAGCCAATCAAACAACAACAACGACGCTTCCGCCGAGGTATCATGGATGCGATCGAAGCCGAAGTCAACAAGCTGATAGCCAGCGGCTTCATTCGTGAGGAACAACATTCGGACTCGGTCGCCAACATAGTATCGTTCCTCAAGAAAAGTAGGAAGATTCGAATCTGTATCGACTTCCGCAATCTGAACGAGGCGTGTCCCAAAGATGAGTTCCCTCTCCCTATCACAGACATCATGATTGACAACACCTGCGGCTTCGAACGTATGTCATTCATGGATGACTTCTCGAGGTACAACCAAATTAAGATGTCTCCCGACGACGAAAAGTATACATCGTTCCGAACACTAATAGGCACGTTCTGCTACACAGTCATGCCTTTCGGTCTAAAGAACGCTGGTGCCACCTGTCAGAGAGCCATGAGTATCATCTTCAGGGATCACTTACGCAAGACCGTGGAGTGCTTTGTTGACGACATCGCCGTCAAAAGCCGCTCTAAGGAAGATCATCTGCATGATCTAAGGACAGTGTTCGACCTAATACGAGCACATAATTTGAAAATAAACCCTACGAAATCCTTCTTGGGCGTATCCAGCGGGAAGTTCTTGGGTTTCATCATCACCTCCCAGGGTATCTACGTAGACTCTGAGAAGACAAAGGCAATCATGGAGATGGGTCCTCCGAAAAATCTCCGAGAACTCTGAGGCCTCCAAGGGAGGTTAGCTTACATCAGTAGGTTCATTTCCAACCTCTCCGGGCGATGTCAGCCATTCACCCATCTCATGAAGAAGGGCGTCTCATTCGTATGGGATGAAGAATGCCAGCGTGCCTTCGACAGTATCAAAAAATATTTGTCGAATCCTCCAGTCCTGGTGGATCCGGTTGCTAGAAAACCATTCCTGCTCTATGTACGAGCAATGGAGCATTCCCTTGGCACTCTGCTAGTACAAAACAACGATGCAGGCCATGAGCAAGCTATATATTACCTCAGTCGAATGATGATTGGGCCAGAGCACCGATATACCGCCGTGGAGAAGGAATGTCTCGCCCTGGTGTTCGCCATTAAAAAGATGCGACACTATGTCACGGGGCAAACCATACATGTGATATCACGAGTCAACCCCCTCAGGGTCCTCATGACGAAACCAGGGGCACTCAGCTCTCGCCTCGCTACATGGGCAATATTACTGTCCCCCTACCATATGGTCTTCGCCCCGCAAAAGGCTGTTAAAGGTCAGGCTCTGACAGACTTTTTAGTAGCCCACCCAGGCCCGGAGTCGGCCAGAATATACGAAGACATCCCAGATGAGGTCGCCGACTCGCATGCAACCTCTCACGATGATATATGGTGAATGTTCTTCGACGGTGCCTCAAGGACCGGACCTAAGGGCAACATCGTCGTCGGAGTCGGAGTGGTGCTAATTTCTCCTTCTGGACTGGTGATCAATCGCGTCTACTCCCTCACGGAACCGTGCTCTAACAATGTGGCCGAGTACAACGCTTTAGTCATTGGCCTCCAACTTGCAAGAGAGCTGGGGGTAGAATATCTTGAAGTATACGGCGATTTACAGTTAATCGCCAATCAGATCCGGAGTTCATACGAAGTCCGCCATAAAGACATGATCCCCTATCCCCAAATAGCGATCAACATCATCTCGTCGTTCGAGGGGTTCTTCATCGAACACGTCCCCAGACTCCAAAATATCGAAGCCGATGCCTTAGCAAGCCTTGCCGTTTTCCTAGCGGTTCTGAACTATGCTCATCAATCGGTGGATGTGATAGGCCATGAACTGGTCTGTCCCAAAAACAATGTTCAATTCGTGGCGAGTTATTCCGCTCAGACGATCGACGAAGCACCAGACTGGGGACAACCATTCATTAACTTCGTAGTCTACGACATTCTGCTGGAGGACCCAAAGGAAGCCACCTCTATCAGAAGGCGTTCTCTCAGATTCTTCTACGATACAGAGACGAAAATGATGTATCGCCGATCCTATGATGGACTTTTGCTTCGATGTCTATCAAACGCAGAAGCCAAAGAAGCCGTACGCGAAGCTCATGACGGTGTCTGCGGGGCCCATCAGTCTGGCCCAAAATTGCAAGACCGTCTTCGTCGAATGGACTACTACTGGCCCACGATGGTAGCAGATACGATAGACTATGCAAGAAAGTGCAAAGCCTGCTAAGTCCATGCAGACTTCATCCACCAACCATCCGAGTTTCTACACCCGACGGTGGTGTCCTGGCCATTCGAAGCATGGGGAATGGATATCACCGGTCCGATCACTCCATCTTCTTTCCGAAGACATCGCTTCATACTCGCCATCATAGATTACTTCTTCAAATGGGCGGAAGCTGTTCCGCTTGCCGAAGTAAAGACTTCAAATGTGATCAGCTTCCTCAAGCATGACGTCATCTATCACTTTGGACTGTCCCGAAGGATCATCCATGATAATGGTCCGCAGTTTGCAAGCCACGCCTTCTATCGATTCTGCGACAAGCATCGAATTCAGAATGTTGCTTCAATGCCATACAATCCGACAGCGAATGGGTTGGCACAAGCATTCAACAAAACCATCATCAAGTTACTCAAAAAGTTCGTATCATCCAACAAACGTGACTGGAACGAGAAGCTTGGTGAATGCTTATGGGCGTACCGTACTACAGTCCGAACAGCCACATGCAACACACCATTCTCCCTGGTGTACGGGAGTGAGGCAGTTCTCCTATTGGAGACTCAAATACCCTCGCTCTGTGTCGCTCTCACTTACTAATTGACGACGGACGATAACTACCATCGTCGGCTACAAAAGCTGGAGGCCTTAGATGAAAAGTGCCTATTAGCTCAGCAACGAATCGAGCTATACCAAGCACGCATCTCTGGATCCTTCAACAAAAAGGTTAAAATCAGAACGTTCCAAGTAGGCGATCTCGTTCTGGCAGTTCGGAGGCCGATGGTTATGACTCACAAAACTGTCGATAAATTCCAGCCAAAGTGGGAAGGTCCATTTATCATTGAGGCTGTATTCTCCAACGGTGCTTACCGCCTCACAAAATAAAATAGAGACTTGCTCATGTTGCCCGTCAACAGCAAGTTCCTGAAGAAATATTATGTCTAAGCGATATTCTCCAAATCCCAGATTATTGAGTTATGTACCTGCCAGTACCGCAGAACTCACATTCACAATATCCCAGATTGCTGAGTTATGTACCCGCCGGTACCGCTGAACTCACATTCTCTAAATTCTAGATCGACAAGTCATGTACTCTTTCGTACCACTTAACTCACATGCCGACTCCAACTCTCCTAGATTATCGAGTTATGTACCCGCAGGTACCGCTGAACTTATCCTCTGGTCACTACAGATAAATCTATATCGCCTCTCCTAGGTAGTAAGTCATGTATGATCATACCTCTGAACTTTTCTCCTAAAAGAGCCTCCTTCCTCATGATCCACTACCCGCACTCTTCGGGCACAAAAAGGGTAACAGATCCACAAAATTCCCAAGACGACCACGTCGATGTTACCTCTGAGTTGTCTCACTTCCGCCAAAAATAAATCACCCCTCTACATAGAACTTCCATGTCCTTATTACCTCTGAGTCATTCTATGTACCCCTTCATGGTGCCCACTCCTGTCATGTCCTCATTACCTCTGAGTGGGAAGGCTCCATCGAAGAAACCCTCATATTTGCCATGTCCTCATTACCTCTGAGTAAATATGTTGGTTCTCCCTCGACTTATTATCTGTACCGAAAAAAAACCCCAGGGTACGCCAAAGATAATAGGTCCACAAATGTCCTCTGTTGGCCACAAATATCCTCCGTTAAGTCCACTCCTGCCATGTCCTCATTACCTCTGAGTAGGAAGACTCCGCGGTAAAACCCCCATACTTGCCATGCCCTCATTACCTCTGAGTAAGTATGTTGGTTTTCTCTTTCGTCTTATTATCCGTATCCTGAACCAGGGTACGCCAAAGATAATAGGTCCACAAATGTCCTCTGTTGACCACAAATATCCTCCGTTGAGTCCACTCCTGCCATGTCCTCATTACCTCTGAGTAGGAAGACTCTGCGGTAAAACCCTCATATTTGCCATATCCTCATTACCTCTGAGTAAATATATTGGTTCTTTTCCAACTTATTATCCGTATCCAGAACCAGGGTACGCCACGGATAATAGGTTTACAAAAAAGTCTCTCATTGGGGCAACTACTACAAAGCAAAGAACAGAGCAAATGTGTTCTGTTTAAAATCAGTCACATTCACACGATTACATCTCATGAGCAAGCCAGAAAAGTTCTCTATTATTTCATTCAGATAAGAAGGAAAGAGATTACATCGATGTCCAAAAGAAGCAAGACATAAACCGCAGATAAAGACAGACAGAAGTATCAAAACAAAGATGGACATTTGTGAGATCCCACGAATCCTAGTTACGGGGATGCATACACCAATCCCTCAACCATCTTGCATATGACGGATGTACTTGAGCAAGATCCTCGTCCGAAATAGGAGGATCGAAACTCCCAGTACTACCGCCGTCATACTGGGGCTCCTCCTTTACAGTAAAGGGCGCCAGCTCTCCTTTTTGTTCCTCCGCTGCCGGTGTTACTTCCTCCTTAACAAGCGATGATTCTTGTTTGAAAGGGGGCAGCAACTCTTCCTTCACAATGATCTCAGCCTTCGGCAGGGTTGCTGCAAGAATCAAAGATAAAAAGAAACAAAGTCAAAAGATGGTCAGAGCCTTATGCGGCACAGTCCAAAAGGGGAGCTCATGCGGCTCGATGCAGCACAGCCTCAGGCGGCCCAATTTAGACGAGCTTATGCGGGCTCGATTCAGAAGGACTCATACAGATCTGATCGACAGGCCATTATGCGATTTGGTTTACGAAGTGCTCATGCGGCCCACTAAGACAACTCCCATACGGCTCGGACATAGGGTATATCCTCATGCGGCTCGGTTATGGGACATGTATGCGGCCCATACAATTCGAACAATTTGCATTAAAGGCTTGTACATAAAGCATGCAACAGAGCCGTTGTTAGGGTTTCGAAGAATATAACTTTCCCAAATCCTTACCCTTAACAGCAGGACGAACGTCGGAGTGAGCTTCGGGTGCCACAGCCGACGTTGAAGCCGCACCCTACCCTTCGCTGTAGCCTTCGCCGCAACCGTGGAGGACTTGGGAGCCATTGCTGATGATCAGAAAAGGAAGATGAAGTCAAGAAAGCTAGGGCAAGAGCAGAAAGTAAAGGAGTATTCTTTCCAAAAATACGCTGCTATTTATAGATGAAGCCCATAGACCGACGCATCGATCTATGTGCAATGAACTGACTCTTCGATTATCAAGGCGATCCGACTATTCAAGGCTAAACTCATGGGATCCTGCCCCAAAAAGCGGTTTTAAATCTGATAGCAAATCAAAGGCCATCAATGCAAAGATTTACACACGTGGCATAAAGACGTGGCAAGGAGCCTATGCGGCTCAGATGGCCATGCAGCTGAGGAGGCCATGCGGCTGAGACATCCATGCGGCCAGAACATCCTATGCGGCCCGAAGAATTTTTACATGGCCATGCTTCTTATTCAAAGTATTTCAATTTTGCAAATTGAAAACTTTGAAGGGGGTCTTGTAGAAGCATGAAAAAGAATAAAGAAAGACCTATGAGGCTCCAACAGAAGGATCCCCATGCGGCTCAGGATCCCCATGCGGCTTAGAAGTCCATGCGGTTCAGGGGTCCATGCGGCTCGGATAGATCCATGCGGCTCAGAAAGAAACCACGTGGCCTTCAAACAGTTCTTCTCTACATGTGGCTGCATTTAATGCCCTGACGACTGCTCTGCCAAAAACAACAGCCATGACAGCTCTGACATAAAGACGCAATAATGACTGACATGATGGCATGTTTATGGGGAAAAGAAGAAAATCTCCTTACGGCTGGTAAAATCCACCAAGTCCCGAGGCCACTCCATGCGGCTGTCCATTTGCATGCGGCTGACTATCCCCATGCGGCTGCCCATTTACATGCGGCTGACTATACCCATGTGGCTGCCCATTTACATACGGCTGACTATCCCTATGCGGCTGCCCCTCTGCACGCGGCTGCCTATTCCCATGCGGCTGCCCCTCTGCACGCGGCTGCCTATCCCCATGCGGCTGCCTCTCTGCATATGGCTGCCTATCTCCATGCGGCTGCCTATCCACATGCGGCTGCATATTTCATGCGGCTGAGAGGACCCCCCCATATGCGGCTCGGCCAGGATGATCCAGTTAAGACACGTGGCGCTCTTTGCTACAATTGAGACACGTGGCAGTCTTATCTTTCCCGGAATTATGGGTGCTAACAAATCCTAACAAAATCAGATTTGTTGCGATCGTCATAATGGCCCAGATCAAATCAAATCAAGCAAATTGGACACGTGGCAGGCTATCACAAATCACGAAAATTCATGGCAATTAACATTTATTGCCCACAGAGATTTGATGCAATCTACATTAATTACCTAGATTTGCTACAATCAGAATGAAGGGCCCAGATTAATTGATCCTTAACCACCGACTTATCAAGGAGGCAATCATTGTAAAATCTAATGATCGTATCCCACTCCTATAAATAGCAAGGTGCCATTCCCTTGCAAAGGGGGGGGATTTTCTAGAGCACTGGAGCACCAGAGGAGAGCAGAAAAAAGAAGAGAGAGCACTACAGAGATATCCAGAGATCCAGCAACTGAAGATGCAAGGGAGTCTCCCCACACGTCCAAGAGCATTTCTTCATTGGAGCCAAGGCTGCCGTCGCTTTCCCGAGGCTCTACCGTCACCCCCAGAATCTAAAATAAACAATTGTACTTAGATTGCTGTACCTAGGTTTTCGTCCCTAGGCTTTCTTTGTACAAGTGAGTTTGTATTGTGAAGTAAAAGTCCAGTCCTCCGATATAATTGTTCTGTTCTTTTATAATTCATGGCAAACAAGGACCGCCAGGCTGCGTTCGATGAGTTGAAGAAAAGGCTGACAACAGCTCCCATATTGACGTTGCTATCCAGTTTCGACGGTTTTCTATCTATAGCGATGCTTTAGGGAAGGGCTTGGGGTGTGTGCTGGAGCAAAACAAGAAGGTGATACCATACGCATCCAGACAGCGGTGACCATATGAAAAGAATTACCCCACCCACGACCTAGAGTTGGCGGCAGTTATATTCGCCCTGAAGTTGTGGAAACACTACTTGAACGGAGAGCATGTGGAAATATTCACTGACCACAAAAGCTTGAAGTACGTTTTCACGCAGAAGGAGCTGAATATGAGGTAATGCAGGTGGCTGGAATTGATGAAAGATTTTGACATCTCGTTGCAGTATCACACAGGGAAGGCGAACGTAGTTACGGATGCCTTAAGTCGGTACCCCGTGTCTATGTTCTTGACGAGAGACTGGCACTTGTTAGCAGACTTGGAGAGCTTAGGTATTGAGGTTGTCATTCCCGGAGTCGAGATGCAGATGATGGGCATACATATTCAGTCTGGACTGATAGACAGGATACGAGAGGCACAGCACCAGGGCGAGCAGCTGAGGGGTATCATAGCACAGGCACAGGCCAGTTTGTTGGAGGATTTTACCATTGCAGAGGATGGCTCGTTGAGGCACAGGACGAGATTATGTGTACCTAGTGGAGATCTACGAGAGGAGGTCATGTAGAAGGCACACCATTCTCAGTATTCCTTGCATCATGGAGCCAACAAGATGTACAAGGATATGAGAGCCGACGTATGGTGGTATGGCATGAAGCGAGAGGTAGCACGCTTCGTTTCTAGATGCCTTGTGTGTCAGTTGAAACTGGTCTTTCTCTTCTTTCTAGAGCATCCTTACCTCTAACCTTCTAGTCATATGCCTTCTCCACTGCTGTCTATCTCATAAATCACCTTCCAACACCCACTCTTCATATGACCTCTCCCTATCATAAACTCCTTGAGTCGCCACCTAACTATTCCAACTTCGAGCCTTTGGATGTTTGTGCTGTCCTTGGCTTCGTCCATACTCTCCCCACAAACTCGCCAGTCGCTCTACGCCGTGTGTCTTTCTTGGTTATTCTCTCACTCAAAGTGCTTATCTATGTTTTGATCCAAGTACTCAAAACATCTACATCTCACGTCATGTTCGATTTGTTGAGTCTGAGTTTTCCATGTCTTAGGTTGATCGACATCTTCCTCGTCCTAATGACTAGACATGCAACACATGGCTTCCTCAACATATCATTCTACCAGTTTCATACACATCATCCGAAGTTCGTACCAGCGACTCTTCACCAGTTGACTCCACCATACAAATGGATATAGAAGATCTAGCCCTCCCCTTTTCCTTTCCAAACCCACCTCACACTTTACCTCCTTCCCTAAAAACCTTACCATCCCTACTACCCGCTCCAATACCTGCACCTGCTCCTAGCACAACCCCAACTGCCCCTTTGGCTCTACCCCCACCTATCTATAACCAAGTCTCCGAAATCCCATCACTCACACCCTTCGTTTGTACCTCGCCTATTGTCACCCGTTCCCAAAACAACATCCATAAACTAATCAATAAACTAAGCCTCTCGGCCCAACTAGCCTCAGAAATTGAACCCATATGTGTAACTCAGGCCATCAAAGATGGTAAATGGAGATGTGCGATGTCAGAGGAGTTTGATGCCTTGGTTCGAAATGGCACTTGGGAACTGGTACCACCCAATGGTGTGCAAAATCTTGTGGGGTGCAAATAGATTTTTCGACTAAAATGTTTACCTGAAAGCTCCATTGATAGGTATAAGGCTCGCTTAGTGGCAAAAGGGTTTCACCAACGACATGGAGTAGACTACCATGAGACATTTAGTTCGGTTGTAAAGCCTACAGCAGTTCGTCTTGTACTCTCCCTTGCAGTCAGTCGAGGTTAGGATCTTCGTCAGCTCGATGTCAACAATGCCTTTCTCCAAGGCACACTCAATGAAGATGTCTTCATGACCCAGCCCCAAGGCTTTGTTGATGCTGACAATCCACACCATGTAAGCAAATTACGAAAGGCGATATATGGTCTCAAGCAAGCCCCTAGAGCTTGGTACAATGAACTTCGTCAGTTTCTACTTGTATTGTACTTCTCAAACTCGGTTGCCGACACCTCTTTGTTCATTCTCAACGACAAAGGTATTACTATCATGTTACTTGTTTATGTTGATGATATCATCATCACAGGTAACAATACAACATCGGTCCAGGACTTCATCTTGGTTCTTGCCCGTCGCTTCTCACTCAAAGACCTTGGCACTCTTCAATACTTTCTTGGTATCAAAGTTGTTCCTTGCCCTCAAGGACTTATCCTCTCACAGCGATGCTACATTGCCGACTTGCTGGCTCGAACAAAGATGACTAATGCTAGAACAGTAGCAACTCCACTTGCCATCACTCCCATTCTCACTCTTCAATCTGGTATGACACTTACTGACCCAACCAAATTTCGAGCTGTGGTTGGCAGTCTTCAGTATCTCTGACTTACTCGACCGGACATTACCTATGTTGTCAACAAACTGTCTCAATACATGCATCGTCCGACGATCGAACACTGGAATGCTGTCAAGCAACTTCTTCGATATTTTTGTGGCACCATTGATCATGGCATCATGCTCCATCGCCAGTCGCCTATCCCCCTACACGCTTACTCAGACGCTGACTGGGCTAGTAACAAAGATGACTTCACCTCCATCAATGCTTATATTGTCTACCTAGGGCGAAACCCGATATCCTGGAGTTCGAAGAAGCAACGAAAAGTAGCTCGTTCATCGAATGGAGCTGAGTACCGGTCTGTTGCTTCTACTGCTGCCGAGGTGAGATGGATAACATATCTTCTTAGTGAACTTGGTTTCACATCCTCACAACAACCGATAATCTACTATGATAATGTGGGTGTGATAAACCTCTGCTCGAATCCAGTCTTTTATTATCGCATGAAACATGTGGCTCTCAATTTTTACTTCATTCGTGAACAAGTTCAAAATGGCATCTTACGAGTCACACATGTTTCTTCGATGGATCAACTAGCCTATGCACTCACAAAACCATTACCCCGCATGCGTTTTCATGACTTGTTGAACAAGATTGGTCTCACCTCAAGGAGGTCCAACTTGCGGGGGCACAAATAGAGAATTAAATAAATGTAATTATCTCTCTTAATTAGAGTAGGCTGTTGGTTCAGATTTTAACTGATTATTTGTTATTAGTTTTTTTTATCGTTGTAACAAATTTATTTTATTCTCTTTTATAATTCTATTTATGTCCTAAACAATCAATGAGAAGGTATGCCATTGATTCATTCTCTCCTACGTTTCTACATATGATACATAAACATGCCAGCTATGTATCAAATAGACTCTAGCCCAACTCAAATACGTATAAGCGGTCTACGTCAGGTAGTTATAACTCTATATCACTATGATGATACTATATCTCAATTTATTGAAAATAAATCTTTCGTAAGACCAAGTACACTAATTATCAGGCATTAACACACTGGATCCTATAAATAAACAAGAATAGACAATATATAATAAAGTGGATCAGACTTTATTATATTTGTCTAAACAAGCTCATAGAGAATAATAAATCATGCAAAACTAGGCCATATCACAAGAATAAAGTAATGTAACCTGATATAATATCGGATGAATATAACAAATATATCAACCAAATATATACCTAAAATCCTGGAGAAACAATCACCAACTATCATTATATTCTAGTAGCTCAGTAAAACCTAGAGAGATCATTAGGTCCTCTAGGACATAGCAAGACCCATAATATACAAGCCTACTTTGACATTAATAACATGCATAGAAAGACATGAAATGGTACAAGAAGTAAAACATAAAGAAGAACAATACAAGAATGTAAACTAGATGACGTCGAGAATTGTACTAGTAAACGTGACTACGAGTTAATCGAGGTAAACTACAACTCGGTGGGAGCTAACGGCCCAGTAGATCGCAGCTCGGTGGGGGCTCACAACCTATATTAAGTCCCTATCACAGCTCGGTGGGGGCTCACAATAGAGAGTAGCCAAGTATAATCAACGACTATTACAAAATCATCATCTAGAACTATAAATCAATTCATGTCAATCAAACATGTCAAGTCCATGTTAATCATGTCACGGGAACGTGACATAGGACTGGGCATGGACAATCTCAAGAAGTATATAAGGACATGGCAGAATATAACAAGCAATAGAGAAAAGATAAAAACCATCTACGTGCACATATAATGCTAAAATAAAAATGACAAAAACTGAAACAATGGGAAATCAAGTCTAACTGAAAAGAAATAATAATATAGAAAATGCATGTAAATATATAGTTCGGCAAGGTATACTTGCATGTCGTCCAAGTCCTCTTGAATTTGCAATATCAAAACCTATCAAAGTTCACACATAATTAAAGAATTATTTTAGCATTCTCATCATACATAGGACACATGGGTTTCCTAATCGACAAGCCTAGATACTTCTAGTATTTCTAGACCTAATTTTGTAGTTTTGACTTCTAAAATTCAAGGTTAAGTCTCCAAATAATGTATAAATAAATAAATCACCTAAAAATTATGAATTATGATTTAAACATAATTTATATTGAAATTATCCTCTGAATTTTAGATTTGAAAATTTTTAAAAAATTAATGGTTATGTCGGCTCTATGTCAACTAGTCTTACCCGAAACTTGTCTGAAACATTACCAAACTATATATATATATATATATATATATATATATATATATATATATATATAAATATATATTTATATAAAAAATATATTTATATAATATATATATATATATATATAAAATATATATATATATATATATATATATATATATATATATATATATATATATATATATAAATATATATATATATATATATATATAAAAAAAAAAAAATATATATATATATATATATATATATATATATATATATATATATATAAATATATATATATAATAAAATATATATATATATATATATATATATATATATATATATATATATATATATATATATATATATATATATATATATATATATAAACATATTTGATTATGATTATAACTTAAAAAATAATTCCATATTTATTAACCAAATTAGCCCCTATTTATGAACCATTCTATGGTAGCAATTTAGCCGAAAACCTAGTCTATTGGCCCATATTTTGTAGGATTCAGATCTGGGATGCTAAAATCATGAAAATAATTTTAAACTACTTATTTCACTGTAATAAAATACAATTAAATTTAGTTTTAAGAAATTATAATAATTACTTAAAAAATTAAAAAGGCTCTAACTAGTCCTACCATAAACGATCTGTTAACAATTCAACTTATAACCTATATGGATGATAATATGAAATAAAATATGACAAAATATGAAAATCAAGATATTAATTCTCAGATTTCTACATAATTAATATCTTGGACATTTGAGATGGATAAAGTTAGGACTTTTACCAGAAGTCTTCAAAAGATTTGATGTCGGTACTCCTCCTTGTCCAAGAACACAACTTTCTTGCTTTGCTTTTCTTGGTATCTCCTTCTTGATGGGTTGAAGGTGATGAAAATGATGCTTGTATGAGTTTGATAGCAAATATGGGGTTTTTATTGAGTTTGGTGGAGATTAGATGCAAGGACGATGGAAATGTTGCTTTTGGGTTGGAGGAGAAGCTTTTTAGTGATAGAGTTGATGGAGGATGGGTTGGTAGTGTGTTAGGGCTACTAAAATTTTTGTGGGAGAGAACAAGGAGGTCGGCCAAGAGGGGTGGATAGTGTTTAGTTAGTTTACGGTTTTGTGAAGTTTGTGTATATTGTAGAAGCATGACAATTGTCCAGGCTCAATCAAGATCATACCACCTCAAGCAAAGTGCACGAAGGCTCAAAAGACCTCTAGTGTGACGCCAAATCCTAATAGCACAGTACCCTGATGTACATCACCTTCGTAGAACCAAAGGCAGCAGGACCGCTCCATACAACCAGATCACAAGCGGCCCAGACACTATGCGACCTCTCTTCCGAGAAGACCCATGTCGCCAATGGAGTATGCTGCTCAAACGGCCAACTAGTCTCCACGTCAAGGCAAATGGCTCAAGTCCTTGGCTGAGCTACCCTCTATACCAAGACAGCTGGTTCGTGTCCCAAACCGGATCATCAACAGCTGGTTCACACTCTGCTGGTTCGTACTCCGAACCAGATCCCCTCAAATCCTATTGGTAACGGCTGAAAGGATCAACACCATGTTATGGCGTGTACACAATAATCGCCCCATTCGAACCGAAGATTCCCTATAAATCACGGTCAGTGCCACACATCGACCAAAGATTATGCCACCTGATTTAAATCTCATGTTTATGGCGCACGCACCATTCAAATGATAGGTTATCATAAACATTCGTACGTGATGGGTCACTTGTGATCAAGTCGTCTGGATAGACAGTCATAATCACCAACAATCACACCCAAGGATCCTTATAGTCCTCACCCGGAGCTCCTGCAATAACCGACGCCTAATTAACACCTCAACCACGCTTATCAGTTAGACAGCTTGCCTAAACAGCTGTGACAACTGGATGGTGACTTCTAAACAAGAGATCCTTCCTCATCATTACCTCCTTGATAGCTGGCCCGCTAAAAAGCAAATAGAAAGGAGGAAAAAAGAAAAAAGAAGATCAGATCATCAACTGATCAGATCTACCAAATCAACCTCATCGCTGAGGGTACAAAATACACAGAAGATAGTTACAGAGAGCACTTCGAGAAGCTACTAAGTATCAGATCGTCATTGGAGTTAAGGGGTCATTACAGTACTCGATCTCCATCGACCCACTTCCCACATGGATGGAATTGAAGTGTATTATTATACACTAGGATCTGTATGCTTGATTTCTTTTCTTTTGATTTTTCTACCTAATACATGGCAGACTTTCTATTCTATTATTTCTATATCCTTTCATATTGATTTATTTTTATTTAGTCATCCATTGTTTTCTTCTGCAAACAATTATAACGATAATCATATAATAGTTTTGAGCACTTTGGGTGTGGTCTTATGACTTTTCTTTCAAATAAGATCTACACTCCTTGTCACAATATAGATACTTTTTCTGACAGATTTTGTTCCTATTACCTTTAGTCTCTTCCTCTTTTAGTAATTGACTCAATAAAAAGACACACAAGGTTAACTTTGTTCTAGTAGAAATATTGGTAATATGCTCACTCTTGTTGACAAATACATATGAGATTAATTATGAGCTTAACTTAGTTAATTTGTCGACATTTCTGTCATCCATATGCTTAATTTATCGAAAGACAAAATGCTAGGAAAGAAAGAATGCTATGGAACAACAGACACAAACATGATATACATTACATAATAATATTGCACAAATCTTTATTGATAATGAACCAGACAACAAAGGGTTTGAATAGCCCAACTGAATATGTCATTTGGCTTACAACACTCATGATCTCTCTAGCTCACAAAGGATTTCATCGTTCCATACACATGTCTTCGTTTCTTGAGATTCGTTCAAGGTCCAAAGGATAGACCCATTCTGATACCACTTTGTCATGCCCTGACACGGTAAATCGCTCGTCCTCACATCAATTTCACTCGACTCCATCGTCTTTGCTTGGGGCGTGATGCTGCACGAGTCTGGAGTTGCACTCGTGCAAGGCAAGATGACAGATTCTCAAAATGGTTGCCTCAATTCTAAAACATAAGTAACAAGAAAAGGTAGAGACCCATCAGAGTATACAAAACAAATATTTATTTATAATAAAGTAGATTACAAAGGCTTTGAATAGACCAACTGAATATGCCATTTGGCTTACAACACTCATGATCTTTCTAGCTCACAAAGGATTTTTTCATTCCATACATCATGTCTTTTATAGTACATCTAAAGACCCTCGGCCGAAACATCTTCATGTTGCAAGCCGAGCTCCAGCGTGGTCTTATGCCTTGAAATGCTAAGGGACTTCATGCCTCAGAGCGTCCAACCGTAGCTCCGCCACGAGCAACCCATTCCCTGAACCTGCAAGCAATCTAGTCGGGGATCAGTACTAATCCTCTGGCATACTGATGAGAGCCACTTGTATAAACCAACACTAAGTAATTTTGTAAAACATGCATCTTATTCAGTGTTCTTTCTATTATTGTCTTAGGATCAGTTTCATGACAAGATTCAAAGCAGTAAAGGATGTTATAGAATACAACTGAATCATAAATATGTCTAGTACCATTTCCCTACAACAGAAACTATTATCCATATATTGAACATAAACATAGTGATCATGCACGTCTCCATCTCCAATTCCAAGCATACAAACTTATAGCAATTCACAAAACCAACCAACTTTAGCTTAATCACAATGGTAGCAGGATCTGGACCTGCACCCAATTATAATCTCAGCCTACCGGCCCTATCTATATGAAAGGTCATGGCATTCTATACCATAATGGACTGGTATCTCAACGTGTAAGTTTGTATATGCTTCTCGTACGGGTTGATAGCCATGTATCCGAAGGATCCCGAACTTACTAATATTGTGGCTTATCATATCAGTGGTCGGTCGCAATCTGTCATAATAAAGTTCTCCACAAATACCAATCTCAATTCCCTCCTAGGCCGAACGATCCTGGAGCCCCGTTTGTAACTCCTTAGAGCGATACCAAACCCGTGCACAGGTTATCCAAGTCCATAGACCATACAATACGCACAAAAGTAAGAATCATATCATTTCCAGCTAAAATCTTAAGTTATCAACACTTAATTCATCTCAACTCAATCCATCTCAAGTTCTATCGACATTATGCTCCAACATATCCATATTGATGCACAATGCCCCGAACGATGACTCATAGGTCCCGAACACATCCGTAAAAATACGCAACAGCTACTAACTCAAACTATTCATTCTCGTGTCATTCGCATAATAGCAGCTTCATGATAATTGTGCCACAAATGTATGCTCGAGCGAAGCATACCCTTCGATGTTCCGACAATTTCATGGCGTTGCTCCAAAAATTGTCCACTTCGCTTATGCCACCCATACGCATAGTCTTCGTGCACCGATGCACGCTCAATGCCATATTCAATGTTCTAGGCCTCGTGTTCAATATTCTTTGAGTTGTGCACTTGATGCACATCTCGATATTACCTTTCAATGTTCTACCATCAAGATGTCCTATCACGAACGGTGTAGTTGATGCACGTTGCTTCAATTGTTCAATTTTAAATATTCTATCTTATTGTACGATCCATACTACAACTTTTATAAATTTGAGCCATGCTTGTGGCCTCCTCAAGATGCATACAAGGTATATTTTATTAGGCGTAAAGGAGTAGCAAGAAGGGTCTAATCCCCTCCACCTTAAGCTAATCTTATATCGTTTCATCGAGCCGATGTGGCCCGATATCTTAACCTCGTTGCACGAACATCTTGTCTGAGCTAACCATGTGAGCACTTCATGCTCCATCGCAGTCATCCACTGATTCGGTCTATCGTCTATGCCTCGGCTCGCTGTAAGTGACTCCGCATGATATATGTACATAAAACCAACTCAATTAATACTTCTTAAAATTGAAACCATACCTCCTCGTATCAAACTCATACCTCATTGCCTCATTCGACTCAACGTAATGTACCATACAGTATGGGGCATTACATAATATACCACTCAGAATAAGGTTCGTCCTCGAACTGAAGCCAACACTCAATCACGTGCTTCTCTTGACCGCTCGAATTTTCGATCCGTATGATTTACTCATCACCGATTCGATTCACTATCGTGGTTCCGTCTCTAGCGTTCATACGATTTGCTTAGCACATCTCGAACCTTCCTATAGTTTTGATTGAATTCTTTATACCATCGAGTTTGAATCGTACATATATTTAAGGCATCCCTAAAATATATGTATTTCAGCCAAGCACAATGGTAGAGAATTCGATCAAAGCTAACATGTGAAACTTTTTGAATCCTCGAATACTATCCATATCATGCTCTAAACTTGGTCAGATCTAAGCGTCCATTCCCAGAATTCATTCTCATATGCAATATTATAAAATTCGTGATCATCCATCCAAACATTTTTGTATGTAAGACACGAATCATAGCAACATTCTGATTCTCTATGTTTTGCACTTACTATCGAACATGTTTGTTGTGTTAAGTCATTGCACATCCTATGTTATGACCCGCACCCTAGAGTAAAGGCATAAGACGTGGGTACGTCCAGCCTACGCCGCAGTATCGGCGGTAGAACGCTATCCTAGGTCACGACATCAAACATTATAATTCTAAGCAGTTTATACTCCCCGAATGGGGTGACATAACAGAAAGTAAACTCAATCACAACTAAGGAAGAAGAAGCACGATATGATATAGAACTCAAGGAAAATACAGATGATCAAATATTCTAAGATAACATCTCAGCAGATATCCAGAATACAAGTCTCAACTACTGAATATAAAAGAATATATACAACTCAGATCTCAAAGACAGAATAAAGTCTAGCTAAACTAGTCTCAAGACAACATAAATAAGACAAGGCCTAACTAAGCTAGTCTAGGCAATGGGGGTAATGTCCTCAGCTAGAGCTGGGTCCTCTTGAGAGTACAGCTCACAAGTATCGTCTACGGCTGCCCCGTAGAAGGTATCCACACAAGCCTCCTCCTCGTCCTCTGTAATATTTTTAACAGGTCCAGTCAGGACAGGAGCGAGCACAATACATCTCAATAGATCATAGCAGGTTAAAAAATATAAACATGCAGTAGAGTAAGATACATGAGACTGAAAGGAAGTACATGATGTAAAAGAAGGAGAACTGTAAATAAATAGCTACTGTATATAAAGAACTAATAGTGACTAGTGATGTAGAGTACAGGATAGCACATGTGAACAGGAAAGATTAGCACATGATCTACACTACTATGGAATTGTTCACATGACTATAAGCACTCCTCCGTTCCCTAATCAATACACAAGTATCTAAGCAGGTTATGTTATTATACATGATATCGCATGAAGGCCCATAAAAGGGTGCACATGATAGTATACATGAGGGCTCCATGAACATGAGAGTACATGATTCACAAGAGTGCAATGCATGGTGAAAGCACAGGAGTACATGATAAAAGTGAAACGCACATGATGCAATGTACCCGATGCTCCTGAGGGGGATAACATCGCATGAAGAGATCCATATAGTACTAATCCGTGATAATGTCATGACAGCATCAAGTAAAGTAATCTAAAGCAGGAATATAATTCTAACAAGTTATGAAATAATCAGAGAATGTACTCGCCTGCTATCTGAATGTCCAACTGAAATGTACTGTCCGATGAGAGGTGTCTGACTCCTAATCAGAACAGCACAAGTCGCAACAAGTCTAAAATGATAAAATGAAGCACTACAATGCATTCTACATGAATCTAGGTCAATCTAGGCCAAAGCCAACTCTTGGTCAATCATGGTCAACCAAGAAGTCAAACCTAGGTCAACTATGGTCAAACTAGGTCTAACAAGTCTAAATTGGTCTAACTAGTCTAAATTAGTCTATACTAGGTCACACAAGCCTATACTAGCTAGTACACACCACTTTAAGGCTATCCAAGCCTAAGTCAAGCCAACACACATATTCATAAATCACACTTGACCAATATTCAAGTTATCTATACTAGGCATTCAAGAACAACACATAGAAGAAGCTAACTATATATATATAGGCATTCCATATTGCCTATAGACATATACATAAATATAGGTACATACACATTACATAGATGAATATATGCATATTTATATACATTACATCATATATATATACATATATGTGTAGGCAACCTACATTATATATACCTTAACTATATATATATATATATATATATATATATATATATATATATATATATATATATATATATATATATATATATATATATTTTATACCTTAACTATATATATATATACATTACATACATATATAGATATTCACATATTATACATATACATACATGTGTATATAGAGAGAGGGAAGGCATGTGTGTGTGTAGACATGAGAGGGTGTATGAGTGTGTATATAAGAGAGTGTGATGTGGTATCACTGTGTATGTGTGTGTGTCATATCTTGAAAAAAAAAATAATGAAGGGAACCTAGAAAAATAGTGTAGTGTCACATGTGATAGGAGTAGTGCCTCATGTGTGTTTGTGTATGGTACTTGGCAGTTTAGATAGGAATCTGGGTGTGTGATAAAGTGTCACATAGAGTGTGTACGAGTGATATGTGTGTGAGGGTGAGAGTGTCACTTGAGTGTGTGTGGGTGTCAAGATATCCTGAAAATAGTGGAGGCTAGAACCTGTGTACAGTGTGAGGCAAATAGAAAACAGTGGCATGGCATAAACATGTGTGTAGTGTTCCTGGAATCAGTTCATTTTCAAAACAGTGTACATTGTGTTCATAGGAAAACAGGGAATACATTTGTGTTCATGTGTCAAAGGAAAAATCAGTGAAGTGCATTGATACTGCGTGTGTGTAGAAACACAAACAATATAGAAAAGGCATGACAGTGTAGTGATACATGTGTCAATAGGAGTGATATCCTGAAAAAACAGGAAAACAGGGAATACATTGTGATCCTAAAATTAGTGATAGTTTATATGAATACAATTGACAGTTACAACAACCTTATATAGGAATAAAACCTGGGATTGAACACTTCAATTTAGTTTAAGAGCTGGAATTTAAATGACAGTACATGAGAAATAGGACTGCAACATTGACAGTTTATATAGGTTAATCAGTAATAATTAACCTTAATCGAATCTCACTGTGAATGCAACATAAACTAACCTTTAACAACCAACATTCTATATTAGAAATAACATGACTTTAGAATCGAAATCAGTTTTAAAAAAAGAATGGAAATCAAATCAAAAACTGAATGTGGGTATCAGTTAATACATAAACAGTGCAACCCCATGTTCAAAATCCTATTGGAACCATTTGAAATGCAACATAGACTAACAGTGAACTAGCAATATGTAATTTGGATCAAACATTGAATCTAAGTATCAAACATCAGTTTGAGAAAGAGAGATTAAATCAGGAAAAATTTGGGCTTGGTATCAGTCCATACATTTCGAAAACCATGCATCCCATTGTCCAAATTCCATTTATGAATCATAAAACCTAATCTATCATGTAAAACTGACCTAGCAGGTATTAATACATATGTTCATATCCAATGTGACCATTCAATCATTAAATTAACAGTAAAATAAAATGGAATTAAAACTTAGGAATATCAGAAACTGAAATATGTATTAGTCCTACATGGAAACTTCAAAATCGACTATTAAAAACACAATAATATGTTGAAATACGAGTTGGTATTTAACCTACTATATGTGCACGTGATGTACATCTAAAATAGTATCCAAAACATGACACGAACGTGTCCAAAAACATCACACGCACTCAAGCACGGGGCTGTCACAGGTCGGGCGACCAGTGTACGTGTCCAACCGCACTCGACACGTATCGATTGGACACGAAACTTCGGGGGTGTCATGACAGACACTGCCCCTTACTTTGTGTCCAAACACACGTGTCCACGTGCCCTGTGCACTGAACACGAGACCCCGAGCAGCAGGGCATCACTTTTCACGCGCGCGCGGGCATGTACACGAGTACGACACGACACCAATACGACACAAGACACGCTCAGACACCTAGAATCCTTTAGGCGATACTAAAACCTAATTTCCTATTCATATACTTCTCCAAATCTCGATCGAAATGCCCACTGTGGCATTTCGTTGAACACCTGCGCACAGTCACTGATACGTGTCCGATATGGACACGTACATGACCCGAAATGGAACAAACCCTATTCCTACAGAACCAAGACACCTAGGGCTAGGTGTTAATGCAAAGAAACCCTAGTTTTAATGAAGGAATAGGATTTTACCTATATGTGTTCTTCAACACAAAAGCTTCTTCAAAGGAGCTCTCCAAAAGCCACCAAAATCTTCAAATTGCCCTAAACCTGTGATGTGACTCCACAAACAGTAGTAGAACAGTAATTAGAGTGCTATGGAAGAAATCCCAATGAAAATAGACCTCTATTGATTAATCTATGAAGAAATGAAGCGTAGGCTCACCTTGTCTTTAGGAAAAATGATGAACTATTGAAAAGAGGCTCAAATTCCTAAAAGGATATTATATAGGCAAGGAGGGTCTTGGCCGGCCACTAGGCTAGGTTAGGGTTTCTAGGATGCATCCTAGGGCTAGCAATGCATCATGACTAATGAGTGGCCTAGATTCTAGGGCTCTTTCCTAGTCCATTTGCAAATCACTCTATTTAACTAAACTTGACTTAAACCTATGAAATCAATACTAAATAAAACTCAAAGTGACTAACTAGACTAGCTATGACTAATCTAGGTTAGGTCCAATCTAGGTTAGGGCTAAACACAACATAAGACAATCAATTAAATAATATTTAAATCACACCATTCTAAATAATCATTTTAAATTCCAAATAATATATATTAAATTCAAATAATTCAAAATGACAAAAATACCCTCAAACTAAAAATGATAAATGAAATACCCTAATCACGTTTCTTGGCTCTGGGTTACTATCTTTAGGATTACACTAGCAAATCACCAAATCACAAGTCATGATTTTAAATAGTTTTAAAAATAATTAAAATCACCAAAAATCATAATATGAAATAAATATCAATAAATAATAATTATAATTACAAAATTTTAAAATTACCATCATCTGGAAAACTGGGTGTTACAATCCTAGCCACCTTATAAAAATTTCGTCCTCAAAATTAAGATGACCGTACCCCCTTCTAGGTCAAACATAGTCAAGGGTCAATCGCTAGTCAATTTTCTCAACATCCTAGTGCTTGGTTATCAGCTGGTCAACTTCTTAGGATTTACCTATGCTAGCTACTGTTTGCAAAAACAAAAGTATGATATTTATTTCACAAACTTTGTAAAGAATATTACAAGAATTCTGGGAAAGTACAACTATAGGAATCCGATCGGAATGACGATCGCTTTATCCCTTGGACGATGTGAACTTTTGAAGACGAAAGCTTTTGAAGATGACTGAAGCAGGAAGCCTCTGATGGAACGAAGGCAGGAAGCCTCTGATGAACTGAAGGCGAAGAGCCTCTGAAGAACGCAGCAGCACTTTAGCAAGAACTCCTGGATTCTCTGAAGAGAATAATCTCTCTATGTGTAATCTGATCTCTCTGATCTGTCCTCTGTTGAATGGAAACGAAACTCTATTTATAGAGTTCTGAAATAACTATTTTGGGCAGTTATTCTGGAGAGTGCCTGGTTGAAGTGCGCCTGTTTTGAGCACGTATGACAAACTGCGCCTGTTTTGAGCACGTATGACAAACTGTGCCTGTTTTCACTCCATTATCACGAACGTGCACCAACTGCTCTAGACACGTGGCATTATTTGATTGACATGCGCTTGGTCGTGTACAGTTAGTGGGACACGTGTTGGACATGTAGAGTGGTAGTTAGGCGTTGATTTAGTCAAAGCGCGCCTGTTTCAGGGACACGTGGCAAGCTCTGAATTGATATTGTATTGAACTGTGCCTTCTTCACTGAGACGTAAGCGCAATCTGTAAAGTGTGCTTGATATAGTCAAAAGTAGGCGCAGTCTGTCGATAGTGCCTGGTTCTTCGATGTAGGTGCAATCTGTCTAGACAGCTATCATATCTTCTTCGAGTGCTACGCTGTCAGAATAATGATGAGATGTCATTTCGATTTACGTGCTATCAGATAATAATAATTATGTGATCTACGCGCGGTTTGAGAAATGCGCCTCTCTGAGTACTGAATAGGCGCTATTTGAGTTTGATTGAGAACTAGGCACAGTCTGCCCTGTTAACGGAAAACTAGGCGCAGTCTGCCCAGATTCATGAATTAGGCGCAGTTTGGCTAGCTGGCTGAAAACTAGGCTCAGTCTGCCCTGTTGACGGAAAACTAGGCGCAGTCTGCCCAGATTCATGAATTAGGCACAGTTTGTCTTTAAGCAGTCAACTAGGCGCAGTTTGATTTTTTTTTTTACCTACAAGACCCCCTTCAAAGTTTTCGAAAGTTGATTTTATTCAAAATTTTGAAATACTTTGAATTTTGAAAATCAAATCAAGTTGCGCATAGGCTAAGTTGTCTGCTCGATCTGGAAGGATTAACCTCACGTTTCAGACATTTAATGAATATCCGAATGATGAATCTTCATTTTTCAAGACTGATTGAATTCAATTCTTTATGGAGGAATATAAACCACCGGATGATGTGAGGAAGAGGATAAACCGTCAGATGATGAAGATAAACGGTATAAACCGTCAAATGGTGTGATGAACGGGATGAACCGTCAAATGGTGATGATGAACGGAATGAACCGTCAAATGATAATGATGAACGGAATGAACCGTCAGATGATAATGATGAACGGGATGAACCGTCAGATGATGATGATGAACGGGATGAACCGTCAAATGATGATGATGAACGGAATGAACCGTCAGATGATGATGATGAACGGGATGAACCGTCAAATAATGATGATGAACGGGATGAACCGTCAGATGATGATGATGAACGGGATGAACCGTCAAATGATGATGATGAATCGTCAGATGTATGATGATGAACGGGATGAACCGTCAAATGATAATGATGAACGGGATCAACCGTCAGATGATGATGATGAACGGGATGAACCGTCAAATGATGATGATGAATCGTCAGATGTATGTGATGAACGGGATGAACCGTCAAAAAATAATGATGAACGGGATGAACCGTCAAATGAATGTGATGAACGGGATGAACCGTCAAATGAATGTGATGAACGGGATGAACTGTCAAATGATGATGATGAACGGGATGAACCGTCAGATGTATGTGATGAACGGGATGAACCGTCAAAAAATAATGATGAACGGGATGAACCGTCAAATGAATGTGATGAACGGGATGAACCGTCAAATGAAAGTGATGAACGGGATGAACCGTCAAATGATGATGATGAACGGAATGAACCGTCAGATGTATGTGATGAACGGGATGAACCGTCAAAAAATAATGATGAACGGGATGAACCGTCAAATGAATGTGATGAACGGGATGAACCGTCAAATGAATGTGATGAACGTGATGAACCGTCAAATGATGATGATGAACGGGATGAACCGTCAGATGTATGTGATGAACGGGATGAACCGTCAAAAAATAATGATGAACGGGATGAACCGTCAAATGAATGTGATGAACGGGATGAACCGTCAAATGAATGTGATGAACGGGATGAACCGTCAAATGATGATGATGAACGGGATGAACCGTTAGATGTATATGATGAACGGGATGAACCGTCAAAAAATAATGATGAATCGTCAGATGTATGATGATGAACGGGATGAACCGTCAAATGATAATGATGAACGGGATGAACCGTCAGATGATGATGATGAACGGGATGAACCGTCAAATGAATGTGATAAACGGGATGAACCGTCTAATGAATGTGATGAATCATCAAAATGTCTGCTGGGGATTGAATGAACGGTTGTATGTCAAACTTTCAAGAAATCTGCCCAGCAAGATCTCTTCTTCGGTTAATGGTTCAAGAGAAACCATATTGCAGCTTTTAAACTTGCATTTGGAATTTTTCTTTTGCTTGGATAAAGAAGAGGCGGAGGCTTCAAAATCTGAGACCAGATCTGGATGAATCCACAAGATTTTCCCTTTAGAAGTAGTCAAGGGGAAAAGTCCTTCATGTCGGGGAGGAGGAAGGTTCACGAGCTCCAGAGTAGTCCGAGGAATGGGAACTACGCCTTCTTCAACCTGCAGAGGTGTGAAGTCACCGAACTGAACAGAGACGACATTAGCCGTCACCGTCCTTTCGTCCTGTTCGAGAGTTACTGCTCCAAATTTGATCATCTCTTGTATTTTTCCTTTAAGCACATAGCATGCTCGAGCAGGATGTCCGATGAATCTGTGGTAAACACAATACTTAGGATGATCAGTCTTACCAACCTCTTCCGGCCTTTTGGGGTCGGGCAATTGAAGTTTGTTGCTTTTGGTAAGACAGTCGAAGATCCCCATGATATCATCCTCATCAAAGGAATATTCCTCCTTGGGACGCTGCGGTCTCTGGGGTTGCTGAGACGAAGTAGGAGCAGGTTGAGAAACGTTGACAGCTAACACTTCTTTGCTTCTCAAGTCAATGGCCAAAGTTTCCTTAGGAGCAGAGGTATCTTTGCCTTTTCTATTATTATTCTGGCGATTGTTGTTGTTGCCAGAATTTGAATTTTGATCATCTTTGTCGGGATTCATGTGAACCCCCAATGTCTTGAACTTTTCGGCGCTGAGTTCTGCTGCCTTAGCATTGATTATGAAAGAAGGCCAATCCTGGAACTGAGTAGCCCCTGTCCACATACTAACAATTGGCAAGAGATTATTCTTGCAAGTGTCAATGGTGACGGCAGATGGGGTCCCCATTGGCATCTTGAGAGCTTCGCGACGAAACCTCTCAATAAATTGCTCAACAGGCTCATTATTTCTTTGCTTGATTTTAATGAGGGCTGACATAGTCACGTCGTTGACACCTTCATAAAATCGTTCAAGGAATATCTGCTTGAAGCCTGCAAATAAAGTGATAGACCCGTCTGGTAGACTTCGGTACCAGTCATAAGCAGCGCCAGTTAAGCAACTGACGAATACCCGAGTAAGAAGGGCATCATTAGGCTGAAGAGGATCAGTCATCAATTCAAAATGATTAATATACTGATTGGGAGATGAAGTACCATCGAACTGCATAATGGTGGGGAATTTGTATTTTGGCGGAAACTGCATTTTCTTCCATTCGGCGGGATAGGGTTGTTTAATGCCCAACCGTTGTAAGCCTTCCCTTTGTGTATAGGCTTCAAATTGATTCCGTAATTGTTCAACAGCATCATTAGCGTTCCCTGAAGATTGAGGATTACTAGATTGATTGGTGATGGCCGGAGGAGGAACTGTATGATAAGCATCACCTCCAGCACCAGTTTGGCTAAGAGTAACCTGAACTGGTACTGTGGTGACTGGAGGAGGTGGTACCCCCAGACCAGGATTCTGAGGAGTGGAAGAAACCAATGGTTCAGGAGTTATGACCGGTGGAATGTGCTGAGCCATAATAACATCATGCATTTTAGCCATCATTTCGGCCATAGTCTTCAATTGTTCTTCTAGTGCAACAATCCTTTGATTATGATTGTTAGAACCAGAAGCATCTTGTTCTTCAGTAACGTATGCTGTCACTTCTCGTGCCATGACAGATGACACAGTTTGTTCAGAGCCATCACTGTCGACAGCAAAGTCCGAATTACCCCCATCATGAGAAGTAGACCGATCACTGTAAGGAAAATTCCTTTGACCGATTGTTTCTCGGCTTCGAGATCGAGTATGCTGGTAAACACCATCATCTGATTCTCTAAGTCGGTCAAGATAATGCTGGCTAGGTCTCCGGATCTTTCCATGCTTGCATTTTCTACCCCCAGAGTCTCTGGAAGTCATGTTGACGGAGGCAAACATTACCTCTTCTTCATCATCATTCTTTTGATCAACATAAGGGAAATTCAGACGCTCGAAGACAGAACGTTTGGTTGTTTGGCAACAACATTTGATAACCACTTCGTGAGGATGATTGCAATGATGAACTTGTGATTGTTTGGGAGAACTGGGGGTGATATTCCGTTTCTGCCTGAGATGATCCCGAAGATCAGAGACAATGGGACGAGAAGAAGTAGCAGGGATATACTCATAGATGACATTTGGAACATGATTCCGATTTCGTAAACGTTCGATTCCATGAGTATAAAGAGAGGTACTCATCTGATTGGCGTAATTATCAGGATTCCTTGCCCCAAAAGGTTGATATTGAGGCAAGTTGACCTTAGCATGCTTGCGTTTCACAGAGGTAGGTTTTGATTGGGGTTTTCTATTAAGATATGTCCGTAAATCATTTAAACCGCCCCTGGGAACCTCAGTTTGTGAAACTTGTAATTTGCCTTGTTCGGATCGTGAAATCCGCAAATTAGGCAATTCCTGAATATTTGCCTTGGGAGTAGGTAAAATACCTCTCTGATTAGTACGAGAACCCTTGTTAAGGAGGATATTCGTACTAATAGGTGCAGAGGCACTATCAGTTGGATCCTCCTCGATAAGAATCGAAGAAGACTTGGAAAAGGCCAGAGGACCTTTCCCATTATTTTGAGATGAAGGGATAGCTAAAGAGCATTTCCCTCTGTTATCTTCCAAGTTTTGCGCTTGGGAAGATTGGGAGAAGACCAAGGGGCCTTTTCCTTTTGATAGAATCGAAGAAGGAGCAGCCAAAGGACTGTCCTCAGCAAACTGCGCCTGTGCAGTTTTGGGTTTCTGGATTCTGGAATGATCCGGAGCAGACTGCGCCTGAGCAGACTGCGCCTGAACAGACTGCGCCTGTTTAGTCAGGGCAGCAGATGTATTGGATTGAGCCTTGGCAGCAGCAGAAGATTTGACTTGTGCCAATTTGGCAAAAACTGTGCCAGAAGGAGGTTTGGTGGCAGACTGCGCCTGTTTCCCTAAGGAGAGAATAGACTGCGCCTGATTGTGAGGCAGAGATTGTGCTGTTTTGGCATGAACTGTGCCAAAAGATGGTTTGACAGCAGACTGTGCCTGTTTCTCTAAGGAGAGAACAGACTGCGCCTGATTACCAGAGATAGACACTGGTGTCTTAGAAACAGCAGGTTGTGCCGAGGAAGTGGCAGCGTTCTTCATTAGAGAAGTAGCAGAGTTCTTGGGAGCCCACACTGAGCGAGTCTTGCTCTTGACGAAAGTCGTAGTGCGGCGAGGAGTGCTTTGTGCATTAATCAGTGCTTCGTAGGCCGTTTGGTCGACTTTCACGACCAAAGTCTTCTGCGTCGAGCCGATAGACGCCGTGTCACATTGAGTTGTCACCTTTTCATCAGAGGAAAAGGTCGTCCCCAGCAGAGTCGCCATTTTGTTTACAAAAACAAAAGTATGATATTTATTTCACAAACTTTGTAAAGAATATTACAAGAATTCTGGAAAAGTACAACTATAGGAATCCGATCGGAATGACGATCGCTTTATCCCTTGGACGATGTGAACTTTTGAAGACGAAAGCTTTTGATGATGACTGAAGCAGGAAGCCTCTGATGGAACGAAGGCAGGAAGCCTCTGATGAACTGAAGGCGAAGAGCCTCTGAAGAACGCAGCAGCACTTTAGCAAGAACTCCTGGATTCTCTGAAGAGAATAATCTCTCTGTGTGTAATCTGATCTCTTTGATCTGTCCTCTGTTGAATGGAAACGAAACTCTATTTATAGAGTTCTGAAATAACTATTTTGGGCAGTTATTCTGGAGAGTGCCTGGTTGAAGTGCGCCTGTTTTGAGCACGTATGACAAACTGCGCCTGTTTTGAGCACGTATGACAAACTGCGCCTGTTTTCACTCCATTATCACGAACGTGCACCAACTGCTCTAGACACGTGGCATTATTTGATTGACATGCGCTTGGTCGTGTACAGTTAGTGGGACACGTGTTGGACATGTAGAGTGGTAGTTAGGCGTTGATTTAGTCAAAGCGCGCCTGTTTCAGGGACACGTGGCAAGCTCTGAATTGATGTTGTATTGAACTGCGCCTTCTTCACTGAGACGTAAGCGCAATCTGCAAAGTGTGCTTGATATAGTCAAAAGTAGGCGCAGTCTGTCGATAGTGCCTGGTTCTTCGATGTAGGTGCAATCTGTCTAGACAGCTATCATATCTTCCTCGAGTGCTACGCTGTCAGAATAATGATGAGATGTCATTTCGATTTACGTGCTATCAGATAATAATGATTATGTGATCTACGCGCGGTTTGAGAAACGTGCCTCTCTGAGTACTGAATAGGCGCTATTTGAGTTTGATTGAGAACTAGGCACAGTCTGCCCTGTTGACAGAAAACTAGGCGCAGTCTGCCCAGATTCATGAATTAGGCACAGTTTGGCTAGCTGGCTGAAAACTAGGCTCAGTCTGCCCTGTTGACGAAAAACTAGGCGCAGTCTGCCCAGATTCATGAATTAGGCACAGTTTGTCTTTAAGCAGTCAACTAGGCGCAGTTTGATTTTTTTTTTTTACCTACAGCTACCTAAGTGTTGGCAACTAGAGATTAGCAAAAAGAAAACTCGATAATAGGCTAACTCTTAACTTTCTATCTTATCAAGTCACCCATAACTAAATACCTATAAGCTAAGCACACCAATCCCAAATACCACATATACATAAGCCCAAGAACAAAAACCCATCACATATACCCTAAGTATATCATCTATGTATATAAATGCTGATCAACCAAGGGTTAAGGCAGACTGAACTCATAAGGGACTGAAACAATTGCTTAGAACTAGGCTAAGGATGAATGGTCTGAAACATCAATATAGGCAAAAGGGAATGATGCCAAGGGGACTAAAATTTATAAGCTGAAGGACAGGATATTTGGGTCCACTTGTATAGTCAAAGTGAGAGGAACCTACATGGTGACTGAAACATGCCTCTAGATCAACCTGGGCTCTCCTCTATATCTGGCTGAACTAACTATATGCAGAACAGTGGTCTGAAGAAATGAACCAACTGGTGTACAGGGAATGCAATAAACAGTATACTGCAAATGGGTGCAGGCTACGTACCAATCAAAATGCATTACATATATATACAACTATATATATTAACCCTCATCACCTCAACTCTACTCAGGGTCTAATAACACACACTCCCTACCACATGCCTATCACTCCAATAAAGGGGTCAGATACTGTAAGGTGTACTGGGACAGGACAGTAGACTGTCCTAAGTGGTGAGTACAGGCCTCTAGTATGCTTGATACTAACTCTCCAGATATGCAAAATATGGTAAAGGATTGATGGTTATATTGGTGAGTCAATAATTGGGGTCTGAACTATGGTCCAGTGAAACCTATGATGCAACATGGTAGGTAATGAAATTTGAGTGCAGTGAACAACTTATACAGGTCTGAACCAAGGGAACATGGTATCTAGTGAAGGGTCTACACACTGCCCATAATGGTTGATCAATCATGACTGAACTCAACACAAAGAGAACTTAACTAAAATAGAAAACTGGACCAATTATAGGCTAAATAACTTGTCAATAATCCTATACAACAATGACCTATAGGTACCAACCAACCCATATTCCATATGCCAATATCATCTGCAACCTATCTATATAAATAGACCTCTCAGTCTTAGGTGAAACTACTACTATACTTAAGGGCAGGCTATGGTCATGGGTACCTTACTAGAAATGGTAAGGAAAAATAATAATAATCATAAAGGCTACAAGGCATAATAACATCCTACACGTAATTGGTTGATATTATAAATAACATAGGAATCACCTGCACTGGGTTACTATTCTAATACCAATGCTAACTATCATCCCCAGGGTACAGGCACTCTACAAGTCATCACATCATTATACTAGGAAAGAACCATATATGAATAAGCTCTACAAAACAAAATATCCTAACTCCTGAGTTATTTATAACAACAGAAGGGTATGATGTTTAAAACCTTCTCAAGATACAACCTGTTAATCATATGCGTCTGTCCAAAATCATGTTACTCAGAGTCTTCGTCATGCTAGTGAGCAATGCTACGATAATCACAGAGTCCTTGACTAAGGTACGTACCTCTAGGATCATGGTATTTAAAATTTTTGCATTGCCGCATGCGACGGCGAAAAACCTTAAATTCCCATACCCGAGAAATACATCCAAAATCTGACTATATGTCCTCACTATGCCAGCTAACACGACTATTAAAGATTCTAGATCCCATGATTTTGGTGACCTAGCCCATATGATTTTCTTAGAAGAAAAACAACATAACAAAAGATCAACATGACAAAAATTAATCAATCAGCAAGGAACAGATGGAATCGGATTTCAAGGTAGTTATAAAAGACAATTGTGGGAATGGAATCGAGAAGAACGGAACTTGCAGCAAGATCTCTAATGGTCTATGCATCCTCGACAGTCCTGACAATAGCTCGCCATGCTGGTTTCCCCTGGTCTGATGATGATGCTGCATGAACCGCTGCTGCTAAGAGAAATCGGAAATGACGAGAAAAAGTCTCTGTACAGACAGAGGTGCACCTCCAATGTAGCAAAAATGCCAACCTGAGTCGGCACAACAGGAGCTGCGGTCTCGAGGCCCTGATGAACAAGACGAGAGGTGGCCAGCCTCTCGATAGTATTCCCCGGACCGGAGCGATGAGATCATGTCTCCATAACCATCATAAAGACAGATCAAAACAAGAAGCAATTACTAGGAATGAACCAAAAATTCAAAGGAGGACAGTTTATATTCAAGGGAAGACAATAAACAGCAAATTTAGATAAAATAAATCTGATTAAGAGTTTTCCTAGTGTGATTGAGTACCCTCAAAAATATCCTAATCCTACTGCAGGCTGTAGTGATACTCTAGTTCGAATACCACTACATAAACTCGACCTGCATGGGCCACCACTAAAAACGTGTCACGACCCGCACCCTAGAGTAAGGGCACGAGACGTGGGTACGTCCAGCCTACGCTGCAGTGTCGGCGGTAGAACGCTGTCCTAGGTCACAACATCTAACATTATAATTCTAAGCAGTTTATACTCCCCGAATGGGGGTGACATAACAGAAAGTAAACTCAATCACAATTAAGGAAGAAGAAGCACGATATGATATAGAACTCAAGGAAAATACAGATGATCAAATAGTCTAAGATAACATCTCAGCAGATATCCATAATACAAGTTTCAACTACTGAATATGAAAGAATATATACAACTCAGATCTCAAAGATAAAATAAAGTCTAGCTAAACTAGTCTCAAGACAACATAAATAAGATAAGGCCTAACAAAGCTAGTCTAGGCAATGGGAGTAATGTCCTCAGCTAGAGCTGGGTTCTCCTGAGAGTACAGCTCACAATTGTCGTTTAGGGCTGCCCCGTAGAAGGTATCCACACAGGCCTCCTCCTCGTCCTCTGTAATATTTTCTACAGGTCCAGTCAGGACAGGGGCGAGCACAATACATCTTAACAGATCATAGCAGGTTGAAAAACATAAACATGCAGTAGAGTAAGATACATGAGACTGAAAGGAAGTACATATGTAAAAGAAGGAGAACTGTAAGTAAATAGCTACTGTATATAGAGAAATAATTAGTGACTATGATGTAGAGTATAGGATAGCACATGTGAACAGGACAGATTAGCACATGATCTACACTAAAGAGTTTCACATGATCTACACTACTATGGAATTGTTCATATGACTATTAGCACTCCCCCGTTCTCCAATCAATACACAAGGATCTAAGCAGGTTATGTTATTATACATGATATCACATAAAGGCCCATAAAAGGGTGCACATAATAGTATACATGAGGGCTCCGCGAACATGAGAGTATATGATTCACAAGAGTGTACATGCATGGTGAAAGCACATGAGTACATGATGAAAGTGAAACGCACATGACACAATGTACCCGATGCTCCCGAGGGGGATAACATCGCATGAAGAGATCCATATAGTACTAATCCGTGATAATGTGTGACAGCATTAAGTAAAGTAATCTAAAGCAGGAATATAATTCTAACAAGTTATGAAATGATCAGAGAATGTACTCGCCTGCTATCTGAATGTCCAACTGAAATGTACTGTCCGAGGAGAGGTGTCTGGCTCCTAATCAGAACAGTACAAGTCACAACAAGTCTAAAATGATAAAATGAAGCATTACAATGCATTCTACATGAATCTAGGTCAATCTAGGCCAAAGCCAACTCTTGGTCAACCCTGGTCAACCAAGAAGTCAAACCTAGGTCAACTATGGTCAAACTAGGTCTAACAAGTCTAAATTGGTCTGACTAGTCTAAATTAGTCTATACTAGGTCACACAAGCCTATACTAGCTAGTACATACCACTTCAAGGCTATCCAAGCCTAAGTCAAGCCAATACACATATTCATAAATCACACTTGACCAATATTCAAGTTATCTATACTAGGCATTCAAGAACAACACATAAAAGAAGCTAACTATATATATATATATATATATATATATATATATATATATATATATATATATATATATATATATATATATATATATAGGCATTCCATATTACCTATAGACATATACATAAATATAGGTACATACACATTACATAGATGAATATATGCATATTTATATACATTACATCATATATATATACATATATGTGTAGGCTACCTACATTATATATACCTTAACTATATATATACATTACATACATATATAGATATTCACATATTATACATATACATACATGTGTATATAGAGAGAGGGAAGGCATGTGGGTGTGTAGACATGAGAGGGTGTATGAGTGTGTATATAAGAGAGTGTGATGTGGTGTCACTGTGTATGTGTGTGTGTCATATCCTGAAAAGGAAAACAATAAAGGGAACCTAGGAAAACATTGTAGTGTCACATATGATAGGAGTAGTGCCTCATGTGTGTTTGTGTATGGTACTTGGCAGTTTAGTAGGAATCTGGGTGTGTGATAAAGTGTCACATAGAGTGTGTATGAGTGATATGGGTGTGAGGGTGAGAGTGTCACTTGAGTGTGTGTGGGTGTCAAGATATTCTGAAAACAGTGGAGGCTAGAACATGTGTACAGTGTGAGGCAAATGGAAAACAGTGGCATGGCATAAACCTGTGTGTAGTGTTCCTGGAATCAGTTCATTTTCAAAACAGTGTATATTGTGTTCATAGGAAAACAGGGAATACATTTGTGTTCATGTGTCAAAGGAAAAATCAGTGAAGTGCATTGACACTTTGTGTGTGTGGAAACACAAATAATGTGGAAAAGGCATAACAGTGTAGTGATACATGTGTCAATAGGAGTAATATCCTGGAAAAACAGGAAAACAGGGAATACATTGTGATCCTGAAATCAGTGATAGTTTATATGAATACAATTGACAGTTACAATAACCTTATATAGGAATAAAACCTTGGATTGAACACTTCAATTTAGTTTGAGAGCTGGAATTTAAATGACAGTACATGAGAAATAGGACTGCAACATTGACAGTTTATATAGGTTAATCAGTGATAATTAACCTTAATCGAATCTCATTGTGAATGCAACATAAACTAACCTTTAACAACCAACATTCTATATTAGGAATAACATGACTTTAGAATCAAACTCAGTTTTAAAAAAAAGAATGGAAATCAAATCAAAAACTGAATGTGGGTATCAGTTAATACATAAACAGTCCAACCCCATGTTCGAAATCCCATCGGAACCATTTGAAATGCAACATAGACTAACAGTGAACTAGCAACATGTAATTTGGATCAAACATTGAATCTAAGTATCAAAAATCAGTTTGAGAAAGGGAGATTAAAATCAGGAAAAATCTGGGCTTGGTATCAGTCCATATATTTCGAAAACCATGCATCCCATTGTCCAAATTCCATTTATGAATCATAAAACCTAATCTATCATGTAAAACTGACCTAACAGGTATTAATACATATGTTCATATCCAATGTGACCATTCAATAATTAAATTATCAGTAAAAGAAAATGGAATTAAAACTTAGGAATATCAGAAACTGAAACATGTATCAGTCCTACATGGAAACTTCAAAATCGACTATTAAAAAAACATTAATATGTTGAAATAAGAGTTGCTATTTAACCTACTATATGTGCACATGATGTACATCTAAAATAGTGTCCAAAACATGACACGAACGTGTCCAAAAACATCACACGCACTCAAGCACGGGGCTGTCACAGGTCGACGACCAGTGCACGTGTCCAATCGCACTCGACACGTATCCATTGGACACAAAACTTCGGGGGTGTCATGACAGACACAACCCCTTACTTCGTGTCCAAACACACGTGTCCACGTGCCCTGTGCACTGAACACGAGACCCCGAGCAGCAGGGCATCACTGTTCACGCGTGCGCGGGCATGTGCACGAGTGCGACACGACACCAATACGACACAAGACACGCTCAGACACCTAGAATCCTTTAGGCGACACTAAAACCTAATTTCCTATTCATACACTTCTCTAAATCGCGATCGAAATGCCCACAGTGGCATTTCGTCGAATACCTGCGCACAGTCACTGATACGTGTCCGATATAGACACGTACAGGACATAAAATGGAACAAATCCTATTCCTACAGAACCAGGACACCTAGGGCTAGGTGTTAATACAAAGAAACCCTAGTTTTAATGAGGGAATAGGATTTTACCTATATGTGTTCTTCAACACAAAAAGCTTCTTCAAAGGAGCTCTCCAAATGCCACCTAAATCCTTTAAATTGCCCCAAACCTGTGATGTGACTCCACAAACAGTAGTAGAACAGTAATTAGAGTGCTATGGAAGAAATCCCAATGAAAATAGACCTCTATTAATTAATATATGGAGAAATGAAGTGTAGGCTCACCTTGTCTTTAGGAAAAATGATAAACTATTGAAAAGAGGCTCAAATTCCTAAAAGGATATTATATAGGCAAGGGGTGGTCTTGGCCGGCCACTAGGCTAGGTTAGGGTTTCTAGGATGCATCCTAGGGCTAGCAATGCATCATGACTAATGAGTGGCCTAGATTCTAGGGCTCTTTCCTAGTCCATTTGCAAATCACTCTATTTAACTAAACTTGACTTAAACCTATGAAATTAATACTAACTAAAACTCAAAGTGACTAACTAGACTAGCCATGACTAATCTAGGTTAGGTCCAATCTAGGTTAGGGCTAAACACAACACAAGATAATCAATTAAATAATATTTAAATCACATCATTATAAATAATCATTTTAAATTCCAAATAATATATATTAAATTCAAATAATTCAAAATGACAAAAATACCCTCAAACTAAAAATGATAAATGAAATACCCTAATCACGTGGCTAGGCTCTGGGTCACTATCTCTAGGGTTACACTAGCAAATCACCAAATCACAAGTCATGATTTTAAATAGTTTTAAAAATAATTAAAAATCACCAAAAATCATAATATAAAATAAATATCAATAAATAATAATTATAATTACAAAATTTCAAAATTACCCTTATCTGGAAAACTGGGTGTTACATCCTATCATAATAATTCTCTGTAGTGCTTACTTGTTCAACCGTTTCCTATCTATTCGCATAACACAAGTCTTCGTCCAACTATTCCTGAAGTCTTCTCACAATGACATGGACCGAGTCCAACATGTCCAAGTTTTACTTGACTATGTTTCGTGCTATGCCTCACACACAATTATTCTAATACAATTTGCATCCTCTCGAACTATCTACGCGTCGCATCTAGGACCACCCACGCTAGACGATTCACCCAGATACCGTGCTTAATCTCTCCAAACACGAGAGGTCAACTTGAGTCAATGATGCTCAAAGGAAACAATCTCTTCGACACAAGCTATCTTATTACAAGTCTTATGTTACATCCTATACCAAGTACAAAATCACCAATCAAATTTCTCAACCCTATCCTGACTCATTCGTTTCACTAACTCCGATCGTGCATTCATCACACATAGCCTAATTGTTAGTCGAATCTGATCTACGACACAATTCCTAGGTTGTTCCTTTATTTTCGGTTTCACACATAATATGATTCTCATAATCGCCTATCCGCATAGATATGCTAAGTACGTTCATCAATATCTATCCAATCATTGACTGATAAATCATTTGAGTACTTATTCGATCAACCCTCGACATCCAACTATATCGATCTAGCTGAAGGTTGTTCTATCAAATCTCGAAACATGTATTTGGTTGCCTAAACTTATCCTCAACATGCACCACATCATATTTATTCTTGATAAAATTCCTTATGCTACATCATACTGTCATCCTATGGGTCTTTAACATTCACTTGATTTGGCGGTCAAGTCTTTTAGGGTCTGTTGTCCCGAAGCTATGCTCAATAATTGGAGATCATCAACGAGGGATATTTACTACGAACCATGCTATATCCTATATCGGAGCCAAATCAATTCCCGACCATTCTTATGGGACCATACCAATCAAACAATATATTCTCAATCCAAAATAATTCATCCTACCCATACTACTGATGCATCGCTTCCATTCGATTCACTCATGCACTGCCGTCAATGATTTCGCTAACGAAATAACGTCTACTCGCCTCAAGTCTGAGCTTATCTACCCAATATCAATCTCCACGACATTCTATACTCATCAAAACCATCCTCAAATAATTAAATCATTTCGCAACGCATCTATCACAAAACTTCTAATCGCTTCGTTTGACTTCTCGTGCTATTACCCACCAAAATCTTAATATCGTAAACTTGCTCCATTTTGTATCATTATTCGCACTTATGTTTTCCCGTGCATCGTCTTGACACGCTATATCCAGTTTCAATATTGCGAGGGAAATCATTCAATCTCAATATTAACTTGACTTGCATCTTAATCATCCAACACCAATGCTCAACATAATTTTTGTTCATTTGATCAGAGTATCCCAGAGTTATTGTATATCATCTTTGATATGCCTCAATACCATCATCGATGTGCATAAACTGAACACCTTCCTTTCTTATAAACTCTAATTCGTTGTAATTATCATTATCATCCGAATTGAATACAAAATCAAGTCTCACACGCATCAAGATCAATCCAGTCGTATCAAGCTCTCATTATCGAGAAACATAAATTCCAATTCCTTATAGTCATTCACTTATTCTCCAATTAAACTTCCAAATCGTACTACCGATTCTTCATATCTACTCAAATTCGTTCCAACAAAGTCTTCTAAATTACTTAAATCAAAATTGACTGATTCAATCATTTCCTCAATGTATAATCCCATTGCTGTACTCAGCCTATCGTTCCTCTTACACTCAACGAATCCTCGTTCGACTCATCATTCATTGATGTGAGTCCGTGCCTGATTGTTCTAAACAATTCATCGAAGCATACTTGCATCGACTCCTATTGAACCATTCCTACTCGAGTCACGACATTATCACGTCTGTTGCAAAAAAAACTTATCACGATACACACAATTGTCCTGACTCATCTATTGCAAGTCAACAAACGGTTCGACATAGCTATCGCTAAGTGGTATTGCATATACCACTTAAAAATCGAGCCTATCGTTATCGATACATATATTTTGGGCACTGATCGCATAAATGGTATGGCATATACCACTCAGTAATCGAGTTATCCTCTCACAACATACTGAGCGTTGGTCCGACATCTATTCCGATCTAACCATACCCCGATGATTATACCAATAACAAACGTAGCAATCGCTTACTCAAAATTTAACTCAACATTCGGCTAACATACACATTCACCTACTTCAAAGCTCGACACAACTCGGCCAACTTTACATATTCATCTACTCAAGTTCAATTAGAGACCAACTCAACTTGCTCTTATCGCATCCGCAATTTCCCAATTCCATTCATTGCAACTCGTGCAAAGATTTATTCTCGATACTCAAAGCCATTACTCGAATCCGCTCAACGTATTCACTATTCCTTCTAATATCATTATAACATGTATATCCTATATATCGACTCGTTGTACCTACGCAACGAACATCTCGCAACATGCTACACCGACACAATAAACATCGCACTATTCGTTGCGCTTGATACAACCATTATCCCGCAACATTATTTGACAGCATCTCATAAATTTACAAACCTAAGTAGCAAAATACACACAAGTATAGACTTATTATATGGAATATCCAGTATAGCATCAAGTAGATCCATAAGCCATGCGATTACGAAAAAACTTAGGGCCAACTGATTTTGATAGAGAAAGCAACTCAAGGTCAAAGAGATTCGTTCAAGGTCCAAAGGATAGAATCGTTCTAATACCACTTTGTCACGCCCCGACCCAGAAAATTGCTTTTCTTCGCATCGATTTCACCCGAGTCCAATGTCCTCACTTGGGGCATGATGTCGCACGAGTCTGGAGTTGTACTTGTACAAGGCAACATGACAAATTCTCAAAATGGTTATCTCAATTCTAAAACATGAGCAGCAAAAAAAGGTGGAGACACATCAGAGTATTCAAAATAAATATTTATTGATAAAGAAGCAGATTACAAAGGCTTTGAATATCCTAACTGAATATGCTATTTGGCTTATAACACTCATGATCTCTCTAGCTCATAAAGGATTTCTTTATTCCATATATCATGTCTTTTATAGCACATCCAAAGACCCTCGGCCGAAACATCTTCATGTTGCAAGCCGAGCTCCAGTGCGGTCGTACGTCTCGAAACGCGAAGGGACTCTATGACTCAGTGCGTCAAAGCAAAGCTCTGCCATGAGCAACCCATTCCATGAACATGTAAGCAATCTAGTGGTGGATCAGTACTAATCATATCGTGTACTGATGAGACCCACTCACCTAAACCAATACTAAGTAATATAGTAAAACATGCATCTTATTCAGTGGTCTTTCTATTATTGTCTTAGGATCAGTTTCATGGCAAGATTCAAAGCAGTAAAGCATGTTATAGAATACAACTGAATCGTAAATGTGTCTAGTACCGTGTCCCTGCAATAGATATTGGTAGCCATATAATGAACATAAACATAGTGATCATACACGTCTCCATCTCCAATCGCCAAGCCTGCAAACTGATAACAATTTGCATAACCAACCAAAGCATAATCACAAGGGTGGCTAGATCTGCGCATGCACCCAATTCTAATCTCAGTCCACCGGCTCTATCTTTATGAAAGGTCATGGCATTTTGTGCCATAATGTAATGGTATCTCAACGTATAAGTTCATGATCGCTCCCCGTACAGGTTGCTAGTCCTGTATCTGAAGCATCCCGAACTAACTAGTATTGTGGCTTATCACATCAGTGGTCAATTGTAATCCGTCCTAGTTAAGTGCACCATAAATACCAAATTCAATTCCCTCATAGGCCGAACGATCTCGGTGCCCCAGTCATAACTCGTTCGAGGGATACTGAAACACGTGTGTAGAAGCATAAAATTTCAGGCCAGAGTCCCTATGTGCCATAAATTCTCATACGCCCCATACTGATATGCGCAAGAACGGACAAGAGTATTTGGTGCAGCAGAACACAAACAAAGAGTATAAGATATCAAGAGATTAGGCTTTTATTTCATATGAAAGTCTATTACATGTCTAAACACTTTACAAAGGAGAATTCTTTTACAAAAGACAAAGAAAATCCTAAAAGCTACCGCTAGGCGCAACACTTGTCAGGTGCATCACTCAAATGCTATAGCCAGGCGCATCATTCCAGCATCTCAGCGTATGTGCATCTTCATACATAGTCAGATTGAATTACTTCCTCATCAGCATGTGGGCACTCTAGCAAGAGGAGTGGCTCTTCTAGCCTAAATAAAATCGGGGCACGATAGCCCTGACCTGCGGCTCTTCCAATATAACAAAAATCGAGGCACGACTGTCCTGATATTTTGATGCAACAGGCACCTTCAACCTCTGTCGGGACACGACGATCCCGATATTTGGATACAACATGCACTTTCACATGCTTGTACGAAACCAGGGTCAATGGCGAAAGAACTAACTCGGCACATCTTTACCTTCGAAGGAGCTCATCGTCAAAACTTCTTCGAATGAGGAGTTCGACGGTTCGCCAAAGCTAGGGGCTAGCTGAGTTCATCTTCATTTTGGGAAAGAAAAGTGAAGAATGGAAATAAGCTTCCCTTCATGCGGCCATTTAAAGACCCGGGCAGCCCACAACCGTACGCCAAGTGGAAGACTCTCCGACTTTTGTGCAATGAATTTGTATTTATGGCAACGAACATGTCTCTTCGTATTCTGCTAAAATTAAGGCTGCCATTAGTGCCTAGAAAAACTCAACAGATGGGCCAAAGAGGATACGAAACAAGGCAGATGCGCCGTCGACATCATGCGCCCCTTACCGATGTGCCCAGTGGAACATAGACCCATGCGCCCAGATCGGAATTAACCGATGCATCCCTTTCAAATTCGTCATCATCAAGCATTTATTGTCGAGTGACAAAGACGACAAGAGCCGTCCAATCAGCCGCCCTTTACAAAAAATGAAGAGTCGCTGACATCAGCACCATCACTACACTTTTGGTCAGTTATAGCTGTCCTTGCCACATGGCATCGTTCGTTCGTATGCGCCTCACAAACATGCGCCCAGAAGTCTTTATGTGCCTCAAAAGCCATGCGCCCCCCAGACTTACTCCTGATCTTAAGACAGAAGCCAAGTCTCTGCATGCGCTTCTACAACCATGTGCCCAAAAGCTCTACATGCGCCTCAGAAGCCATACGCCTGGACTTGCCTATGACTCCTCAAAGTCATAAACCAAATCACCCCGTGCGTCTGATCCTAGGCGCATCCTGATGTGAAGCCCTGTATGTGCCTCAAAAGCCATACGACCGAACTCGTTCCTTATCCCTAAAGATAGCAGCTCTGTCCTCTCCATGTGCCTGATCCTAGGCTATCACGACCCGCACCCACTGTAAGGGTACGAGTGCGTAACAACGCCCAGCCTACGTCGCAGTGTCGGCGGTAGAACGCTGTTCTAGGTTACTATCTAATCAACAACTCACGTAATTATATAATATACTTATCAAATCTCAACTCCGAACGGAAGACAAGTATAGATATAATGAAATCTCAATCAAAGTCTAAGTACGATAAGATAACACAAAAATTTATAACTAAAGACTAAACAGCAACAATTATAAACTACTAAATAATAATATCTCAAACAAACTCAAATACAAACTCGTATCTCAAGTTATTACAATTCAAGTTCTAAAACATGAAAACTAAACCAAGTCTACTAGCTAGTCTCCCGATCACTCCTGAGTGTCGGGGCCATAGGTAGCTAAGCCATCTCCTGCTCCAAGGCAAGTAGGGTAAATGTCCTCAGGCAATCATCTGTAATATTTTCAACAAGTCCAGTCAGGACAGGAACGAGTACAACTCATCAAGAAAATCCAAGTAAATGACAGAGAACTATAAAGCATTTATAGACAGTTGTATTGATGAACATGGCAGTTTATATTCGGGTGATGGTATAGAGAGACAGATAAAGTACAAAGAAAGTAAGTAACTAAACAAGAGAAGAAATCATGGCAATAAAGACTGTAAAATAAAATCTACTTGAACTAGAGTAACATGATGAGTCCAGACAGTACAATATAAGTCGAGTGTAATTCTAATGTGAGTCTAATACAAGATGAGACGAATGTGATTCCAATACAGTATGAGTCGAATATGATTCTAATCATTGTTCTAATAAGGTGAATTGAATAATGTGATACGAATAGTGATTCACATGATGTTCTAACAATGATTCGAATAAATTCTCTAAGTGTGTTATAAAATACCGAGATCGACATGTAAACGGCTGTAGGTAATACGGCACACCACACACTCGGCCAAGTGTGGGATGGCTATCGTTCGAATATCATTCACAGAGGGATGGTTCGAATATGGGGATATGTCTATATGTCTAATCAGTATTTCCCCGCCCAGTCTAATACAAATGAATCCACAATCCAACACATAAGACGAATACAAGTCCAACCAGCACATAAAGATACGAATAGGTGGTTTGAATAGTGATTCGTATAGTGATTCGAATAACAGAGGCAAGATGAGTAAGTATATGTGTCGTATACATGGATTCAGTAATAACAATACGTGTTTGTAACAGAGAATCATATACAGCTAACTAGAACTGAAGTACAGTAATTGACAAGTAAATGAGAGAACTATCAGAGAATGTACTCGCCTGCTACTCTGAAAAGAGTAGTGTAATATCAGATGTCTGCAACAGAGTCACAATGTCCTAAACAGAGGAATACAGGTTAAAATATGCTTAAAATAAGACAAATGAAGTTTATGATGCAATCTACATGATTCTAAGTCAAATCTAGGTCAAAGTCAACTCTAAGTCAAACCTGGTCAACTGTCTAGGTCAAACTAGGTCTAAGTCAAACTTGGTCAACCCTGGGTCAATTCTAGGGTTTTGGGTCAACTCAAGTCAATATGAACCATTTGATCAAACTTGGTTTACCAATACTATCTACATGAATACCCTATGAAACCATACTTCATTACACTATATGTACTTGCCTATTGGGATACCTAGGTCATAGGCAAACTATCTACTCAACTCCTCCTATAACATAAAACCTATATAAGACATAACACAAATATACCTATCTAAAGTATATCATCAACCTTAAACCTACGTTTAAGTAATCACATATCCTAACCCAATCATAATACAAAATACTAAGGTAGATGACCTCTATGGTATACCGCATATACCTATATACATATATGAAATCCTCAATACATATCCATATATATATATATATATACATATCAAATATACACATCCTCAACCAATAACCCAACCCCTTCACAACTCTAATATTCACACACAACTCATATACTAATATCACTTATACCCCAATATAGAATATACTCCACATCATATAGGATACTCTGGTGAAGGCAATAAAAGGAAAGTGTAGAACAGTGCAAGGCAAGGTAGTGTCAAATAGGGTGGGTGCCTCGAATACATGTGTATAACAGTAGGGTTTATCTTGTGAGGATGTGTGTAGCGTGTGTGAGTGCGCAAAGTGTCAAATAGGGTAGTGTGTGACAGCCTATGTGTGGGTGCCACATGAGTGAAGTTATGTGTGTGTGTGTCAATTGTGTCTCAGGTTCACAGATTTCATATGAATGTGTGTATAGGAATGGGGCAATGTGTGTGTACTTAACATGAAGGGTGTGTGGATGGTACATGGGAAGGTGTGTGTAAGCCAATCTCAGGTTTTAGGAAACCAGCTAACAGTGTGTATGTGTAATGGTTGAGTGTGTGAGTGACAGGATAGAGGGTGTGTGTGTGTTAGACTATTCTCAGGATAATCATGACTGATACACTACTCACTTTCCCCCTCTAACTTGTATATCCATACAACACTTACAAAAGACTAATCCCTTTTCCCCTCTACTCTCAACTAACTGGTATTTTTAAACTCACACCACCATTGTCAATTAGATACTTGGAGGTTAATCCTTACTGTTTTCATAAGAACTAGCAGCTGGAAACTCACACAGTTCAGTATTAGACCAAAGAGGTAATCCCTCTAACTAACATTCACGAACTTTCAGTTCAGTATCCAAACACATGGGATATTTGGTCATAACAAAAATGGTTTGAACAATGCAATGAGTGATCATATAATGTACTGTACCCCAAAGAAGTTAATTGACCCTATGCCCTCACAAGGACATATACCCAAGAACAAGGATCTCCTATCAGTTAACATGTTTTATAACCCAATTCGACAGCAACTCAACCCTTTATATGTCGAAAACACCACTTAGGATTGAATAATGAGGACATGACTGATCTGGAAATAACATGACAATAATTTAATATTGAACTTAACAAGGGTTGGACTAAAACTAAGTTACTGATACCATCAAGTATCAAGTGAAACAGTCAATCTTACAACCCAGGCAACTATGGCCTCACCTGTATACCTATACATCTGATACCTACTCAATTCAGCATATTGAAACTGAAGAATAACTCATACATGTATCATCAACCTAAAAATCGATCCCAACCTCACATCTCCTACTGAACATCGATCCCATTTCTCAAAAAAATTGTGAAATATATATAAACAGTGAAAATGTTGAACTCTAACTCAAACCCAAATTTGAAACACCATTTAAACCAAATAAAATTGAAATAAATATAGTAAAACAGATGTACAGAGTTAGGAACATACTAGGCATGTCCACTGTCCTATTATGTCCAAAAAATAGGACACGAAGGTGTCTAAATATGCAAATTTTAGTGTATCAGAAACTGTGAAAAGCTGTCTCGTGCATGCGTGTCGGGTCATCGTGGACTCGACACAGAGCTTGAAGTGTGTCGAGCTTGTGCACACATATTCGCTAATGATAGGGCTAGGTTCTTGTCACCCTGATATGTGTCTAGGTGTCGCAGTGTCGTTGTTTGAGTCGCGTATCAGAGTCAAAAATCCACGTGTGCACAGTGAGGCAAAAATTAGTGCGAACGCGATTTCTTCGTGCACACACATCGAGGTTGCATAAAACTTTATAGGTGTCGTTTCAGTTATTAGGACAGTGTGTCTACAAAGTTTTGTGACCTGAGTCACCGTGTCGTGTCCGCTAGGACACCCTAGCAGCAGGGCAGCCGTACGAGGCCTCGTGCTTGCAGTGCGTGTCCGATTTGGACACGAAATATATCCAGAAATGTGCTCAGTCTTATACATACATAATCTACATGTGATTGCCTACCCAAATATATAATTTGTTTTGAAAACCAAGAGCGAAAAGTTCTAAGAGGCATTTCGTCGAACACCTATGCACATATATAGATACGTGTCCGATACAGACACCAAACGGATACAAAATTCACCAGAATTCTAGAGACAACTAGGGAACACCCAGATCTAGCCCTAAATGCAAAGAAAACAGAATATTAACACAATTTGAGGAGTTTTACCTATAGGTGCAAAAAGCTTAAAAAAGCTCCAAATGGGGGATTCCTCCTTGCTAGCGAAATGCTCCCAAATTATCCCAAAGCTGGGATTAAACTCCAAAATCAGAAAATAGGAGAGTATTAGGCTCTAATGCAAGAAACTAGAGTGGAAAGGGATTTTAAATGGAGAATCTATGGAATGGAGAAAAATGGACAAACCTTTCTTTTTTCCTATGTGCTCTTTCAAGACAAAAGAGGCAAGAACTAATTAGGATATTATTTATAGGGAAGGGAAAGCCCTAGTGGCTGGTCATAGAGTGTAAAATTAGGGTTAGGGTTTCACTAATGGGCTATGGGCCAAGTTGTACTAGCTAACTAGCTCAAGTCCTTAGCCTTTGGTCCAATGCAAAAATCCTCCTACTCTCTTCATGAAACTTATCCAACTTAAGTCAACCAAGACCAACTTGAGTTAGATTAGGGTCCATACCATGTTAGATAAGTCACCAAAGTCAAGATCAAAGTCTAGGACAGTCTCTTAAGTCACAGCTTAGCAAAAGTCAAAATTAACAATCACCAATGCAATAAGTCATAAAATAATTCAAAGAGGCCAAAAAACCAAAATACCCTCATGCTCAAAAGTAAAAATAAATTATCCTATTAACATGTTTAGGCTCTAGGTCAAACAGTCTCTCAGGTTACACTAGCAAGGCATCAAGATCACAAGCCATGACTTAAAACAGTTTTTAAATAGTTTAAAAATGATTAAAAATTACCAAAAATCATAATATAAAATAAATATCAATAAATAATAATTATAATTACAAAATTTCAAAATTATCCTTATTTCAGAAACTGGGTGTTACAATCCTATCCCCCTTAGAAAAATTTTGTCCTTGAAATTTAAGTCGGTCGTACTCCTTCTAGGCCAACCACCCACAATCAAAGTCTCTGAGCAATTTCTAACTCATACAATTTGAAGAATAATATATAGAGGCATGGTCAACCATAGCAGTTGAAGGTCTCATCTAGATGGACTAGTCATATTAGATCAAAACAGTCCCTTGGTATCAACATGCAAGCAATATAGGGTATTCTGCTGGAAAGATAAAGAAGCAATAAATCATTAAGGTGTAGGACAGTCTACCATCCTATATGAAACTGGTAAGGACAACTAGGAATTAATTATGAAGGGTTACCATTCCAAAGATGATCAAAATTGAAAGTTTAAGGCATGAGTGTCAATAGCATTGAAATCCAATAACACAATATATATAAAAGAAGATTTAGTCCCGGCACGATCTAAGTTGATCAATTTCATGATAAATAAAAGTTTGGGCAAGATGGAGAACGAGGCCATTGAAGTCTGAGCACGAGTATCCAAGATTTGATATCCGTGTCATAATTGAATTAATTCAATTAAATAAGACCCCAAACACTGGATGATAAGGAGGATGACCCGGTCGACTGGTCACGATCAAAGAATTAAAATTTAAAGGATAATGCAAGGATATGGAAATAAGTCAATTTCTTCCTTTGGATAGGGAAACTAAACGTGATACCTTGGGTTGATCTATCAAGTACAGTGCTTTTGCTTTCTGAAATATATGAAAGGCAAAACAATAAAGAGTTCAAAGACGATGCTGTTAAGTACAATACGTGGTTCATAGGCGATGGAAATAATTCAAAAGAGAATTGCCAAAGCTGTCGTGGATGAGACTCTAGGGCAAATTTAACTATGTCTCCCTCCACATAGAATAATATATGAAAAGCGAACCAAAGTACAATAGGTTGATCAGACCATCATGCACCGGTTCTGATTAAATAATATGTTAGTGGGTGCCAGCCCCCAATAAAATATGTCATGATCAAGCTCGAAAAAGATAAGCTTGTAAAACTGGTGCTAAATCAGCAACATAAGATAAACAAAATATAAATAAAGATAATGATGAAGGAAGTTAATAGTCTAAGATCCTTTAGACATCAAGGAGTGAGGGTGAATCAAAACAAGAGGAAAAGGATTTTCAAATCGAAGTTCATAATGAGATTCTCAAGGGTCATCCAGAAATCTCTCAAGTAGTCCTAACTGTGATTGAGTAACCTTTCTGCTAAAGCCTATTCCTTAGTTCATATCGCAGGCTGTAGTGATACTCTAGTTCGAATACCACTACATAAACTCGACCTACATGGGTCACAACTAAAAACGTGTCACGACCTGCATCCACTGTAAGGGTACGAGTGCGTAACAATGCCCAGCCTACGCCGCAGTGTCGGCGGTAGAACGCTGTTCTAGGTTACTATCTAATCAACAACTCACGCAATTATGTAATATACTTGTCAAATCTTAATCATAGTCTAAGCACGATAAGATAACACAAAAATTTATAAATAAAGACTAAACTACAACAATTATAAACTACTAAATAATAATATCTTAAACAAACTCAAATACAAACTTGTATCTCAAGTTATTACAATTTAAGTTCTAAAACATGAAAACTAAACCAAGTCTACTATCTAGTCTCCCGATCACTCCTGAGTGTCGGGGCCATAGGTAGCTAAGTCATCTCCTGCTCCAAGGCAAGTAGGGCAAATGTCCTCAGGCAATCATCTGTAATATTTTCAACAGGTCCAGTCAGGACAGGAACGAGTGAAACTCATCAAGAAAATCCAAGTAAATGACAGAGGACTATAAAGCAGTTATAGACAGTTGTATTGATGAACATGGCAGTTTATATTCGGGTGATGGTATAGAGAAACAGATAAAGTACAAGAAAAGTAAGTAACTAAACAAGAGAAGAAATCATGGCAATAAAGACTGTAAAATAAAATCTAGCTGAACTAGAGTAACATGATGAGTCCAGACAGTACAATATAAGTCGAGTGTAATCCCAATGTGAGTCTAATACAAGATGAGACAAATGTGATTCCAGTACAGTATGAGTCGAATGTGATTCTAATCATTGTTCTAATAAGGTGAATCGAATAAGGTGATACGAATAAGGTGATACGAATAGTGATTCACATGATGTTCTATCAATGATTCGAATAAATTTGCCAAGTGTGTTTTAAAATACCGAGATCGACATGTAAATGGCTGTAGGTAATATGGCACACCACACACTCGGCCAAGTGTGGGATGGCTATCGTTCAAATATCATTCATAGAGGGGTAGTTCGAATAGGGGGATATGTCTACATGTCTAATCAGTATTTCTTCTCCCAGTCTAATACAAATGAATCCATAATCCAATACATAAGACGAATACAAGTCCAACCAGCACATGAAGATACGAATAGGTGGTTCGAATAATGATTCGTATAGTGATTCGAATAATAGAGGCAAGATGAGTAAGTATGTGTGTCGTATACATGGATTCAGTAATAATAATACGTGTTTGTAACAGAGAATCACAAACAGCTAACTAGAACTGAAGTACAGTAATTGACAAGTAAATGAGAGAACTATTAGAAAATGTACTCGCCTGCTACTCTGAAAAGAGTAGTGTAATATCAGATATCTGCAACAGAGTCACAATGTCCTAAACAGAGGAATACAGGTTATAATATGCTTAAAATAAGACAAATGAAGTTTATGATGCAATCTACATGATTCTAAGTCAAATCTAGGTCAAAGTCAACTCTAAGTCAAACCTGGTCAACTGTCTAGGTCAAACAAGGTCTAAGTCAAACTTGGTCAACCCTGGGTCAATTCTAGGGTTTTGGGTCAACTCAAGTCAATATGACCTATTTGATCAAATATGGTTTACTAACACTATCTACATGAATACCCTATGAAACCATACTTCATTACACTATATGTACATGCCTATTGGGATACCCAGGTCATAGGCAAAATATCTACTCAACTCCTCCTATACCATAGCACCTATATAAGACATAACACAAATATACCTATCTAAAGTATATCATCAACCTTAATCCTACATTTAACTAATCACATATCCTAACCCATTCATAATACAAAATACTAAGGTAGATGACCTCTATGGTATACCACATATACCTATATACATATATGAAATCCTCAATACATATCCATATATATATATATATATATATATATATATATATATATATATCAAATATACGCATCCTCAACCAATAACCCAACCCCTTCACAACTCTAATATTCACACACAACTCATATACTAATATCACTTATGCCCCAATATAGAATATACTCCACATCATATAAGATACTCTGGTAAAGGCAATAAAAGGAAAGTGTAGAACAGTGCAAGGCAAGGTAGTGTCAAATAGGGTGGGTGCCTCTAATACATGTATATAACAGTAGGGTGTATCTTGTGAGGATCTGTGTAGAGTGTGTGAGTGAGCAAAGTGTCAAATAGGGTAGTATGTGACAGCCTATGTGTGGGTGCCACATGAGTGAAGTTATGTGTGTGTGTGTGTCAGTTGAGTCTCAGGTTCACATATTTCATATGAATGTGTGTATAGGAATGGGGCAATATGTGTGTACTTAACATGAAGGGTGTGTGGATGGTACATGGGAAGGTGTGTGTAAGCCAATCTCAGGTTTTAGGAAACCAGCTAACAGTGTGTATGTGTAATGGTTGAGTGTGTGAGTAACAGGATAGAGGGTGTATGTGTGTGTTAGACTGTTCTCAGGATAATCATGACTGATACACTACTCACTTTCCCCCCTCTAACTTGTATATCAATACAACACTCACAAAAGACTAATCCCTCTTCCCCTCTACTCTCAACTAACTGGTATTTTTAAACTCACACCACCATTATCAATTAGATGCTTGGAGGTTAATCCTTACTGTTTTCATAAGAACTGGCAGCTGGATACTCACACAGTTCAGTATTGGACCAAAGAGGTAATCCCTCTAACTAACATTCACGAACTTTCAGTTCAGTATCCAAACACATGGGATATTTGGTCATAACCAAAATGGTTAGAACAATGCAATGAGTGATCATACAATGCACTGTACCCCAAAGAAGTTAACTGACCCTATGCCCTCACAAGGACAGATACCGAAGAACAAGGATCCCCTATCAGTTAACATGTTTTATAACCCAATTCGACAGCAACTCAACCCTCTATATGTCGAAAACACCACTTAGGACTCAATAATGAGGACATGACTGATCTGGAAATAACATAGAAATAATTTAATATTGAACTTAACAAGGGTTGGACTAAAACTAAGCTACTGATACCATCAAGTATCAAGTGAAACAGTCAATATTGTAACCCAGGCAACTATGGCCTCACCTGTCACTACAACAAAAAGACTTATTAATGACGCTTGATAAGTGGTTTTCATGACTGCTGATGTGGAAGCGTCATCAATGTTCAACAAGACTAGAATCTATGATGGTTTACATTAAAAACGTTATGGATAGTGCTCCAGTGATACGAGCGTTATAAAAAAGTATGAAATTTTAAGTCGAAACCACGACTCCCCCGCAATTCTCCCACACTTAAGAAAAATTCTAAACCCTCTCTCTTTCTCCTTCTCCTTCCGCTCCCCAACTTCCCTCAGCCCACTTTCCGCTCCCCAACTCCCCTCAGCCCGCTCCCCGCTCCCCAACTTTCCTCAGCCCGTTCCTCGCTTCCCTCGGTTACAGACTCCACCGCAGAGGGAAGGTTGTCACCGGCGTAGCCTTCACCACCGGTTTGTCCTAAAATCTCGATCATTGCTTATTTTATGCCCTAAATTCAAAAATCTCCTAATTTTTGACAACCATACATGCATCCATCTCTCCAAAATTAGGGTTCTTAATTTTAGGGTTTCCCGACATCTCCGTCCACGTCGACGATGATCCGAAAAGGGCTGCATCATCGTTGACTTCTCTTGATTAAGTGAGTGATTTTGATTTGGATTTTTTCCCTAAAAAAATTTTTGTTGGGAGTGTAATTTTTTCCCTAAAAATTAGGGTTCTTAATTTTTGATTTGGATTTTTTTCCCTAAAAGGGTTCTTTGATTTTTTTCTGTTTGTTCTTGTTCAAGGGAGTGTAATTACATTTGGGGAGCCGAGTCCGAAGCCTCTCCACAGTCACAACCGCGACCCGACGAGGTGCTATACGTGCCTGCGAGCCGAGTTTGAAGCCTCCCTTCGGATTCTGACACTAAATTCTGGGGTATAAATTCTAAACTCTTGATTGATTTCAGTTTCTGGGTTTATTTTGTTTGTCGATGATGTTGTTTGATCTCGATCCCTACATAAAAAGGGTTTCGATCGACTGATACGTGTTGGGTTCGATTTTGGCTTGACGATCCTACGATTGTCTTTGTTTGTGAAGCGCGAATGATCTTTAGATCATGTTTGGTTCTTTACTTGCTGTTGGATCATTTTTGGTTTCAGGTTACCTAACTACTGTTGGAATTATTTGTGATACATGTATTGTTGGTTTGGGTTTCTTGTATAAATTATTGCTTAGCTTCTCCTTCCTATACTTGTTGTGGGATGTTGGTTTAGGTTTTCGTTATTATACATGTTGGGTTGGGAAAGATTTCTTTGCTGTAGGAGATGTTTTGCTATTTGGATTAAAATTGTTGGTTGGGTATCTATTATACATGATGGGTTTAACTTGGTAATGTGGGTGTTTTTGTTGGGAGCTTTTCGATTTAAATTACATGCGGGTATATATTAGTTGGGAGTATTTCTATTTCGGGAATGACATCTCCATTAGCATGCCTGCATCGTTGATTTTAGGACTACGTCCACTATGCCATGCCTAGATGTTTTACTTTATTTGTCGGTTTCGGTTTTTATTAGAGTACTCTGATACTTTTGGTGATGGTCGTTCGACCAAATGAACCAAAGCGTTACAGATCATATTGGATACACTGGCTCCATGTCGGGACGTATCCTATACATGTTATGGCACGCTAGTACAACAGATGATGATTGATCCTTACCTGAGACATCTTATATATCTCATTTCGTTTCTTGTCATTGGTCGTAGTTTGTATGTTGGTACTGTTGGGTTGTTCATTCTGAGTGCAGATACGCTCGTGTTTGTACGAGTCGATACTGGACACGGATGTGAGGATACCTTCGTGTCGATGATGTAGCCTCACCACAGTTGCAGCCGCGACCCGACGAGGCATTGTGTGTGCCTGCGAGCCGAGTCCGAAGGCTCCCTTCGGATTCTGACACCAAATTTTGGGGTATAAATTCTAAACTCTTGATTGATTTCAGTTTTTGGGTTTATTTTGTTTGTAGATGATGTTGTTGGATCTCGATCCCTACATAAAAAGGATTTCGATCGACTGATACGTGTTGGGTTGGATTTTGGCTTGACGATCCTATGATTGTCTTTGTTTGGGAAGCGGGAATGATCTTTAGATCATGTTCGGTTCTTTACTTGCTGTTGGAATATTTTCGGTTTCGGGTTACCTAGCTGCTGTTGGAATTATTTGTAATGCATGTATTATTGATTTGGGTTTCTTGTATAAATTGTTGCTTGGGTTCTTCTTCCTATACTTGCTGTGGGATGTTGGTTTAGGTTTTCCTTATTATGCGTGTTGGGTTGGGAAAGATTTCTTTGCTGCAGGAGATGTTTTGCTATTTGGATTAAAATTGTTGGTTGGGTATCTATTATGCATGATGGGTTTAACTTGGTACTGTGGGTGTTTTTGTTGGGAGCTTTTCGATATAAATCACATGCGGGTATATATTAGTTGGGAGTATTTCTATTTCGGGATTGACATCTCCATTAGCATGTATGCGTCGTTGATTTCGGGACTACTTCCACTATGCCTTGCCTGGATGTTTTACTTTATTTGTCGGTTTCGGTTTTTATTAGAGTACTCTGATATTCTTGGTGTTGGTCGTTCGACCAAATGAGCCAAAGCGTTGCAGATTGTATCGGATATGCTGGCTCCATGTCGGAACGTGTTCTATACGTGTTATGGCACGCTAGTACAACAGATGATGATTGATCCTTATCTGAGACATCTTATATATCTCGTTTCGTTTCTTGTCGTTCGTCGTAGTTTGTATGTTGGTACTGTTGGGTTGTTTATTCTGGGTGCAGATACGTTCGTGTTTGTACGAGTTGATACTGGACACGGATGTGAGGATACCTTCATGTCGATGATGTAGCCTCTCCACAGTTGCAGTCGCGACCCGGCGAGGTGCTGTGCGTTCCTGCAAGCCGAGTCCGAAGGCTCCCTTCGGATTTCGACACCAAATTCTGGGGTATAAATTCTAAACTCTTGATTGATTTCAGTTTTTGAATTTATTTTGTTTGTCGATGATGTTGTTGGATCTCGATCCCTACATAAAAAGGGTTTCGATCGACTGATACGTGTTGGGTTCAATTTTGGCTTGACGATCCTACGATTGTCTTTGTTTGTGAAACGGGAATGATCTTTAGATCATGTTAGGTTCTTTACTTGCTGTTGGATCATTTTCGGTTTCGGGTTACCTAGCTGCTGTTGGAATTATTTGTGATGCATGCATTGTTGGTTTGGGTTTCTTGTATAAATTGTTGCTTGGGGTCTCCTTCCTATACTTGTTGTGGGATGTTGGTTTAGGTTTTCTCTATTATACATGTTGGGTTGGGAAAAATTTCTTTGCTGTAGGAGATATTTTGCTATTTGGATTAAAATTGTTGGTTGGGTATCTATTATGCATGATGGGTTTAACTTGGTACTGTGGGTGTTTTTGTTGGGAGTTTTTTGATATAAAACACATGCGGGTATATATTAGTTGTGAGTAATTCTATTTCGGGAAAGACATCTCCATTAGCATGCCTGCATCGTTGATTTTGGGACTACGTCCACTATGCCATGCCTAGATGTTTTACTTTATTTGTCGGTTTCGGTTTTTATTAGAGTACTCTGATACTCTCGGTTTTTCGATATAAATCACAGACTCTAAAATTGACAGACTCTAATAGTGAGGGTTTTGTTTTCTTTTTCAGGGTTTTGCTATAAGTACATGTGCTATAGACAGTCTTCACCGACAAATAAAGTAAAACATCTAGGCATGGCATAGTGAGGGTTTTGTTTTCTTTTTCAGGGTTTTGCTATACGTACATGTGCTATGGACAGTCTTCATATGACCAAGTTGAAGCATTATAAGTGTGCTTCTTCGCTACAGTATTTATGAGATTTTTGATGTCGATAGTTTTGATGTAGCTAAAGTGTACTCTATATTGGATACTCTATATATTTTGAGAAGATGTATATAATGAAATGGAGAAATGTAGAATGGTAGCTAAAATACTCTATTTTGAGAAAATGAAATGGAGAATGGTAATTTATATTACATTTCAATGCTTTGCTGTGAATATGGTTCAAAGTGGTTGTTTTCGAATTGAATTGAGCACCGTTTGGAATGTATAACATGCAGTATAGAGCATTATAAATGTGATACCATATACAGCAGTTTTTCATAACTATCCATAACGCTTTGAAAATAAAACGTAGCAGAAATTCAACCTATTAATGACGGTTTTGGATGAATTATCTATAACGCTTTTAAAAACATTTATAACACCTGATTTCATAACGCTTGGACTGAGAAAAAAAGTGTCATGGTTTGCAATTAATGACGCTTTTTAGCCGTCATTAAAAGGTATTTTTGTTGTAGTGTGTATACCTATACATCTGATACCTACTCAATTCAGCATATTGAAACTGAAGAATAACTCATACATGTATCATCAACCTGAAAATCGATCCCAACCTCACATCTCCTACTGAAAATCGATCCCATTTCTCAAAAAAACTGTGAAATATATATAAATAGTGAAAATGTTGAACTCTAACTCAAACCCGAATTTGAAACACCATTTAAACCAAACAAAATTGAAATAAATATAGTAAAACACATGTACAGAGTTAGGAACATACTAGGCATGTCTACGTGTCCCATTGTGTCCAGAAAATAGGACACGAAGGTGTCCAAATATACAAAATCCAGTGTATCAGAAACTGTGAAAAGTTGTCTCGTGCATGCGTGTCGGGTCATCGTGGACTCGACACAGAGCTCGAAGTGTGTCGTTCTTTTGCACACGTGTTCGCCGATGATAGGGCTAGGTTCGTGTCACCCTGATATGTGTCTAGGTGTCGCAGTGTCGTTGTTTGAGTCGCGTATCAGAGTCAAAAATCTACGTGTGCACAGTGAGGCAAAAATCAGTACGAACGCAATTTCTTCGTGCACACACATCGAGGTCACATGAAACTTTATAGGTGTCGTCTCAGTCATTAGGAAAACGTGTCTACAAAGTTTCGTGACCTAAGTCGCCGTGTCGTGTCCGCTAGGACACCCGAGCAGCAGGACAGCTGCACGAGGCCTCGTGCTTGCGGCACGTGTCCGATTTGAACACAAAATATATCCAAAAATGTGCTCAGTCTCATACATACATAATCTACATGTGATTAACTACCCAAATATATAATTTGTTTTGAAAACCAAGATCGAAAAGTTCTAAGAGGTATTTCGTCGAACACCAATGCACATACATAGATACGTGTCCGATACGGACACCAAATGGACATGAAATTCACCCAAATCCTAAGGACAGCTAGGGGACACCTAGATCTCCTATATGCAAAGAAAACAGAATATTAACACAATTTGAGGAGTTTTACCTATAGGTGCAAAAAGCTTGAAAAAGCTTCAAATGGAGGATTCCTCTTTGCTAGCCAAATGCTCCCAAATTGTCCCAAAGCTGGGATTAAACTTCAAAATCAGAAAATAGGAGAGTATTAGGCTCTAATGCAAGAAACTAGAGTGGAAAAGGATTTAAAATGGAGAATCTATGGAATGGCAAAGAATGGACAAACCTTTATTTTTCCTATGTGCTCTTTCAATACAAAAGAGGCAAGAACTAATTAGGAGATTATTTATAGGGAAGAGGGAGCCCTAGTGGCTGGTCATAGAGTGTAAAATTAGGGTTAGGGTTTCACTAATGGGCTATGGGCCAAGTTGCACTAGCTAACTAGCTCAAGTCCTTAGCCTTTGGTCTAATGCAAAAATCCTCCTACTCTCTTCATGAAACTTAGCCAACTTAAGTCAACCAAGTCCAACTTGAGTTAGATTAGGGTCCATACTATGTTAGCTAAGTCACCAAAGTTAAGGCCAAAGTCTAGGACAGTCTCTTAAGTCACAGCTTAGCAAAAGTCAAAATTAACAATCACCAATGCAATAAATCATAAAATAATCCAAAGAGGCCAAATGACCAAAATACCCTCATGCTCAAAAGTAAAAATAAATTATCCTAATGACATGGTTAGGCTCTAGGTCAGACAGTCTCTCAGGTTACACTAGCAAGGCATCAAGATCACAGGCCATAACTTAAAACAGCTTTTAAATAGTTTAAAAATGATTAAAAATTACCAAAAATCATAATATGAAATAAATATCAATAAATAATAATTATAATTACAAAATTTCAAAATTATCCTTATTTCAGAAACAGGGTGTTACATAGGCGCATTAAGACAAACCACTCTTCCCCAAATCCGAGACCTTTGAAGCCAAAGACATGCGTCACATGTCTTTTGACTCAGTTCTACCTAAGAATGGGTGCTAACCACCCAAGATCTCAGTAACAACCGAATCCTCGCAACTGCCATATGTCAGCTCCACAGCAGCCCAATGCAGAAGTTCAAACAGATTCAAGGCGTATTATCTATGCGCCTCCGCCAGCATCAGCCACGTGGTGTTCACACACCTAGGCACATCCTACATATGCATGCAGAGGCAGCTCAGCCTGCTGCCTAGAAATAGAAGGATCATTCTTTCATCAACAGACACAAACATATATATATACAGAGATATATCCACAGATCATATCCAGAGATTAGGAGAGACACTTCGCGTCTTCTTTCCCTCAAAACGCACCGACATCCAGAGCAACCCAGACCTTCAAAGAATTTAAGTTCGTCGTCAGATCGTCAACGGAGTCAACGTATTACCACTCGCTCCATCAATACAGTTCCCAGATAAAAACAAAAGTGTACTCAAAGGACTACATCAAAGTCCAACATTGTATACGGTTCTGTTTGTAATCGAAATGCAAAAGTTACAAAAAAAACCTTTTGTGTCCCCTTTTTCGATGGCGAATAACGTGCACAGGTTATCCAAGTACATTGACCATGCAATACGTACAAAAGTAAGAATCATATCATTTCCAACAAATCTCAAGTTATCAACACATAATTCGTTTCAACTCAATCTATCTCAAGTTCCAACCCTAACACATCCATATTGATGCACAATGCTCCGAACGGTGACTCGTAGGTCTCGAACACATCCGTATAAATACACAACATCTACTAACTCAAACTATTCATTCTCGATTCATTTGCATAATAGTAGTTCCATGACATTTGTGCCACAACTGTATGCTCGGGCGAAGCATACCCTTCGATGTTTTGACAGTTTTGTGGCGTTGCTCCAAAAATTATCCACTTCGCTTATGCCATCCATATGCATATTCTTCAAGCACCGATGCACGCTCAAGGCCATATTTAATGTTCTAGGCCTAGTGCTCAATGTTCTTTAAGTCGTGCACTTGATGCACACCTCCATATTGCCTTTCAATGTTCTACCATCAATTTGTCCTATTGCGACCCGTGTACTTGATGCACGTCACCTTAATTATTTGATGTTAAATATTCTATCTTATTGTACAATGCATACTATAACTTTTACACATTTGAGCCATGCACGTGGACTCCTCGAGACGCATACAAGATACATTTTATTAGGCATGAAGGAGAAGGGGATAAGGGTCTAGTCCCGCCCACCTTAAGCCAATTTGTCTACCGCTTCGTCACAATGATGCGGCCCAACACTTTAACTTCGTTGCAGGATAATCTCGTCCAAGTTAACCATACGATCACTTCGTGCTTCATCACACTCATCCACTGATTCGATCTATCGCCTACGCGTCAGCTCACTACAAGGGACTTTGCACGATATCTGCATATAAAGCCAACTCAATTAATACTTCTTCAAATTGAAATCGTACCTCCTTATATCAAACTCATACCTCATTGTCTCAATCGATTCAGTGTAATGTACCGTACGGCATAGGGCATTATAGGTTATGCACCTATCAGCCTCCAAACCTAATCTCTATGCTTCGTTATCGTCAGGTAGCGTCGTCTTCTAACTTCAGTGAGTGGCTACCTCAGCCTCTATGGTAGTCTGTTCATATGGAGGGCTACTCCCAGCTTGGTAGTCAGCGTTCGGGGGATTTCTTCCCTCAACTTGTTGGATCATCGAGGGAATAGTTGCCCCAGAATATGGTACGGCCTCTTGTAAAGAAGCCTTCGATTTCAAACGAGTGTTCTAGAATATTCCTTCTGTAGGTACGGTCGGTCGAGATGCCTTGAGTGGTGGTCTCGACACATTGGTCGAAACCAGAAGGTTGGATGAACCAGCCTTTGGTCCCTTCGGTGGGTTCTTTCGAGCGGAGGAGCATGAGGCATGTAGAAGTTCCTCCTTCGTCATTCACTGTAGTTGTTAGAAGACACATCACCTCTCTGTGTGAACTAATACACAGGAACAACAGCAGTTGATGGTGATTTTGGCATAAGATCTCAGAGAGGGGCCCCCATGCACAGCTTCAACTTCTCGAGTCTTACGCTTGTGGTTTATTATTTTACGAAGGTCCGATGAGGGAGACTCCACCTTTACATCCTTGGTGCATGACCGTGAATGGTGGGTGCACAAGAAAGAAGATGGAATTTTTGACCCCTGGCTAAGGTCATCTGACAAGGATCTGTAGGAGCAGCCTACCATATACGCATGATTAGGTTGGTCGCATGTACCAGTCTGATACAAATTCCTGTTAGGTGCGTGTATGACCATCAATGCTGCTTTTCGACGGTTGGAGGGTTGGATGGTCGTATTAGTGTGCAAGGCTTGCACAGTCCTGGACCTCCTCGTGCTAGCGCTCGCGGTTGCATAGTACAATGACTCTATATCTTCTCCATGACCAGGATATTGGCACATGTTAATTTTAAAAGGCTATATGGAGAACGAATCCTCTCTTTCTCTCTCTGGTATACTGTTGTTGGATAGCACCGGATGTATATTGGTGGGCATCAACGTGCGCACACCTTGATTTAGGCGTAGCCCGTCTTCGCACCTTCGGGTGGCACACATTCTAGAGAGTAGTATTGGCCTTTTTAGCAGAGAGGCTATAATATCTTGGAAGGAAATTGAGCCGCTAGGTCCCCAGCATCGTATTGTCTTCTTTTGACGGGACCTGGGCATCGGGCCTTGTTCTTCCCGTCTTTGGAAACGGGGCTAGTATACACGGGAGATGGATGCAACGCTTTGTCAACGGAAGACAAAGAGCATCCTTCGCGATCGTCGGGTTGTCATAGCGCCTTGGCCACCTAGACCTTGCGGGTCTTCTTTGTAGGATCGATGACACCTCTAGAGGGGGTGAATAGAAAGCAACAGAAAATATTCTCCAATTAAAACTAAGCAGGTGAGGCAAGTATATAAAAAAAACTTTAATGCAATAAAGTAAAGCAATAATTAAGTGGAGGCAAGAAAGCAATACGCAAACACCAAGATTTATACTGGTTTTCCTCTGAAAGGACTAGTCTAGTTCACAAAAACTCTTGCTCGCTATAATCTACTATTTTTTTTATTAAAGATTACACCACGTGCTTTACTCTGAAGAAGACGCCAACTTCAACCTCGTCGTGTTTTTATCCGAAGCCCATGAACAAACTTCAAACACCTTTCTGTAGAAAGCTTTTATACTCCAAGCTTGTACAACTCGAATACTCCTAATCAAAAACCATTGGCACTTAGAAGAATAGTCGTGGTCATAGAAATAGAAAGACTAAAGCTCTTTAAGTAGATAGGACGCTTTGGAATATATAGAGATGATGAAGAATGAATGAGTAGAAATATGAAATTCTTCTCTATTTATAGGATTTTCTGGGACAGTGCTCAGGCAGAACTCGGTAGGGCTAACGTTCAAAATATTAAACATTACAGATGCAAAGGAGTAGGAATTTGCAGCTGACCAGGAGTTATTTGACTTGACCGAGTTCGGTCCTAGTTCGGGCAGAACTCTGGCTGAATTCGATTAGGTTAAAACTAGGTCATTTTCGTTTGTGGAGTTTTTGGATAAGCAAGGGTTTAGGCTTTTGTTTTGTGTCCAAAAAATTAGATTTTGAGTGTAGGGCCTACTAAATTTGATAGTGATCTCGACGCACAATTTTCTATACTTAATAAAAGAAAAATACAGAATAAAGTATAAAAATTTGTTGAGTCATAATCTGCGATCTTTTGTTTCTTTTCATATCGAGCTCGAAGTTTTAAGTCAATTATCGAAATCGGTTCGACCATGGCTGCATGGGCCAACTTTTGATTTAATAGTGCCCTTTTTTAGGAAAAGATTGCAATAAAACATACAGAAAGCATTTGAATAAACTGGAAAACTTGATTGAACTAAATCTAGTAACTCGAAGTGTTCAAAAATGGTTGTGTGATTGGGAAACAAGGTAAAGTTTATTAGATTTTTTGCACAAATTTTTCTTTGATGAAAATTACTAAACTATTCATTGGATTCATCTTTTGACACAAAAATGAAATCATCAAAGTAGTCACCGTCCGGCATGGCGAGACTAAACAAAGAGAAAGAAGCAGCCTCTTAAGCATTAGAGGACTCAGCTTCACCATCTTTCCTTTTTTTTTGGAAGATTGAGGAATTTTGGGTGCCATTAGAATTAAAAAGATAGTAAAAGTTAGGATATACTGAAATTGAAGGTGAACAGTAGAAGAGAACCTCGAGAAAGATCTGAATCCAAGATTTTAGAGCTTGAAATGCTTGGAGGAAGGAGAACTAGGAGGTTAGGGTTAGGGTTTTCGGTAGATTTTCGGGTGGCTTGGTGAAGAAGATGATGATATAGAGGGTTTAAGTAGAAGGAAGCCCAACTGTCCTACTTCTGTTCTGATTCACCCAGTCCGAGTACGGTCCCTAGGTAATCATGACAGAATTGAGAAGTTTGTGATAGGGTTCTAACATAAATGCAAAGATTAACTAGGAATAGTTGTGTTGAGGGAAAAATAATCAATATTAATTAACTAACATACATAAACCATATAAAATATATCGGGTTAGCTGTAGGGACCGGATCCCAGCTAGCGGTAGTCCAAAGACTAGTACACCATGTCGCTTCAGGCTATTTACACTTGTGTGACAAAAGGGCCCTTTCGGCTTATAACCAAAATAATTTCTACGAATTTATAAATCTTAATCAAATAATATTTAATTATATTACTTCAACATCCAAAATTCCTAATTCTCTTCATATAAAGTTAAAATAATTTTCAGCCAGGGACTTAGTGAAGATGTAAGCTAATTGATGCTCAGTGTCAACAAATTCTAACTTATATCTTCCTGTAAAATATGGTCTCTAAGTAAGTGATGTCTAATTTCTATTTATTTAGTACGAGAATGACATACAAGATTCTTCGTGAGATTAATAGAACTAGTGTTATCGCAATAAATAGGGATGTGATTAAACGATAACTGATAGTCCTTCAAAGTTTCTTTCATCCTCAAAATCTGAGCACAACAACGTCCTGTGGCTATATATTCAGCCTCGATTATTAATAATGCAATATAATTTTATTTCTTAGAAAACCAGGAGACTAATAATTTTTTAGAAAATGACATATGCTACTGGTACTTTTATGATCAAGCTTGCATCCAGCAAAATCTGCGTCCGAGTAACCTATCAGATAAAACAAATCGTTTTTGGAATACCAAAGACCAGTCCTCAAAGTACCTTTAAGGTATCGCCGGATACGCTTAACGGTGCTTAAATATGATTCTTTAGGACAAGCTTGATATCTAGCACATAAGCATACTGAAAACATAATGTCTGGTCGACTAGGAGTTAAGTATAGTAAACTACCAATCATACCTCTGTACTTACGTAGTTCAGTTGGTGTACCACTTTCATCTATATCAAGCTTTGTCGATGTTGCCATAGGAGTGCCGATCGGTTTGACATTATCCATGTCATATTCTTTAGCAAATCTTTCGTATACTTTGGTTGATTGATGAATATCCCTTGGGAACTTTGCTTGATTTGTAGCCCAAGGAAAAATGTTAGTTCTCCAATTATGCTCATTTCAAATTCACTTCGCATATACTTAGCAAACTCGTTACATAGCATCTCATTAGTTGATCCAAAAATTATGTCATCTACGTTTATTTGCACTATCATCGTTGCGTTGACTGTTCAGCTCATCGAATGTGACATTTATTGACTCTTCAATAATAAGTGATCTTTTGTTGAATATCCTATATCCTTTGCTCTTTGCAGCATACAACAAAAATATGCCCTCATCAACTTTTTCATCAAATTTTCCCAAGTTGTCTTTTGTGTTCAAGATGAAATATCTGCAACCAAACGCCTTGAAATGGCTTATGTTAGGCATTCTATTAAACCACAATTCATACGGAGCCTTCTTAGAGATTGGTCTAATAAGAACTCTGTTCAAAACATTACATGTTGTATAAACCGCTTCAGCCCAAAAATATTTTGGAAGATTATGTTGGTTAAGTGTAATGCCCCAGTCCCATAATACGTAGGACTAGGTACATAGACATGCCAGCCATATAATAATATGTAAGCTGTAAAATATAGTAAACCACGACGACTAATCTCATCCACAAATAAAAGAATAAATATATCATAAAATCAACTTTGAATTTTTTTATTTTGTACAAAACATTGGGCGGAGACAAATCCACTACCAACTATTTTAAACGAAAAAAAAAATACAAGAAAAGAATTTGCAAAAAGTAGCAAGACAAGCCAAGAGCAATCATCTTCGAAAGAATGGAGAAGATCACGACCTTAGCTAGAACACCTGCGGAAAGTCATCACACACACCTGAAGAATTTACCAGGTCCTCAACGGAACGTAACAAGATACATGAAGAACATGCCATATAAACTGAATATGTAAACACCACAAGACAACAACACAAATGGTTCCCTAACCGTCTATGTTGTTAGCCTAATGTCTACATCGTATTTTTGAATATGGCTAATCAATTAAGTTTAACATAATAATGTCACTAATATTCATATACTCACTATCATGCTGCTACTTAAACTTAGCATTGTCCTAATTGTTCTATATCATATTGCCATGCTTGTATCATACTACAACATATTGTTTTGCTCGCCTAACATGTATTTGTAGACATGCAGTAAGCATGATCAAACTAGGACATATGCAATGGAGAATTAATGATAGGCCAAAAATGGCATCATACAAGAAGATTTCTCTGAACCGTCTAACGACCTATCCGGAGCCTCGCATCGGGGGTTCCGTTGTCATACAAGGTATTCGGATTTATAGATCTATTTATCTTTGGACGACAGATGTCAATGAAAAAGACGTCTTTAGGTCTGCTCAAATATCAGAAGAAAGGCGTCATCAAAGGGCTCTTGGTTTTCCTATTTGTTCCAAGTCTGTAATCTTTAATTTATTGAGTCTAGAAGAATGTGTACGTTGAGTCGCATTGTGTCATCTCACTCCTAGACATATCTCTCCAAGATCTACCATACAAATAGACCAATTCTTAAACCAAACCAAACCACCATAGCCCATTGAGAACTTATGTCCCAAGGGAGACAGAGTTCGGGCTGAACTCTGCCCTCTGATTTTTAGCACTCTAATTTTTAGGGCCTGCTTGATCCAAGCTGTCCAACATTCAAAAATTTGAATTCTCATGATAGAATTCGGACCGAACTCAGCCTCCCAGAGTAGTATAAATAGAGCTTGAATTTTCTCATTTTAAATCATCTCTTATCTTCAAATATTCAAGCCTTCTAAGCTCTACTACTCCAAGCCTCATTCTTCCATATCTCCTAAGCCACAGCTCTCCTTAGCCCAAGGTGCTCAGTGCGATATCAGCTAGAAGTTGTGTGCAAGAGTGAAAGAAAAGTCACTTGAAAAATTACAAGTTTCGCTTTCTGGGAAGTTCAAGTGTTCGAGCGCTTTGATCTAAAAGCTCGTGTTTTGTACAGAAGTTTGCGTGCTCTTAGGACTAAAGGTACGTGGTGTACGCTATTTCACAAATAGTGGATTTAAACCCTGAGCAAGAGTTCATAGGCCTGGACTAGTCCTCCACGAGGGAAACCAGGTTAAAACTGTTGTGTTTGCGTATGCTTTTCTGATCTTTTTTATTTCCGTATTAATACTTTGATTAATTATTCTGTTGGTGAAAGAGTTAATTTTTATTTGGTTATTATCGACACAAATTCTATTCACCCTCCTCTAGAGTTGCCTACACGTATTTCAATTGGTATCAAAGCAAGGACTTTATTGTTAGGCTTAACATCCTTAGAGTAGATCCTTGCTTATTTGTATATGGCATCGTATTCCTCTTCCTCAAATAAAGATGGTTTTACTTCTAGTAGCATGGACAATCATGTTTCTTCTAAATGCAAGAATGCTCTAAGTGGAAAGCTATGGCTAAACAATCCTTATTGATTCTTGAGAACTTTTATTCTATAAATGAAGAACTTTCAGAAAAGATCATTCATTTAGAAGAATCTAATGAGTTGTTGAGAAATGAAAACAATGATTTATTATCTAGACTTGACTCTCATAACTCATCTTGTATTTCTTTAAAGAGTTTGAATGATTCTTTAATTTTGAAAATCAAATCTCTTTCCTCATCAATATAAGATCTTAAGAGACAAACACATGAGCTAAATCATTTGCATGATTCTTCTATTGACTCTTTAAAGAAACAAAATGATAATTTTATTTCTAGAATTGCTTTATTTGAAAAAGAGAATTATGCTTTAAATGCTAAATTTGATTCTCTTACTTGTTTGCATAATGATTTGCTATTAGAACATGATATTCTTAAGACCAAATCCATGCAATCTCACTCTAAAGATATTCATTATTCTAGTATGTCACATGTTCATAATCATGCTCATTCTGATACATGTGCACACACTAGTATTATGTGCTTTTATTGCTCTCGTATTGGACACATGAGTGTAACTTGTCCTATTTGTAGGAGTTTTTCTACTAATGCTTGAGTAAATAGTATATGGGTCCCTAAAGCTAACAAATATAGATCCAAGTTTATTTGGATACCAAAGTCTTCACCTAATATTGTAGGTGGAGGTACCTGTATCGGGACATAGCACCGAGGAGCATATTGGTGGTTGCAAAGCTCAAAGGTTATCGTCCAAGCAATCGTACCAACACAAGTGTGGCCACTATAGCCACTTTGGTAACATGCTAAACGATTCTCCATAAATAGTTTATATTTGTAGAATCTAGCATGTTTCTCTTGATGTCTTACTGCTAGCTCACATTGATATCCTTCAGTTGCTTTTTATATAAATCAATGTGAGATATAATACTAGCATGCTTAGTTAATTTTCTTATTACTTATTTTATCTAGCATGATTAGTTACTTAGCTTAAATGATTAGTTCATACTATATAGTTTATCACTCATTTTCTATTAAGTGTGACACATTTATATATGCATGCTCGTTATTCTTAATCTGTATTTATAAAACATGCATATCACTCTAGTCCATAGGACCTTGGTTTTGATTTGAGTTAATTTTAACTCTCCGTCTTTAAAAGTTTTGAGATAGTTACTTCTTGCTGATTTGTATTTAATATGTCATATTTATCTTAATCGGTATTTGTGAATATATGTGTTTAGCACAAGCTTCTTATACTTCCATTTTAATCTTGTGCTTACATAATATATTCATTATTAATTTTCTTGTTTGATTAAATCTCTTATGAATCAATTATGTATTTGCCTAATAAAGCATATTTATACGTGTTTTTGAATTTGTGATAGTTTTTCAAACATTCATTAAGGATACATGACTATATTCATTAAATATCCATTTACATGTAGATCATGTATTTCTTATATATATATTTTTGGTATAAATAACTTTTTGTGGACATATGAGTTAAGCTCCAGTTTTACATTGTTTTGAAGAATATTTAATTATACTTGCTTCCTTCAAACTTGTGCTTATCCCATACTTTAGCTATTGATTCCTTGACCAAATTTGTTCATCTCTTCTTGAATCAATTAGTTTCTTCCTTAAAGTCTTCTTTTGATGATATCTTCCTGGCTTTTTGATGATATCTTCCTATTTGATATATATATATATATATATATATATATATATATATATATATATAATATATATATATATATATATATATATATATATATATATATTAATGATTTCTAACTTCTGATATTTATTTGTTTTACTTCTTCAAGTTAGGATGTTGAGAGAAAATGTTTATTAGTATCTTGCTCATGACTATTTATGGAAGTTCTTTTAGGGATCACATGATTTTGTGTTTTACCTTGCTTGTTAATTTTACCTCCTTAATTAGTGTACACTTTCTAGTCTATTTCTTTATATTTTACTATGGTGCACTATGAAAGCTTTTGTCTCTTACTATCTTTAGCTATTAATTAGATTTATTGATCTTAATGATCTTTGTTTGCTCATTCCTTGGATATATGTTTTTTCTGAACTATTTGTAGGTGCCCAAATATCTCTCTCTTAGGCGCCTAACACTCTTAGGCGTACATTGACTCTTAGGCGCCTAACTCTCTTAGGTGACCATTATTTCTAAGGAGCTCTGTTCTCCTAGGCTCTCTGTTCTCTTAGGCGCCTAGCTCCTCTAGACGCTTCTCTCTTAGGCGCCTACTTCTCTAAGGCGCTCTATTCCCTTGGGCGCCTATTTTTCTAATGATGTTTGCAAATCCATGTGGTGTGATAAGTTGCCATACATGCTGAACGTGGTGCACTACTCCGAATTTCCTGAAGAACGTGTCCATCATTTGGCTATGACCACGTGCCTATTCTGCATAGGTGACACATATCAATAGGCGCATCTGCTTAAAAGTGGCGCACAGTGGTTTAGGCACCCTTCTGCAGAGGGCGCCTACTTTGAATAACTGTCAATTAGTTATTCCCTGACTCTATAAATAGAGTTCCCTTCCCCCAACGTACAGACACAGAGAGGAGGGGTATAGTTCGAGCACTCGTCACACTTCTATTTTCTGCAATCATTAATACTCAAGAGCAAGTTCTTCAACCGTTAATCGAAGCCGAAGTTCTGTCGATACTTCTACACGGCAGAGCCATACAGAAGATTCTTCGTTAATAGAAGCTCCGAGACACAGTGACAAGCTTGCTTCCATCCACAATCACCTCTTAAAAGGGACAAAGCGGTCGTCATTCAGACCGGAATCCTACTGTTACACTTTTCCAGAATTCATTATACTCGTGTACGATTCTTTAAAGTTTATAATAAAACTTTTTGTTTTTGCAAACAAAATGGCGACTCTGCTGGGGACGACCCTCTCCTCAAACGAGAAGGTGACAACTCAAGACGATTCATCATTGATTGGCACTAAGAAACAAATGTTGGTCGTTAAAGTCGACCAAATAGCGTTCGAAAAGATGCTAAGTGCTCCTGGTGCTAAGCGCGCCCCTGTTTCTGCAAACAGAGCGCATAAAGCAACTGTGACCAAGACTAGGCGCACTGCACAAGTGTAGAACCACTCTCTGAAGAGGCGCCTCGAATGGGTGCCGAAGTCTGCTGGTGCACCACAAGAAGATAGGCACTGTCACCCTCATTTCCCGTATTTCCTGTATTTCGTATTTATACTCGTATCTGGATTTTGGCATGTATTTTTATTTTTCTCAACTTGTGGAATTTTGGTATTTCTCGTATTTTGGGTTTTTGGCATGGCTCGGTTTTAATTGGGATGGTTCGGTTTGGTTTGGTTTATTATGTATTGGAACACCTTAACCTACACTCCACCCTCAACACACCACAACTCACCCTCTTTATAACCCCCACCTACCACTCTCTCTCCTCATAACTTCTACCATTAATTTCCTTCTTCTTCTTCTTCTTCTCCTTCCTCCACAACTCTCCCAACCCTAGGCAAGTGCACCTTGCCACTTCATGAGAGCCCTATTTTTTTGGTTCATTTGCTAGATCAGGACATGGTGATCAACTTTAGAACTTAGCATTTTGTGATTTGGAGACTCCATTGTTCTAGATCTAAGTCTTCCTATTTTCAGATTTTTGCATGTTTTGATCTATTTTAGTTGATTTTCTATGAGTTTTGATGTTTCCATGTGGAAGAGCATTCAATTCCACCCAAATTGGAACTTTAGAAATCCGAATTTGGAGTTCGGATGGCCAAGTTATGAACTTTTGAAGCTTTGGGTCCAGCTATGGTGTTCTTACTGTTTGGAGAAGACAGTGAGCAGTGTGCAGAGCTATTTAGCTTACGCATCCTGAGCAACGTGCGCTCTTTAGCGCTGCGTACGCAGGCTTGAGTACGCTTCCTATTGGTAGCGTGTCTCCCTTGAGCGTGCGTGACTTTCACGTACACTGCTCCCTTGAGTGTGCGTGACTTTCACGTACGCTGCTCCTTGAGCGTGCGTGACTTTTCACCCACGCTGCTCCCTTCAGCGTACGTGACTTTCACCTACGCTGCTCCTTGAGCGTGCGTGACTTTTCACCTACGCTGCTCCTTCACCGTGCGTGACTTTTCACCTACGCTGCTCCGTGAGCGTGCATGACTTTCACCTACGCTGCTCTCTAGCGTGCGTGACTTTTCACCTACGCTGCTCCTTGTAGCGTGCTTGACTTTTAACCTACGCTGCTCTCTCAGCGTGCGTGACTTTTCACCTACGCTGCTCCCTGTAGCGTGCGTGACTTTTCACCTACGCTGCTCCCTGTAGCGTGCGTGACTTTTCACCTACGCTGCTCTCTCAGCGTGCGTGACTTTTCACCTACGCTGCTCCCTGTAGCGTGCGTGACTTTTCACCTACGCTGCTCTCTGTAGCGTGCGTGACTTCTCACGTATGCAGCTCCCTCAGCATGCGTGACTTTTCGTACGCTGCTCCCCTGACCCCTTGCTTAACCATTGGCTCTTGGAGTTTTGGTCTTATTTCTTTAAGCTTGGCTTTTCTATAGTCCTGTATATTGATATTTTATTAGATATTTTACGCCCATTTTATATCCTTACGCCTTTTGTCATTAACTTGATTTTACTTAATATGTTTGGAATGACTATTGTACATGGCATGGTATGACAAGGAACTAGCATAACACGACAGTGACCCGTAGTGGTGCACTCCTGACATGACCAACCTGACATGATAGTGGCCCGTCGTGGCGCACTTCTGACAAGTACTCTGACATGATTTATCTTGATAATTTAACTTGACCTGCCTTGACACCGTGGGTGGTTCTTTCTGGCTTGCTTGTTAAATCCACTTGTCCTGTCTTGCATCATGTCTAGGATGGGACTCCTAAGTACCACGGTCAGGAGTACCTACTAAAATGGATTAAGGTTAATAACTAGAATAACACAGTAGTCATAAAGAGATGACACAGCTACATGCAATCCCGTTACCTGGGCGCTCTTGGGATCTGTAGCCTGCCGTCGAGTAGGGCACATTTCCAGAACACCGTCGCATGTTGCACCCTCTAAGTCACGTAAGGGTACATATGTCTTCTGGGCGATGTATCCACCTGAATTCAACCCCTAATTTTCGACCTGGGTAACCTGGATGGTCTGCAGGGCTTGTGGCTGTGGAACAATCTCACTGCATCTTGTTAGTAATTAGGCCTGTGATAACCCTAGTTAGTTAAAGAAGTAAGCCGTAGTATCTGCTTGGCCGTGATTGATTGAATGAGGTATAACCAGTATAGTCATGTCTTGATCCAGTACTAGATTGCTCCCTGTCTTGATTACTTACATTACTTATCTTGCCGATAAATGGTGGAAAACCAAGCTCTGTTCAGATGAAGGGTTACAACCCCGGTCCTTGTTTGGTTTACGGGTTGTAACTTGGCTATCGGAATAGTTCCATGGTTATCTCGTCGTATATCATCCTGACATGTTTTCGTAATTCTAGTTTTAATATTAGATTTTCTTGTGCTGATTGCTGGCTTTGTTCTTATTTCGTGGCCCCCTTGTGGCACTTGCTCTTTCTGGGGTTGACCCAGCTGGTTTTGTGTGGCCAGATTTCGGAGCAGCTCCCGAGGATCTACCAAGCTTCCAGTCCAATGGTGGCGACTAGAAGGAACCCGGGCTACGAGTGGGTTTTCTATTTTGTTTCGCTCACTCTATTGTAAAACTATTCTTTTGAGGCGTTTAGCCGACGAGCACCTGTTAGCTCGATGCACTTTACTTACTGTCTGCCTACGGGCTGTAAACATGATTAACAAATCCTAGGGTTGATCATGTATGACTTAACTTTTGCCAGTCCTCGCATTTTGTACGACTAGCTTCATGATCAGCTGAATATGTAATAATTGGGATGCCTTATTATTGTATATTTAATGATCATACATCTTGCGACCTACTCACTTGCATATGATTGAGACATTAGGCTTGTTCATGACCATAAGAGACTGTTGGCTTGTAGTAAACCCTCATATTTCTAGACAGCCGTGACCGTATATCGAGGTGGTTTCCATTTCAATATACGTAGCTGGCTGTGTCTGCCCCCGCTCTCCAGTATTCTGGTTCTGGGGCGTGACACGATTTAAGTGGTGGCCCATGCAGGTCTTGTCAATCAAGAAATGTGAGGGTTTACCGAATAGATGTCTCAATCAGTATTCGCCCTTGATCTCCGCCCGTATTTTTAAATCCCTGAAATTCTTGCCCTGATTACATGCTTGTATCGTTGATCTGTCCTGGTCCTTCCTTATTGTTTCCCTGTGTCGTTTTCCTCAGCGGTACTGTACCTGACCCTGCCAATCAGCAAGGAGGAGCACCTCCCGTGGACCAGCAGCAACCTGGAGATCAAGTCCAGCATTCCGGAGTCGTCTCCAGAGTGATACCTACTGGAGGAGAGTCACCAGTTCGGCCCGTCCAGCTAACAGAGCCAGATGATGGTACCTTAGTAGGCCTCATCAGAACCTTGATAGCTTCCCAAGATCGTCGGAGCGACGCTCTGCACCAGACAGTTCAAGATGCTTTGACCCGAGGCGTACATCCAGGAAACCAGGCGGCCAACATCTTCAAGCGCTTAAACCCTCCTTTCTTCGACGGCACCGAGGATGCGATTGTCGCAGATGCATGGCTTCAGGATACCGAGGTGATTCTGGAAGCAGCCAGGACACCTGAGAATAAGAAGGTGGCGGTGGTACGCCTGCAGTTGTTGGACTTGGCTCGCAGTTGGTGGGTGGCGCAAGCCATGGGATTAGTAGCACCCATTACTTGGGCAGTGTTTAGAGAGAGATTCTAGATGAAGTATTTCGATAATATGGCTCGGTACGACCTGCAGACCAGATTTACCAACTTGAAGCAAGGAGGCAGAACAGTCGACAGTTATGCATCAGAGTTTTCTAGACTCAGTAGGTTTGCCCCCACCTTGGTGGCGACCGAGTTTGATAGGGCCCAGCGGTTCCAGCAGGGACTGCATTTGGAGATCTTGTTGGCGGTTGAACAGTTCGAGCACCAGACATTCGATACAGTCTTGAGAATAGCTAGGAGGCATGAGTACACCTCCCAGAGGATCGTGGATAGGACCGGAAGTAGGAAGCGGTCCCACAGTCAGATGCACCAATCATCAGCTCCAGCCCCGGCAGTTAGGGGATTGACCATTGGAACTCCGAGGCGGGCAGCCTCAGTAACGTCGGTTCAGCATTCGACCCCGATGTACCCGCAGCAGCAGAAGCAGAAGCAGACTTCCGTGATGGGATATTCTCATTACGGGAAGCCAGGCCATGTAGTGGCAGATTGTCGCAGGGCACAGGGATTATGCCTGGCTTGTGGAGCAGCAGATCATCGGATAGGGGCTTGCCCGAATAGGGGTGGTTCATCAGCATCCAACCCTTCTAGCTCTTCGGTGAGAGGACCGGCCCCAGTACCAGTTCAGCAGCAGCAGTATCAGTCTTCGAGGCCCTTGCCGCCTCAGTCTCAGGCATTCCAGCAACAGCACCCCCAACAGTATGCACAAGCCCAAGCTCAGACCCAGCATAGGCAGAAAGGTTTCCAGCAGAGGGGACCAGCAGCCAGAGGACAAGGTCAGGCCATGATGATGGCTATGGAAGAAGAAGTTGCACCAGGTGAGGTTGTGGCAGGTACTATTCTCGTCAACTCCTCTCCAACGTCAGTATTATTTGATTCTGGTGTATCGCATTCATTTATGTCTGTACGATTCGCGACACGGATAGGATTGGAGCCCGAGTCATTATCAGTGAGGCTCAATATACTTACTGGTAATGGCCTTGTGGGAGTAGATCGAGTGTTTTTCTCGTGTCGGATCGTAGTTAGCGGTAGGGAGTTCCCCGCTAGATTCATAGAGTTTCCTATGGCAGACTATGATGTAGTCCTAGGCATGGATTGGTTGAGGAACCAGTATGCTAGGATAGACTGCCATATTGGCAGAGTTGTCTTTAGTATCCCCGGCGAGCTAGAGTTTTCATTTTCCAGAGGCGCAGTGGAGCCATCTTCCCCAGCATTGCGGATGGCAGTAGCAGCAGTACAGTTACCCCGGATAGTTGAAGAGTTTCCAGATGTCTTTCCAGAGGAGCTTCCAGGGATGCCGCCGGAACGGGAGATTGAGTTCACTATAGACTTGATTCCCGGGACAGCACCAGTATCAGAACGAGTCTACAGGATAGCACCTTCAGAGTTGGAGATTTTATACAAGATGATTGAAGAACTGAGGACCAAGGGATTCATCCGTGCAAGTGGATCGCCTTGGGGAGCCCCGATGCTTCTTGTGAAAAAGAAGGATGGAACGTCCAGGCTATGTGTTGATTATCGTACCTTGAATTCGGTGACAATCAAGAACAGATACCCTCTTCCGAGGATAGATGACTTGTTTGATCAGCTCAGAGGGGCTTCAGTGTTCTCGAAGATCGACTTGCGCTCAGGTTACCACCAGATCAGAGTCAGAGAGCAGGACATCCCGAAGACAGCATTCAGATCGAGGTATGGACATTGGGAGTTCCTTGTTATGCCCTTTGGAGCGACCAATGCGCCGGCCGAATTCATGGACCTCATGAATCGCATTTTCATGCCTTACTTGGATCAATTTATGATCGTATTTCTAGATGACATCCTGGTCTACAGCAAGAGTGAAGCAGAGCATGAGCAGCATCTCAGAGTCGTCCTTTAGACGCTTAGGGAGCATCAGTTGTATGCCAAGTTCAGTAAATACGAGTTCTAGCTCGATAGCATTTCATACTTGGGTCACATCATTACCCGAGAAGGAGTGGAAGTGGATTCCCAGAAGATTGTGGCTATCGAATCATGGCCGATACCCAGCTCAGTGGAAGAGGTTCGCAGCTTCCTTGGATTGGCCGGCTACTACCGACGGTTCGTTTCAGATTTTGCAAGGATTTCAGCGCCGATGACCCAGTTGACCCGCAAGGATATGCCGTTTGTTTGGACAGCAGAGTGTCAGGAATCATTTGAGAAGTTGAAGCGAGGTTTGATAACGGCTCCCATTCTTACCCTTCCAGATGGGACCGGAGGATTCACAGTTTATTGTGACGCTTCAGGCAGAGGATTGGGGTGTGTCTTGATACAGCATGGGAAGGTAATATCTTATGCGTCACGTCAACTACGTGATCATGAGAAGAATTACCCGACCCACGACTTGGAATTGGCGGCGGTAGTGTTTGCTTTGAAGTTGTGGAGACATTACTTGTACGGAGATAGAGTGGAGATCTTTACTGATCATAAGAGCCTGAAGTATGTTTTTACCCAAAAGGACCTTAATATGCGATAGAGAAGATGGCTCGAGCTACTAGTGGACTATGATGTGGATTTGCAGTATCATCCCGGGAAGGCCAACGTTGTAGCAAATGCATTGAGCAAGAGAGTCGGAGTTTATCTCCTGGCGGCGCAACCAGAATTATTGGCAGATCTTCAGAATATGGGAATTGAAGTGGTTCTTCTAACCAGCGTGGCAATGATAGCTAGCCTACAGGTTCAGTCCAGCATAGTTGAGAGAATCCGGGTGGTGCAGTCAACAGATTCCAAGACCCAGCGACTCAGAGCAGAGTGTGAAGCAGGAAGAAGGCCAGAGTTATGTATCCATGAAGACGGTACCCTTCGGCACGGCACTCGTCTTTGTGTCCCCAGTAGAGATATCAGAGAGAAAGTCATGGCAGAAGCCCACAGTTCGTAATATTCTATTCATTCGGGTGGTACAAAGATGTACCGTGATATTCGTCAGCATTTCTGGTGGAATGGCATGAAGAGGGAGATAGCCCAGTTTGTCTCTCAGTATTTGGTTTGCCAACAGGTTAAAGCTGAACATCAGAGGCCCGCTAGACTTCTTCAACCCTTACCGATCCCAGAATGGAAATGAGAGCATATAACCATGGATTTCGTGACCGGATTGCCCAGATCTCCGGCCGGCAGAGATGCTATTTGGGTAATTGTGGACAGGCTTACCAAGGTGGCACACTTTCTCCCATTGAGAGTTGGGCAGTCGACGGTGCAGTTAGTATAGATGTATCTCAGACAGATCGTCAGGCTTCACGGTGTGCCAGTCAGCATCACCTCGGACAGGGATTCAAGATTCACGTCACACTTTTGGCGCAGCTTGCAAAAGAGTTTAGGGACTCGCCTTCAATTCAGCTCAGCTTATCACCCGCAGACGGATGGTCAGTTAGAGCGCACAATCCAGACCCTTGAAGATATGTTGAGATCCTATACCCTTGACTTCTGTCGTTCATGGGAGAATCATCTGCACCTGGTAGAATTCTCGTACAACAACAGTTATCAGGCCAGTATCCAGATGGCACCCTTCGAGGCTCTTTATGGCAGGAAGTGCAGATCCCCACTAGCATGGGACGATGTCGAAGAGAGGCAGATGCTCGGACCCGAATTGATTTCCCAGACAGTTGAAGTGGTCAGGAAGGTCAGAGATCACCTCCGAGTTGCCCAGGATCGCCAGCGCCATTGGGCCGATGCTCATCGGCGTCCCTTAGAATTTGCTGTCGGCGACCATGTATTCCTTAGGATCTCGCCTAACCGCGGCATCATTCGCTTCGGCGTACGAGGAAAGCTTAGTCCTAGGTATATAAGGCCGTTCGATATTCTAGAGCGAGTAGGAGATGTATCCTATCGTCTCGCTCTTCCGCCGTCGCTAAGTGAGGTACATGATGTATTCCATGTGTCCCAATTACGACGGTATATTCCGGACCCGAGCCACATCCTAGACCATTCGGAATTGGTTGTTGGTACCAACCTTTCGTATGAGGAGAGGCCCGTGTCTATTTTGGACCGGAGGGAAAAGATACTCAAGAACAAGACTATTAAATTAGTCCATATTGCTTGGGGTCATCACTCTCTGGGTGAGTCAACGTGGGAGCGTGAGGATGACATCCGATCGCGATATCCCTACATGTTTGACTCGTGAGGTATAATGTCTTTCTTATGCCTTACGTTTTTCCTTCCTTGCTTGCATTGTATGATTGTATGATTGAACTGCTTAGTGTAACTTGCCTGTGCTTAGTGTAGCTTGTCGTGACAATCTCTAGCTCCTTGATTAAATTCCGAGGACATAATTCTTTTAAGGTGGGTAGAGTTGTCACCCTCATTTCTCATATTTCCCGTATTTCGTATTTATACTCGTATCTGGATTTTGGCATATATTTTTATTTTTCTCAACTTGTAGAATTTTGGTATTTCTCGTATTTTGGGTTTTTGGCATGGCTCGGTTTTAATTGGGATGGTTCGGTTTGGTTTGGTTTATTATGTATTGGAACACCTTAACCTACACTCCACCCTCAACACACCACAACTCACCCTCTTTATAACCCCCACCTACCACTCTCTCTCCTCATAACTTCTACCATTAATTTCCTTCTTCTTCTTCTTCTCCTTCCTCCACAACTCTCCCAACCCTAGGCAAGTGCACCTTGCCACTTCATGAGAGCCCTATTTTCTTGGTTCATTTGCTAGATTAGGACATGGTGACCAACTTTAGAACTTAGCATTTTGTGATTTGGAGACTCCATTGTTCTAGATCTAAGTCTTCCTATTTTCAGATTTTTGCATGTTTTGATCTATTTTAGTTGGTTTTCTATGAGTTTTGATGTTTCCATGTGGAAGAGCATTCAATTCCACCCAAATTGGAACTTTGGAAATTCGGATTTGGAGTTCGAATGGCCAAGTTATGAACTTTTGAAGCTTTGGGTCCAGCCATGGTGTTCTTGCTGTTTCGAGAAGACAGTGAGCAGTGTGCAGAGCTATTTAGCTTACGCACCCTGAGCTACGCGCGCTCTTTAGCGCTGCGTACACAGGCTTGAGTACGCTTCCTATTGGAAGCGTGTCTCCCTTGAGCGTGCGTGACTTTCACGTACACTGCTCCCTTGAGTGTGCGTGACTTTCACGTACGCTGCTCCTTGAGCGTGCGTGACTTTTCACCTACGCTGCTCCCTTCAGCGTGCGTGACTTTCACCTATACTGCTCCTTGAGCGTGCGTGACTTTTCACCTACGCTGCTCCATCAGCGTGCGTGACTTTTCACCTACGCTGCTCCTTGAGCGTGCGTGACTTTCACCTACGCTGCTCTCTAGCGTGCGTGACTTTTCACCTACGCTGCTCCCTGTACCGTGCGTGACTTTTCATCTACTCTGCTCTCTCAGCGTGCATGACTTTTCACCTACGCTGCTCCCTGTAGCGTGCGTGACTTTTTACCTACGCTGCTCCCTGTAGCGTGCGTGACTTTTCACCTACGCTGCTCTCTCAGCGTGCGTGACTTTTCACCTACGCTGCTCCCTGTAGCGTGCGTGACTTTTCACCTACGCTGCTCCCTGTAGCGTGCGTGACTTTTCACCTACGCTGCTCTCTCAGCGTGCGTGACTTTTCACCTACGCTGCTCCCTGTAGCGTGCGTGACTTTTCACCTACGCTGCTCTCTGTAGCGTGCGTGACTTCTCACGTATGCAGCTCCCTCAGCGTGTGTGACTTTTCGTACGCTGCTCCCCTGACCCCTTGCTTAACCATTGGCTCTTGGAGTTTTGGTCTTATTTCTTTAAGCTTGGCTTTTCTATAGTCCTGTATATTGATATTTTATTAGATATTTTACGCCCATTTTATATCCTTACGCCTTTTGTCATTAACTTGATTTTACTTAATATGTTTGTAATGACTATTGTACATGGCATGGTATGACAAAGAACTAGCATAACACGACAGTGACCCGTAGTGGTGCACTCCTGACATGACCAACCTGACATGATAGTGGCCCGTCGTGGCGCACTTCTGACAAGTACTCTGACATGATTTATCTTGATAATTTAACTTGACCTGCCTTGACACCGTGGGTGGTTCTTTCTGGCTTGCTTGTTAAATCCACTTGTCCTGTCTTGCATCATGTCTAGGATGGGACTCCTAAGTACCACGGTCAGGAGTACCTACTAAAATGGATTAAGGTTAATAACTAGAATAACACAGTAGTCATGAAGAGATGACACAGCTACAGGCAATCCCGTTACCTAGGCGCTCTTGGGATCTGTAGCCTGCCGTAGAGTAGGGCACATTTCCAGAACACCGTCGTATGTTGCACCCTCTAAGTCACCTAAGGGTACATATGTCTTCTGGGCGATATACCCACCTGAATTCAACCCCTAATTTTCGACCTGGGTAACCTGGATGGTCTGCAGGGCTTGTGGCTGTGGAACAATCTCACTGCATCTTGTTAGTAATTAGGCCTGTGATAACCCTAGTTAGTTAAAGTAGTAAGCCGTAGTATCTGCTTGGCCGTGATTGATTGAATGAGGTATAACCAGTATAGTCATGTCTTGATACAGTACTAGATTGCTCCCTGTCTTGATTACTTACATTACTTATCTTGCCGATAAATAGTGGGAAACCAAGCTCTGTTCAGATGAAGGGTTACAACCCCGGTCCTTGTTTGGTTTACGGGTTGTAACCTGGCTATCGGAATAGTTCCATGGTTATCTCGTCGTATATCATCCTGACATGTTTTCATAATTCTAGTTTTAATATTAGATTTTCTTGTGCTGATTGCTGGCTTTGTTCTTATTTCGTGGCCCCCTTGTGGCACTTGCTCTTTCTGGGGTTGACCCAGCTGGTTTTGTGTGGCCAGATTTCGGAGCAGCTCCCGAGGATCTACCAAGCTTCCAGCCCAATGGTGGCGACTAGAAGGAACCCGGGCTACGAGTGGGTTTTCTATTTTGTTTTTCGCTCACTCTATTGTAAAACTATTCTTTTGAGGCGTTTAGCCGACGAACACCTGTTAGCTCGATGCACTTTACTTACTGTCTGCCTACGGGCTGTAAACATGATTAACAAATCCTAGGGTTGATCATGTATGACTTAACTCTTGCTAGTCCTCGCATTTTGTACGACTAGCTTCATGATCAGCTGAATATGTAATATTTGGGACGCCTTATTATTGTATATTTAATGATCATACATCTTGCGACCTACTCACTTGCTTATGATTGAGACATTAGGCTTGTTCATGACCATAAGAGACTGTTGGCTTGTAGTAAACCCTCATATTTCTAGACAGCCGTGACCGTATATCGAGGTGGTTTCTATTTCAATATACGTAGCTGGCTGTGTCTGCCCCCGCTCTCCAGTATTCTGGTTCTGGGGCGTGACAGGCACCCACTTGAGGGCGCCCATTCTCTCAAGACCACTGATCCTACCTCTACTGTGATGCCCAAATCTGTAGGCGCATCATCTGGAGATAGGCGCCCGCTTGAGGGCGCCCATTCTCTCAGATCTGTCTCTGCAGTGATGCCCAAATCTGTGGGTGCATTATCTAAAGATAGGTGCTCGCTTGAGGGCGCCCATTCTCTCAAATCTACCTCTTTAGTGATTCCCAAATTTGTGGGCGCATCAACTAGAGATAAGCACCCGCTTGAGGGTGCCCATTATCTCAAATCTGTTATCCCTAGTTCTTCTATGGGAGATGCGCCACAGAGAGATAGGCTCCCACTTCTGGGTTTCCATTCTCTTCCATCTATTTTGCCAAACCCTGAATCTTTCAGCAAAGGCACTACGGCTGCTCAAAGGCGCCGTATCAGACGCATTAAGAGATTACGTGCACAATAAAAGAGGATACTTCCTACCCCTCATTTGAATGAAAAACTTCCTAACATGCGCATAAGTCATAAAATACGAGGAAAACTCCAAGTACAACAGACTGAAATGATGGTTGATACTGATATGCACACCCATATTAACAGGCGCAGAGCCCAACTTAACCAGAATGTGCGCCCTATTGCTGAACAAGCAATGGCTCCTATAAGTTTTGGGCGCCAAAAATTCCCCTCTGCCAATGTGAATCCGGTTCAAATGGTGACACCTACTACTTCAAAGCGCCCAAAGATGAGTGCTAAAAATCCCTTCACTTATGCTGCTGAATTAGGTGCTTCCTTATACCTTCAAAGAACCAACAAGGCCAGGAACAGGCCACATCTTCCCTCTTCTTCTACTAAGAAAATCGACCTCCGTGATCTAATTTCTCAGAAACGGAAGGCCGCATCCCCATCTCCACCAATAGTGCATCATTGCAGCTCACATGAGATTACAATCAGATGTTATTGCAATGTAGCCAAACGATCAGCCTTTAATTGTCTTACTTTGACCCATCCTGTCGAGGTATCTTCAGAGGATGAATCAGTATATGCCTCTGTCAATATGATGACTAATCGCTCTCAAGTTGCTAGGGGCAGCCCAAGATGGATTTCTTCTTGGACTCGTACTCATAGACCCCCGTTTCGTACTCATTGTACATTTGATGGGGTCTATCGACACACCAGATCAAGAAGTCGAGCTATAATCGGTCAAAGGAATCTTCCCATCTCTTATCCTGGGGGTAGTTCTTTATATGATTTTGATGCCGCCAGCGAGAGTTCTGAGCAGACTATCTCTTCTTCAATAGCCAGAGAGGTGACTGCGTACGTCGTCACAGAAGATCAGGATGCTTCTAGTTTCGCTAGCCAAGAGCAACGAATCGCCGTGCTAGAAAACAAATTAAAAACGATGGCCAAAATGGTGGCAAGCATGCACACCATAATTGTGGCTCAACACAAGGTTCCACCGGTTGTGAATATAACCCAAGAACCTATATCGTCATCTGCTCCTGTTAATGTTAGTTCGGGGGTACAGTCTCCTCATATCGCCTCCATACCAGTGTAGGTTACTCCAAGTCAGTCCGGGGTTGGGGGTGGTACTTATCATGCAGTTCCTCCTTCTAACACATCCGATCAATCCAATAATCCACAACTGTCAGGAGATACTAACGAGGCTGTGAAACTCTTGCGTTCTCAATTCGAGCTTTCAAGCAAAAAGACGGCCTGCAGAAGCTTGTATCACGACCCACACCCACTGTGAGGGTACGAGAACGTAACAACGCCCAGCCTATGCCGCAGTATCGGCGGTAGAACGCTGTCCTAGGTCAATCATCTAACAATATAAAGGTACCTGTACAGTATATACACTCTGAATGGAGGTGACATAGCAATACACAATCTCAATCATATCTAAGGCAGAATGATAAGATAGAAAGATAGATAGAAAAATGCTGAAATAAAATATCCGCAAGTACAACCAGAGAGAGACAATGCTAAGTGTCTAAGATAAAACTCAACAACATCCAGAATACAAGTCTCAACTACTGAATATGAAAGAATATATACAACCCAGATCTCAAAATGACTGAAATAGTAAAACCTAGACTAGGGAGCCTCAGTCTCTATAGCTACTGGATCCGACTGGAAATCTGGGTCACAAGGACCATCTACAGCTGTCCCATAGTAGGTGTCTACCCAGGCCTCATCCTTATCCTCTGTAATATTTTCAACAGGTCCAGTCAGGACAGGAGCGAGCACAAAACATCTCACGCAGTTCATATCAAGTTAGGAAATATAAAGCATGCAATAGAGTAAGGTACAGGAAATGCTGAAAGAATAATGTATATGGAAACAACAGAGATTTGATAATGGGAAATATCTATATATGATAAGTAAGAACTGTAAGCAACATGTGAGTTAGAGCACAATATGGTTATGTAAACGGGTTAGGTTATACAATAAAATGGGACTTCTTTGTACGTGGGTGTACAATGGACATATACAATTTCTTATACAATAGGATTGATCACATAACCATTTCTACTCTTCCTCCCCAATCAATACACAAGGATCCAATTCAGTTACGTTACCTTATACAATGGCTTGTACAATGGCTCAATGTGATAATAAGAGTACAATATGCACAATGAGTGTACAATGATAGGGTATTCAATAAATACAATATGTAAGTGAAACGCACATCACAATATGTATTTAGTGAATACAAGAAGATAACATCTCAGAAGAAGATCCATATAGTACCAATCCGTGATAACGATCATGTCAGCATCAAGTACAGTAATCTAGAGCAAGAATGTAAATCCAGACATGTATGAAACGGTCAAAGAATGTACTCTCTTGTCACCCTGTATGACTGATATGAATGGATGTCCGAACTGGTATCAAAAATTCCTATTTAGAGTAAAACAGGTTAAGATGTGTTCAATATGTAATAATGGAAATCTGCAGTGCAAGCTACATGATTCTAAGTCAAACTGGGTCAAAGTCAACTCTTGGTCAACTTGGTCAACTGTCTAGGTCAAACTAGGTCACATTTGGTCCAATCAAGTCTAATCTAGGTTAAGTCAACTCTTGACTATGAGGTCAAACTTAGTCAACTCTATAGGCTAACTCAAATCTAACCCATAGACTTTCATATCCTAGGATACCATATAGAACTAGGCTAAAGTGTTATAACACTTATCTCATAATAGATTAAACTCATATATAATCTAAACTCTATATTGAACTACCCTGGGCTCTCATACATATATCATGAATATACCCTCTTCTAACACTCTTACTAAAATATGTGTAACCCCATATCAAAATCACACTAGGACACCACACTAACTCCTAAAGCCACTATGACTCCATGTTATTGACACTTAAAACCTAATACATTAGTTAACACATCTGAACTAACCTCAAACCACATTTATGCAGTACATTATATTGTATCTATACATTATCATATAAATATATTACAATCATTCATGAAAACAAAAGAGAAAAGGGAAGGGTGAAAGGAAGGGAAAATGAAAGGAAGAGGGAAAGTGGGGAATGAACCTTCAAACTGAGATTTGAATCTCAGGTTTTTATTTGAAAACAGGTTAATATTTAAACCCAATGAGTTCAGTCTAGGATCTCAGTTAAAACATTCATATACAACTTAAATCAATTTCCAAGTAAAAATCACAAATCAACTAAAACCAAATTTGAATTCAAATCATGAACCCAATCATAGTTTTTGAATTAAACAATCTCAGTTTTTATATATTACCTAAATCAGAATTTTATGTTTCGAATTGAACCCAAAACTCAGTTTTTCTGAAGTACAACCTCAGTCTTCAGGTTTTCAACCTGAGAACACTTACAGTTTGCTAAATCCTAAAACTCCAAACTCTCTCATCCTCTCAAACTCATAAACCCTCAACTCTCACAAGCATCCTAACTCTCTACTTATCCTCATAACTGAATTCTCACAGTCCCAACCTCCAATTCCTACTGGTCTCATCCTCACTAACAACCCTCAATACCACAGTTCATTTCCAGGTTTGTAATGAGAACCCAAATCTCAGTTTTTGTTCCAATTTAAATTTCAGGTTCTCTCATACCAACCCATGTCACACACACTCAGAATCAACCCCAGCTATATTTTACAAACATGGCCAAGGGCTCATGTTACTCAATGACAGGAAATTGAAATAAGGCTAGGTCCTAAGTACAACTCCTAATCCCACACCCGAAAACACCCAAAACTCGACCAAACTTCTTCACATTGAACCCAGACATGTAGTCCCATATCCCTGACCTGTACACATATATAATCATTGCAAAAATTATATTTAAATTGATTAAAATGTATTAAAATACTCCGGAACTGAATACTGCTGTTCAGTATCAGGAAAATAGGGGGAAACCTAAATTCGAGGTCCAAAACACAACTAAGATACCAAACCAATGGTTGGTAAATAGTTGTATAGGTGTAAGTGTGTCGTGGGTGTTTCATAGTGTCAAGAAACTGGACACAAACGTGTCCTAACAGAAAGAACACACACACAGACACGTGCATACAGTGCAGCATCGTGCGGGCATGCCAGTGTCTCGTGGACACGGCATAGGTCGAACCAAGACACGTGCTCGTGTCCAGACACTCGCCAGGGATAGAGCTACATGCTCGAGTCCCTGATACGACACCACGACGTGTCCAGAAGCGACACGAACCCCGTGTCAGTGAGCCCTGTGCGCGTGCAACAGTGTAGTATAAAATCCGTGCACTCACGATTTCTCACTCGACACGACACGACTCGACACGAAACTTTGGGGGAGTCTTGACAGACATTGCCCCTACCCCCATGTCAAATTTAACGTGTCCACGTGTCGTGTGTAGGGAGAAATAGGGGTCGGGTAGCAGGGCATGTAAACGGGTTGTCGTGCAGCGAGTTCGTGTCCGTTTTGGACACGGACACGACATAAAAGTTGGCTCAGTCTTCACGAAATCTAAAACACATGCATAGGGCTACAACTCTGTTTAATTAGTTTTCGAAATTACGAAAATAAATTTCTATGTGGCATTTCTACAGACACCTATCCTATCAATACGATACGTGTCCGATACGGACACGAAATGAATCCACCTTGACACCGAAACCAGGTCCTACAGCTAGGGGACACGTAGGGCTTCCTATCCATGCAAAGAAAATAAAATTTGGTGGAGGGAATAGGGATTTACCTATAGGTTTGAAATGGCTCAAAAAGCCCCAAAGTGAGTTGTTCCTCAAGCTACCCAAACTCTTCCAAATTGCCCCTTCCCTAAAATTTCTCACCATATCCATCAAAAACACAAAAATTAGAATCTATTGCAATAAATTAGGAAGAAAAAGGAGTTAAAATGGAGGAGTTATGGATTGGGGAAGAAAGGATTTTACCTCTATTTTCAACTTGCTATATTTTTTCTAAGGAGGCTAGCCCTAAGTTTGAGGAGACATTAAATAGGAGTGTGGATCCCTAGGTGGCTGGTCATAAATGCTAGGGTTAGGATTTAGTTAGTTGGGCCATGGGCCTCCCTCTCTAAGTCAAGTTACATCTAAGTTTCTAAGGGCCCATTCTCTAAAATCAATTCTCATGACTAAAAATCCTATTTGATTTCTAACTTGATAATTTCTACCCTCAACTTAAGTTAACCATCCTACTTAGCCCAAGGGTTAAGTCTAAGCTTCTAGGTTAGGCTTCACTAGGCCAAAATCCATCATAGCATATAGCACTTATTTAAATAATAATTAAAATCACACAAATTCCAATAAATCATAAATAATTCAAATAAATCCTAAAATGACCAAAATACCCTCTAGGCTAAAATGTACTAATTAAACATCCTAATCACATGGCTAGGCTCTAGGGCAGACAGTCTCTACGGTTTTATTAGCTGCACACCAAATCACAAGTCATGATTTAAATAGTTTTAAAAATGATTAAAAATTACCAAAAATCATATTATCATTTAAATATCATAATTAAATAAATTAAAATACAAAATTTCAAAATTACTCTCATTTTAGAAACTGGGTGTTACAGCTTGGTATCAAACAACCATACCCTATTGAGTGGAAAGAGGTGCAGTTTTCACCCAAGTATAAGCCTCCTACTATAATGTTGTTTGATGGCAGTACGTCTCTGAATCAGTATCTCGATCACTTCGAGATAATGACCGACCAGCTTCAACCTAATGATGCCCTCCTCACAAGAGTCTTTGTTGGGTGCTTGAAAGGAGTAGCTTACGACTGGTATCGCAGCCTGCCAAACGGTTGCATTACTTCTTTTGCAGTTCTGAAATAGATGTTCTTGGAGCACTTCTAAAAAGGAACAAACGACATGACTATGTCACCTTTAATCAAGATGAAACAAAGGCCCAACGAAACCCTTGATCATTTTATTGTGCGTTACCGTCGCGAAGCACTCAAAATACCTCTGGAAACTTCGGATGCATTAACTATAGATACATGTAAATCAAATTTGTTACCTATAGTTAGTATGTTGCCGGGTTCCACACAATTTCAAGATTGGCCTTCCTTCATAAGAAGCGCCAGAGCAGCTGAGAAAAGTGCTGACAAATTCAAACAGTTAGGCATCCATATGCCTAATCTCGATAAAGATGAACAACAAATAACTAGCAACGAAGGTCGCCAGAACAACTACAAAAGCAAAGAGACTTTGGCTATCAATCTCAAAGGCAAAGAAGATCTGGCCGTCAAGATAAGTCAGCAAATGCCTACCCCAACAGTACCACCTCCAAGGGCACCACGTCCGAAAGAGGAATATTCCTTCGACGAGGATGATATCATGAGAAACTTCAATTGCCTAATCCAGAGCAATAAACTTCAGTTGCCGGATGCAAAACGGCCAGAGAAAGTTAGTAAGACTGACCATCCTAAATACTGTATCTACCAAAGGTTTATTAGACATCCAACTCGAGCATGCTACGTGCTCAAAGGGAAGATCCAGGAGATGTACTACCAAAATAAGTCATATCAGTGACGTATTTAATGACTCTAAGAAAGAACGTCGCTAATTTTTGGGGGTTTAGCGACTTTTATCTAAGACGTCGCTGTATGTCGCCAACAGCGACTAATAGCGACGTCTAGCGGCTACAATTTGTTAAATGGGAATCTGCGTCGCAAGTTCGTCGGTACACGTCGCTGATATAGCGACGTGTAGCGATGTATTTTAAGCAGCGTCACCGTTTATTAAATATCAGCGACGTGTAGTGACGGCCGAGAAGGACGTTGCTAAATATTTCATATAGGTGGCGAGGGTTTCCTTTTCGATCATTCACAAATTTCCCCCTAATTTTTCGTGTGCTCCTCCTCCGCGACGCTCCTCCGGCGATTTTCCTCCTCCGGCCTCCTCCTCCGCGGTGCTCCTCCGACGATCTCCCTCCTCCGGCATCCTCTTTCTCCTCCTCCTCCTTCCTCAGGTAGCTCCTCCTTAGGTAACTCTCCCCTGTCCCCGCTTTCCAGTTTCTTTTCGTCTTCTAGCTCTCTCTCTCGCTTCTAGTTCGTGTCCACGAGAGCGTGGACTCGCTGCGGGGGACACGAGACTCACAGTGGACTTGCTGCGGGGGACACGAGAGCGTGGACTCACTTCTAGTTCGTGTGACACCTATTTTATTGGTTTGGACATGTCGTGTCCCACTGTGTGGATACGAGACTCACAGTGTGACACCTATATACTGATACTGGGAGTTTTTTAGGCATATCAACTGTCAATTTGATATTTTGCTTGGATTCGAATTCTAATTTAGGGTTCGAGCCCTATTTACTGATACTGGAAGTTTTTTGGGCATTTTTAGGGTTTTGAAATGATGAATAAATTGACTAATAATTATTATCGAGCCCTATAAAATTTTAGCTATGTTACGAAGGATGGATACTAATCCTGTGAATGAGTTTTCTCCTAAGTATTCTCGACAGTTGAGTATGATTTAGCTCACTGACATTACTGAAATATGGAATGATTAGTGTTGGGTATGTTGGTCAGGTTTTGGCAGAGTTGGGATATGATAGTATGCATGTTACAATTAACAAGAAATGTTGTTGACACCAATTGTTGTACGACAGGTTACTTGAGTAACCTGGAATGTTTTACCTACTGAAACAAATGGTTTGGGCAAGGGTGTGTATAGGTTTGTCATCAGATGGTATGGGATTTTGCCTGCCAAGTTCTGAACAGCAGTCCAGGCTGCCTGCTTAGTTGAAATTCTTAATTAGACTTTCGGTTCAGTACCCTTTGACTGAATTAAGTTGACCCGAATACCATATTTTAAATCCTAAATCTAAGTCTGCCTGCTGTTCAATTCATGATAGGTTATCTTGTTAACAGTAAATGCCTTCCTTTTAATATGTGTAAAACTTAGATGTAGGATAAATCCAGTACAAATTAGGGACTGTAATGTTCAGGCAGTTGGTACCAGTATTTAAGACTAGTTTGATTTGTATAATTTAATGTTAAAGGCAGATAGGTAGGTCCTGTATGAGAGACTGGATACCTAAGTAGAAATACACCTACAGCCATTCGACTGGCGAGGTAGAATGTCAGGCATTTTGAAAAAATGGTGAGATATACCAAGTCAGACACTGTCCCTACAGCCATTCGACTGGCGAGGTAGAAATCTATGTACGACATTTGCTATAAGGACTTTGTATTAATCTATGGTACGACATCGTGATCAGGACATAGTCCCTGCAGCCATTCGACTGGCGAGGCAGAAACTATGTAGCCGTAGATAAAGTTGACTATCCTCCGACCCTCATCCCTCGGCAATGATGGTACGACAACCTATCACTATATCTTATATAGTAGTAGATGATGTCTTAGTATTACATTATGTGAGTTCATCTTGATTCTGTTACATTCTTCAGATACTAGATACGATAAGAACATATACTACACCATAAGTACAGAACATAGATGATTCACACTAATGTATGCTAGAATGAATCTTGGGTTGTGTTCTGAGTCATCCGTTCTCACACTTGGCAAAAAATTGAATTTTTTGTACTTTATCTGCTTTCGAAAATGTACTCAAATTATATGATGGTTCCTTTAGTTAGCTTGCTTATGTTATAATTATATTATTTGTGAATATTGATCTTACCAGATGGCACCCATGACCCGAGGAGCGGCACGTCGTTTGAGGGAAACAGTGAATGCTGAGGTGGCTCCTCCTACAGTTAAGGAGGAAGTGGCACCGGTTGCTAGTGAGACCGGGAGTTCTATTCATCCAGCACCGATAGCTAGTGAGACCGGGAATTCTATTCATGCAGCACTTGCAAGGGACTACATCTCTCCTCACGTCAAAGATCCCGCTTTTTCGAGGTGGTTGCGTGATCGTATCACTGAGCGTTTGCGTGAGCTGCGTAGTTCTCATTAGCTATTAGTACTTATTTGTATTGGGTTGTTTTTGTATTAGACTATTTGTATTGGACTATATATATGAATTAGTACTGTGTCAATCTCTAGATTGTATTGGACTACGACATGGTGATCAGGACATAGTCCCTGCAGCCATTCGACTAGCGAAGCAGAAACTATGTAGCCGTAGATAAAGTTGACTGTCCTCCGACCCTCATCCCTCGGCAATGATGATACGACAACCTATCACTATATCTTATATAGTAGTAAATGATGTTCCTGACAGCATGGTGGTCTCCTTTGTCAAAGTATCCTTTGTCGCTCCAGATGGTATTCTTGAGGATGTTGAACATTGAACGAAAAGACAGGCAAAGAAATGGACGATACGAGTTGAAGGGGAGATTCGAGTGACAATGCAGGCACCGAAAAGTTGGATAGCGTCACAGACGAGGAGGCTCGAGTACAAGGCGGCAATGATGTTTATGTGAAGAAGAGGTACGAAATTTCTTTTCCTATGACCCGCGTCAGAGGAGGAGAGAAAACCGGTAGCGAGGCGACGAGTGCAAGTCAGAGCTCTGGGCCGGCAAAGAGGACCCGTTCCCATTTCGACTCTGCAGCCAGCAAGAAGGTTAAGAAGCTAGACACGCTGAGCAGCCCGTTATGCCTTGATGAGGACGATCCGAAAGACAATACTGATCAAGCATCTTTTTTCTCCTCTCCTCCACCATGGCTCTAGACCCATCTGCTCCTCCCTACTTCCCTTCTTCTTATTTGACTCTCTCAGCCACATATGATATCCACCTCAAGTGTAGAGTCGGGGAAGAAGAAGTGGGCAGGAAGAGGAGGGAGAAGCAGCACAGCCGGCCGTATGACCCGGAGGAAGTACAGATGTTTTCTTTAAATCCGTAGGAGAACTATAAGGATATATCTTTTCACAATATGTTACCTTGTCAAAGACCCTTAATATGAATATCATGTTACCGCGGTGTCGAAAGACTAACATGTCATAATTTTTTAAGCCGTGTGTTTGACATATTCCTCTCAACTCTTTCCTCATATGTAGTAATCTTGCATTACTACATAGCAGAAAAGAGTTTGGAGGATTACGTCAAAACACACGGCTTAGAAAATTATGACATGTTAGTCTTCCGACACCGCGGTAACATGGTTGTCACATTAAGGGTCTTTGACAAGGTGATATGTTGTGAAAAGATATATCCTTATAGTTCTCCTACGGATGTTGAAGAAAACCTCTATACTTCCTCTGGGTTATGCCGCCGGCTGTGTTGCTTCCTTCTCCTCTTTCTGCCTACTTCTTCTCTCCCGACTCTACACTTGAGGTGGATATCATATGTGGCTGAGAGAGTCAAATAAGAAGAAGGGAAGTAGGAAGGAGCAGATGGGTCCAGAGCTATGGTGGAGGAGAGGAGAAGGAAGATGCTTGATCAGAACTTGAGGTGAAAAAGTTGTGACATTGATAATGTGAGAGAGGGAGAGGGTGAATGGAGGGAGGGAAGTGGCTGCATGCCTTTGGCTCACTCGAGCGGTATTTGTCCTTCGACCCTCATCCCTCGGCAATGATGATACGACAACCTATCACTAAATCTTATATAGTAGTAGATGATGTCTTAGTATTACAATATGAGAGTTCATCTTGATTCTGTTACATTCTTCAGATACTAGATACGATAAGAACATATACTACACCATATGTACAGAACATAGATGATTCACACTAATGTATGCTAGAATGAATTTTAGGTTGTGTTCTGAGCCATTCGTTCCCATACTTGGCAATTAAGTTGTGGACCATTATGTTTGACATTGTTGTTACAAATTTTTATATATTTGTGTTGTTTCATGAGATTGTGTTTCAAACGTGTTCGTGATTGTGTGTATCTGTGTTGTTTGATACTGTGTTCGTGATACACACCGTCGTTGTTGTAACAAATGGTGTAGGGGATGCTGTAAATGCTGCAAATGCTACAGGGGATGCTGCAAATGCTGTATTTTTTTATTTTTATTTTCAATATTAGCGACGTTCAGTGACTCTCAGCGACGTTCAGCGACGAAGTTAACATCGCTAAGTAAGTATCACAACGTCGCTAACTGTAATGAATACCGTCGCTGATCGTCACTAAACGTCGATACGTTAGACGTCGCTATATGTCGGTACTATAGCGACGTAACAAAGTCGCAAAATGTTGCCATTGCCGCTCAAGCCAGGTCAGCATCGATGCATATCAAGTCGCTCATCGTCGCTAGGTTGCGTCGATAAATGATGACATTTTAGGTCACTGGTAGTTGCTGAATTAGCGACGTGTCCGCATCGCTGAGTGTCGTCGCAATAGCAATGTATTCCGACGTTTTATTGTTTAGCGACTAGGTTAATCGCGACTACATGCAAACGTCGCTAAATACGTCGCAAATTGATATTAGCGACGTATTTTCCCTATTTAGCGACGTCATGTGGCGTCGCTAATTTGACAAATTTTAGTAGTGATGGTCAATTCTGGTACAATCTCTCCAGCAGGACAAAAAGATTATGACGGCTAACGTCGTCTCTCAACAATTTGGTGATTTCCCTACTCAATTTATACAGGATGGTGTCGTCCCTATTCCGAGAACTACTATGGAGATTGTAAATCTCCCACCTGCACGAACTGATGGTCCGGTTCCTCTTTCTACTGAAAAAAGGGAAATCATATGGATTCACCTAGACTTGGTGTCGGACTTTAAAGCACCAGCTTCCTCAACAAAGTCCAAGGAAGCAACTAAGTACAAGTCATGTCATATGATTTCATTGGGTGAACATTGCCTTCCACCCTTAACTGCTACCTTCATCTCAGCGGTATATTCTTCTTATCCTTCCTCCCATTCTGAGACAACACTGTCAAAGCCAGAAGCCAAATATCAACCAGCTTTCCATCTGTATAGTCCACAGTCTCGTGAACGAATGACAAAGATGGGATATGACTTACATAAGGCCTTCGGCTTGAATAATGGAAAGGGATCTCCAGTACCCCTTTCTCTATGCCTTCCACATAACCAATCTCGTGTCGGCTTACATTTTTGGACGAACTCTTCATCCTTCCAGAAAAAATGTTCTAAAATCAAAATTCGTACGAAGAATTATAACATGGTGTCCTTTGAACCTGTCTCCGAAGAAGAACCTTTAGCCGGTACCAGGTCTGGGAAACTCTACTTGCGGGATTACTCAGAAGGTCAAGAGAACTCTGCTCCAACTCTGGAGGCTATTCCAGCATCATCTTCTTCCCCTGTCGCGAATGTTCCGTTTACTTTATCACCTTCAGTGGAACAGACTCTTTCCAAATTGATAGCAGTAGACAAAGGAAAACAGCTAGTCCACTTCAATAAGGTATTGAAGAAGACTCCATCCTTTGACTGGAGAAGTCATATAACTTTGATATATTGGCTCAACTGCTAATACTCCAGCAAGACTGTCCATCTTTGAACTCTTACGTCTCTCAAAGGAAACTCGAGAAACATTGAGTGACGTTTTGATACAAGCTGATACTTGTCTGGCACTTCTTAAAAAGCTGAAAGAAGAACCTGCCACATGTTTACATTGTCACAGCGTATTAGAGCTGATGCCCAACATCACCTTTATGCAGGATGACATGCTATTAGAAGACAAGTACTCCTCCATATAAAAGGCAAGTACTCCTCCATATTATTTTCTCCACATTATTCCTCCACAAACTCCACAACCAAATGTGCGTGCATCGTATCAGTGTCCCCCGTCCAATTCTTATTCCATCCGTTACAAATACATTTATTCCTTCGTATCGACAACCCCGACACGATTCATCAAAATCCTAACCCTAACCCTGTTGTCGACCACCCGATCCCGGCCAGGCCCAGGCGAGATCCCGTCCCAACAACACTCATCGCCACCCCCTCAACAGAACCACACAGCCCTTCACAACCGTAGTCGACCCCACTCTGGTCATCCTCGCCGGCCGACTCCACGGCAACCCCAAACAACCAACAGCACCATCTCCATCACAAGAAATAGAAGGAGGAGGAAAACCCTTACCCAAAGCCATCATCGTCGGTGCAAGCCCGTCCGCGTCCGTGCCGTGCAGTCCCCAATCGGATTCCCTCGACCTCGTCCCGGGAACCCGTCACCTCTCCGCCGGTCGTGCCTCCATCGAGAACCCCGCCCATGACCCCGTCCGCCTTCGAACTCCGGCCACCCATGCGCGCCACCGCACACAGTCGGTGGCTAGGTCATCGTCCCGGCCACCGAATCCCCTTACCGAGTCCACGCCCCGCCCTTCTTCGACTTCCCAGACCCACCGCCTCCTCCTCTTAGCCGGAGACTCCGCCCGATCACCATACGCGCCCAATCCCCTCCGCCGCCGCGTCGACCGCGCCGACGCTAGGGCGTCCGCCTCCTCCGCAAGCGCCACGGCGTCCGCCTCCTCCACCATCAAGCACCGCGCGTCCTCTCCCCCATCTCCGCCGTGCTTCCTCATCGTGGAACCCCTTCCCGATCTCGTCTCAGCCGCACCGACCCAGGCAGCGCCGACGATCTATGCCCCAGCCGCGGTGAGCCTCGTCCAGCGGCGCCCACCGCTGGTAGTCCGTCGTGCCCGTTCCCCATGTTTTCCTCCACGTTCGTCGCGGCGAGCACGCCCGCCGGCCTCTACTCCTTCCCCTCCGCCTAATCTCTGCTTTTCTTCGCCCTCTTTTCCAATCTCTCTCTCCTTCTCCTACAGTTTCTTTTGTTTCTCTTTTTATTGTTTTTTGTTTTGTTTTATTGATGTGTGTGTGTGCTCCCTTCGAGAGGAGTGCAGTGTACATTTCTATTTTATTTTTAGTTATTATTATTATTATTATTATTATTATTATTATTATTATGGAGACCGTAGAGACATCTGTTGTACTTTCTAATAGTTTATTAAATTTAATTTATTATTATTATTATTATTATTATTATTGCTAATATTTTTATTAGTATTATTATTAAGATTATTATTACTGTTATTATCTATTAATTATCATTATTATTATCATCATTATTATTATTATAAAAAATAATAGAAAATTTATTTTATATTGTACTGTTGTGAGTATTATATGCTATAAGTATTTCAATAGTAAGCATGTATATGTATTTTGAAGAATATTATATTATTATTATTATTATTATTATTATTATTATTATTAATTAGTATCTTTATTTAGTTATTGACTCTCAATATATTTTATATATATACATATGTATTTATCTCCAATAAATTCCTAGAAGGTATTGTGACTAATAAAAAAGAATTTCCAAGTTATCAAATATATTTTTAAATAGTATACGAAATATTTACTAAGTAAATTAAGTTTTTGACCTAAAATGATTTTTCTATATTTTGGGATAATAAAATATAGCATTCAAGCATTATAAAGAATTTTCTAAAATCATATATATTATTTATCCAAATTCTTCGATTATGACCCCAACCATGACTAAATCCCATTACTCCTATTTCCTCGCCAATTCTAGACTACCCTATGTCAACCTTCACTATTCGACCGTTCTGGACCCGATGGAATACTCCGTGTCATCAACATAGACTCCCTTGCATAATTGTAACACCGAAGTTGATCTTGTGCCACCTTTATTGTAACACACCAGGCAGCTCACCAGGCGTCACAACAGGCAAGTATACTTTGCTAATTTACTGTCAAATTATTTATTTTATGTATTATTTATTTTGTTCATATTGTTAGTTTCCTTTGTTATAAACTGCGCGTCCAAGCCATACTTGGGTGCAAGCGACTCTATTAGTCGTTTTACTTTACTATATGCTTGTTAACTTAGTGTTAGCAGACTACCTTCTTGTTGGGGGATATTCTTATATCTCCTTGGCCATGACACACACACTACACGGTTGGAGACATGTTGCTAGGGGCACGAGTTATTGACTAGCTATCTCTAAAGTCGTGTGACGGATAGATGATCGTAACTGCTATGACTAGGGTTTTAGAGACTCAAGCAGTTACAAAGCTGGAGGAGCCATGGACATGACTTGAAAAGTGTAGGAAATATTGGGGGAGAACAGTCGCTAGTGCGTATGGGAAGCCAAACAGGAAAACCATAGTCTCCGGATGGAACTGTGGTGATATATTTGTAGATACCCTCTGACGTTTTGGACGTTACGGTCGGATACAGATGACTGGATGCCAGTTACGTACACATAGCCTAAAATCCCACCCATGCGCATGAAAGTGGTCCTCTAAATTGCACATTAGGCGGTTAGAATCTCCTTTGCATATTTGTGTCTAGGATAGTCTTTTATATATTATTTTATTATTCTGACAGTTTATATTAGCTTGTTCTTCCTGTATCTTGCTACGTCCGTCTGAGGACCTGGTTTTTCCCCAGGTGTGTGTTCATGTCTTCCGCAGGTGTCCTAGCCATGGCTGTGATTCTCTCCATTCCTTCGAAGACGATTGCGCTTGGTTCGTCTTGCCATTTTATTGATCGATTCTTGTACATTTCTTTCATTGAGATAGTTGGTAGTGGACTTTGTCTCCGCCCTACGATTGTATCATAAATATTCAAGTTGATTTTTATATTATTATTCTTTTCATTGTGGAAGAGATTTAGTTTGTCTTGGATTACTGTATTTTACAGCTTATGTATACATACAAGGCCCCTGTACTTCGTATGTATACAGCTGGCATGTCTACGTTCCTAGTCCTATGTATTTTAGGACTGGGGCGTTACATGTTTTTGTGGTGGCCCATGCAGGTCGCGATAAATTGTTTGGTTACTTTGCCGTACCAAGCAAGCCTGCGTATAGGATTAGAGTCTAGGATCTCATCCACACACTTGACTGTCTTCTCGCTTGACTCCTCGATTTACATCTTGCTTGATTCCCTCTATCGTTAATTCTTATCCTTCTTTCATGCTTGATGTTAGTTAGAAAGGTAATCCATACTAGGTAGACTTGTTCCATTGTCCCATCACCCTACTAGTTTAACTCTTAGAATGCCTTATGACCTAGCATTCCCTTTGTCCTTGTGACCTATATTAGCAAGTTCACTTAGGTTCTAGAATTTAAAGGACCCTAACCCATCTAGTCAACCAAAGACTTGGACAAAAGAGACTATAGGACGACTGCATAGAGACCAACGTAGGATATAACTTAGAGTCTTAAGGAGTTTGAACTAATTATACTCTATTTCAATCTAAATCTCACGTGCCTATATTTTTATCTAGACTAATGATGCTAATGTAGCCTAGTTTTTGCAATCTCAATTCTACATCAAGCTTGTTCATGACATATGCTATTGAGCGCTCACTAGCATATTGTCTAATTAGAACCGGTGCATGATGGTCTGATCAACCAAGTGCATTTTGGTTCACTTTTATTTATCGTTCTACGGGGATGGGAACATAGCTAAACTTGTCCTCTAGAGTCCCATCCGCGACAGTCTTGGCAATTCTTTTTGAATTACTCACTCGCCTTTGAACCACATATTGGTATTCAAAAACAACTTCTTTGGACTCATATTGGTTTTCGTCTTTCCCCTATTTAGATGAAGACTCGTACCTAATAGATAGACCCAAAGTATCACCTCTAGTTGTCCCATCATCTATTGCCAAGCTAGTTAGCCATCGACTAAACCACGTGACTATAATCTCGTCTCAAGTTATTCACCCTCAAACTATTACCTTAACTATCAATCTTTTACTTACGTTAGTTAGCGACCTCACCCATAACCATATCCATGATTATTTTGACATTATTTGAAATCGTAATTTTTTATGCATGTTGCATTGAATGTCGTCTCCTTGCCTCGCCTGATCATAGGATCGTGTTCCGTATCGATATACCCTTGTACCTTCTCAACCTCCCTACTTATTTTTAATTTCGAGGACGAAATTCTTGTAAGTTGGGTAAGATGTGAAATCCCTAAATTTCTACTATATTTTTTTTGTACTAATTTTTTTATATTTATACGTCGCATAGTCGTATTGTATGTCGCACGAAAATTTACGTTTTTCGTATTTACTCGTCGAGTGCGAATATGGACGAGGTACACATATTTTTTTTATAAATGGTTTTTGATTTTATTATCAGTAATGGCTTCAAAATAATATATATATAATAATTATTTTTATTAATTAGTTGTTAAAAGTATCTATCAAAGTTGCCAAAATATATTATTTAATTTATTTTAATAGTGGTAATTTAAAAAACTATTTTATGCAAATATTCCCTGCATATGAGGTACATTAATTTAAATTCCTATATAATTCCATTTTTGAAATTTATTAATATTAATATTTTATTATTCAAAAAGTTATTTAAGAATATTTATTTATTTTCAAAATTATTTTAATTAAATATAAAAAGATATTTTAGTTTAATTATTAAACTTTAAATTGTGGTTAGATTGATTGGTTTGATTTAAACAGTTAATTTAAGGATGAAGATTTATCCATTGGATTTATTTGGATTTAAACTAGATTGAGATTGGATTTGATTGAATTAAATTATTTAAATTAGTATTGTATTTATCTATTGGGGTTTTAAACTACTCATAATCCTTATCCAACTGGAAATTTCCACATCCTATAAATAGGCAGGTACTCCTCCACATTATTCCTCCACAAACTCCAAAACCAAACGTGCGTGCATCGTGTCCGGGTCCCCCGTCAAATTCTTATTCCAGTCGTTACAAATACATTTATTCCTTCGTGTCGACAACCCCGACATGATTCATAAAAATCCTAACCCTAACACTGTTGTCGACCACCCTATCCCGGCCAGACCCCGACCAGATCCCGTCCCAACAACACTCATCACCACCCCCTCAACAGAACCATACAACCCTTCACAACCGTAGTTGACCCCACTCCGGTCATCCTCGCCGGCCGACTCCACGGCAACCCCAAACAACCAACAGCACCATCCCCATCACAAGAAATAGAAAGAGGAGGAAAACCCTTACCAAAAGCCGCCGTCGCCGGCGCAAGCCCGTCCGCGTCCGCGCCGTGCAGTCCCCAATCGGATTCCCTCGGCCTCGTCTCGGGACCCCGTCACCTCTCCGTCGGTCGCACCTCCATCGAGAACCCCGCCCCTGACCCCGTCCGCCTTCGAACTCCGACCACCCATGCGCGCCACCGCACACAGTCGGTGGCTAGGTCATCGTCCCGGCCACCGAATCTCCTCACCGAGTCCACGCCCAGCCCTTCTCCGACGTCCCAGAACCACCGCCTCCTCCTCTTAGCCGGAGACTCCGCCCGATCATCGTACGCGCCCAACCCCCTCCGTCGTCGCGTCGACTGCGCCGATGCGAGCGCGTCCGCCTCCTCCGTAGGCGCCACAGCGTCCGCCTCCTCCACCTTCAAGCACCGCGCGTCCTCTCCTCCATCTCCGTCGTGCTTCCTCACCGCGGAACCCCTTTCCGATCTCGTCTCCGCCGCCCCGACCCAGGCAGCGCCGGCGAACTATGCCCCAGCCGCGGTGACCCTTGTCCAGCGGCGCGCACCGCTGGTAGCCTGCCGTTCCCGAGCCCCATGTTTTCCCCCGCGTCCACCGCGGCCAGCACGCCCGCCGGCCTCTACTCCGCCCCTCCGCCTAATCTCCGCTTTTCTCCGCCCTCTTTTCCAATCTCTCTCTCCTTCTCCTACAGTTTCTTTTGTTTCTCTTTTTATTGTTTTTTGTTTTGTTTTATTGATGTGTGTGTGCGCTCCCTTCGAGAGGAGTGCAGTGTACATTTCTATTTTATTTTAGTTATTATTATTATTATTATTATGGAGACAGCAGAGACATCTGCTGTACTTTCTAATAGTTTATTATATTTAATTTATTATTATTATTATTATTATTATTATTGTTATTATTATTATTATTACTAATACTTTTACTAGTATTATTATTATTACTGTTATTATCTATTAATTATCATTATTATTATCATTATTATTACTATAAAAAAATAAAATGTTTTTTTATTTTAAATTGTACTGTTGTGAGTATTATATGCTATAAGTATTTCAATAGTAAGCATGTATATATATTTTGTAGAATATTATATTATTATTATTATTAATAATTCGTATCTTTATTTAGTTATTGACTCTCAATATATTTTATATATATACATATGTATTTATATCCAATAAATTCCTAGAAGGTATTGTGCCTAATAAAAATGAATTTTCAAGTTATCAAATATATTTTTAAGTAGTATACGAAATATTTACTAAGTAAATTAAGTTTTTGACCTAAAATGATTTTTCTATATTTGGGATAATAAAATATAGCATTCAAGCATTATAAAGAATTTTCTAAAATCATATATATTATTTATCCAAATTCTTCGATTATGACCCCATCCATGACTAAATCCCATTACTCATATTTCCTCGCCAATTCTAGACTACCCTACGTCAACCTTCACTATTCGACCGTTCTGGACCCGATGGAATACTCCGTGTCATCAACAGAGACTCCCTTGCATAATTGTAACACCGAAGTTGATCTTGTTCAACCTTTATTGTAACACACCAGGCAGCTCACCAAGCGTCACAACAAGCAAGTATACCTTGCTAATTTACTGTCAAATTATTTATTTTCTGTATTATTTATTTTGTTCATATTGTTAGTTTTCTTTGTTATAAACTGCGCGTCCAAGCCACACTTGGGTGCACGCGACTCAATTAGTCGTTTTACTTTAGTATATGTATGTTAACTTAGTGTTACCAGACTACCTTCTTGTTGGGGGATATCCTTACATCTCCTTGGCCATGACACACACACTACACGGTTGGAGACATGTTGCTAGGGGCACGACTTATTGACTAGCTATCTCTAAAGTCGTGTGACGGATAGATGATCGTAACTGCTATGACTAGGGTTTTAGAGACTCAAGCAGTTATAAAGCTGGACGAGCCATTGATATGACTTGAACAATGTAGGAAATATTAGGAGAGGACAGTCGCTAGTGCGTATGGGAAGCCAAACAGGTAAATTACAGTCTCCGTATGAAACTGTGGCGATATATTTGCAGATACCCTCTGACGTTTTGGACGTTACGGCCGGATACAGATGACTGGATGCCAGTTACGTACACATAGCCTAAAATTCCATCCATGTGCATGAAAGTGGTCCTCTAAATTGCACATTAGACGGTTAGAATCTCCTTTGCATATTTGTGTCTAGGATAGTCTTTTATATATTATTTTATTATTCTGACAGTTTATATTAGCTTGTTCTTTCTGTATCTTGCTACGTCCGTCTGAGGACCTAGTTTTTCCCCAGGTGTGTGTTCATGTCTTCCGCAGGTATCCTAGCCAAGGTCGTGATTCTCTCCATTCCTTCGAAGACGATTGCACTTGGTTCGTCTTGCCATTTTATTGATCGATTCTTGTACATTTCTTTCATTGAGATAGTTGGTAGTGGACTTTGTCTCCGCCCAACGATTGTATCATAAATATTCAAGTTAATTTTTATATTATTATTCTTTTCATTGTGGATGAGATTTAATTTGTCTTGGATTACTGTATTTTACAGCTTATGTATACATACAAGGCCCCTGTACTTCGTATGTATACAGCTGGCATGTCTACGTTCCTAGTCCTACGTATTTTGGGACTGGGGCGTTACAGCGCATGGCATCATGTGATTGATATGCACATGGTCCTGTATAGAATAGTGGACATGATTTGAGAGACTAGTAGCATATGCACTACGTCATCCTGCTTTAGAATGTAAGTTGTCTCGACTTTATCAGGTTACACGAGCTTCAGTCAACGAGTCAAACTGCGCCTGATTGGACTGCACCTAGACACGTGGCAGCTTTTGAATATATGAAAATGATTTATCCGAATTGTGCCTAGGCGCAACTAAAGAGTTTATTTAGATTGCACCTAGGCACAACTCACAAGGTGTGCAGGACAGCTGTCAATAAAATCTCCTCGAGTGGCACATTTTGAGGGATTCGAAGAGATTTTCTTCATTTACTGTGCTGTCAAATGTCAGTGATATCAGGTAATGATGGCAATTAAATGTCAGACGCCACGTAGACTTTGGCGTAATATGACTGGGCGCAGTCTGATATGTGGCGCAACCTGATCAGTGGCGCAATTTGATCTCTGAGCTTCATAACAGTGGCGCAGCTTAATTTTTGGGGCACAACTTGATTGTTAAGTAGTAAATACATGGCACAACTTAATTTTTAGGCCCTACAAGACCTCCTTCAAAGTTTTGAAAACATAAGAATACTTTAAAGTTTTGAAATACTTTGAATTATGTTAGTTTTGCTTAGATTGCGCCAGTCAATGCCCAATCGTCATAATTAATTTTCTCGAAAACATTCGATCTCCTCTTCGTCTTCCTAAGTTTCATTGATGATTTTTGGTTTCCAATGAGGAATATGAAGAGTTGGTTGGTTATATATATAGGGAAAAGTCCTTACACTCATTCTTCACTTTTGTACTTCAATGGTACCTAAGAAGAAGGAGATAGAAACTAGTGTTGACATTGAGGTCAAGTCCCCTGGAGCAAAACCTGATGTCACGCCAATGACTTATCTGTTAGAGGCTAACCCGTCACTGAGGGCGGTGAACTTTTTAGACTGTTTTGGTTTAAATCCGATAGTCTTCAATCACTCGAGTGGTGGGCCATCACATTCCTCTGAAGAGCGCGGTGATTCAGAGGGATTCCTTAGTCTGATGCATCGCTCGGGGATCCACAACATGCAAGAGTTGGATGCTACCCTTCGTCAGACCAATGATGAAGAAAAGAAAAAGAAATGTTAAGCGTACCAGCTTTTTTATTTCTTTTCATGTGTCGGATCCTATTTGTTTGTAGGGGTCTACCCCTCTTTATGAAATAAAATTTATAATTTTTGGCATCTTTACTTTATTGTGTGGCTATTAATTGTAGGACCGTTTTGTGATTCAAGTGGCGCATGTAAATGTGCTTCTTTGACTAATTCAATGCTTGTTGTTTCTTTGAGAGACACATGGCAGTCATCATGTGGTTATAAGCGCCTATTGTTTAGTTCGTTCCCGAAATAAACTCCTAGAACAACGTATTGTTCACATCTTCAACGCTTTTAAAAATGATAGCCAAAATGAAAGGAAAGAGACATTCATGCTTCCTCATTTTATTAGAAGATGACTTCTCACAAGGTTCCACTGTCCAGAAAAAATTCAATATCCACAAGTTCACTTGTGCCACTTCAACCTGATGCTATTCTTTTGCATGCCGCGCCTCCGGATGTTGGTTTGCTGTGCTCTATATTATTGACGCTCTTCAGTACAACCATCGTTGATTTTGATGGTAAGTCCCAACAAAAGGAATAGTGGTTTCCACAAATGAGCGTCATTCATGAGTTGTGTTTACTTTGTGCCACTTTTTACTAAGACAGTTTTGAAGACAGGCACTGACTTGTAAAAATAAAGCGCATGTTGTAGATGTGCACCTGAAATTCTGAGAAGAGGCGCACACTGCATCCAGTGCCTGACTTCGGTCAGAGGTGCACACTGTTGATATACGGCAGTTGTTCCGAGAATAGGCGCACACTACAACGCAGTGCCTGACTTTTGTCAGAGGTGCACACTGTTGATATGCGCATGTTGTTCTGAGAATAGGTGCACACTGCAACCCAGTGCCTGACTTCGGTCAGAGGCACACACTGTTGATATGCGCCTATCATTCTGAGAATAAACTCACACTGCAACCCAGTGCCTGACTTCGGTCAGAGGCACACACTGTTGATATGCGCCTATCGATCAAAAGCGCACAGTTTTGATAGATTTTACTAACTTTTTCTTTGTTAATATTTACAGAAGTTTGGTTGACAAGCTTCTTCAAAACTGGCATCGGCGACCTGGATGCTATGAAAAGCATTCTTCTGACACCCACATCAGACAGCTCATGTGATTCTGACACTCAAATCAGACAGCTCAGGACTCTCTATGTTCCAGAAGGGTCTTCCTCAGATGGTAGGAAGAGCCTTTATGTATATGAGTTGGATGGTGGAGAGACAAAATTAGGAATCGTATCACGAGGGTGATCTTATTCCTAGTTCTCATGACGAGTCATCTTTTCTCCACCAGTTGTATTGACTGCAGCTTATCTTTGAGCTGCTGTACTCTGTGGTTCTCCTTTCGTCTTTCTGAGAGAGAAGACCAGAGTTGATTTCGTTGTCTTGCTCGCTGCTTCAGGACGAGATGACAAGGAACTAGCATCAAATAAGAAGATCCAAAGATGTAATAGACCTTTATTTGTTATATTTAGAATAAAAATCCGAGATGTAGTAGATTTCCACTCAGATATATCTATGCTTTTAAAGAAGGAATAAAGAATGATTTTCTCTTCTTTATGATTTGATTTTGATGTGATAATACGGAGAATAGAATCCAGGAGAAATGTGGATGTGACAAGTTGCTGATGTAAATAATCAGAATTTAGAGGTATGGAGGATGTGAATTCATATTACTTAAAATAAGAGACAATCAATGCCAAATGAATGATAAGTCAAAGAAAGTAAATGAACAAACAGTCATTTCGGTTTTCAAGGAAAAGATGCTGAATGAACGAACAGTTGTCTCGTTCCTCGAGGAAGAGAATAAATGAATAAACAGTTATAAATGAATGAACCATTGACTTCTTTCATAAAGTAGCATCGGTTCTCGAAACAAACTATCTAGTCGTTCTGTCTATAAATACAGCAAAACTTTTATAGATATCGTCAATTTCTTTTCTTTTCTGTACAAAATGTCTTCCAAAGATTTGCCCACTCCGAAGGTCGAAGGAAAGACCGAGACGCCTCCTACTGAGCCTCCGAAGCCTCTTCAAAAAAAAGGGGTGAAGGCTCAACTACTCCTGCACCTGGACATGACTTGATTGCCAAGCTAGTGGAGCCTGGGAAGACTGCCGAAGAAGAGGCATTAAGGATGGCCGCTTGTGAATTCCTGGTGTGTTCAGACAACGAGATGTTTGAACTGTTGGCAAACTATGTATTTAATCATGATGGATCGGGGCCTCCTCCCCGTCCTTAATATGATGTAATTTTATTCTGCTTTTGAATAAAAATAAACTTTATTTACATTGTTTCTCTGAAATAAAGTACATTTTGCTTTTATACAAAAATTTTCTTGAAAAATTTGCCATTGATAGGCATCATAGCAACTCTGTCATCCATATCTGTTAATTGATAAGCTTCATTTGAGATAACCTTATTTACCATATACGGCCCTTCCTATTTTGCTTCGAACTTGCCTTTGCTCATATGAGTCATAGTCATAAGACGTCTGACTGTAACAACTAGCTCGCCTTCCTGAAATGTTCGCACTCTGACTTTACGATTGAAAACTTTTGAAATCTGGGCTTGATAAAGTTCGATATGTTGTTAAGCCAGTAGCCTTTTCTCGTTGTTTACAAAAACAAAAAGTTTTGTTTATTCCAAACTTGAAAAGAATAGTACAAAGTACAATAAATTCTGGGGAAGTACAACTTTATGAATCTGATCAGAAGACGATCACTTTATCCCTTGGACTATGTGAACTTGAAGACTGTATCATTTGGAGAATGCAGCAGCACTTTGATAAGAGTTTTTGATCTGTGTGCATATGTATCTGATGATTTCACAATGATTGGAAACTCTATTTATAGAGTTCAGGAAATAACTATTTTAGCAGTTATTCTGATGTGCGCGAGGCTAGATTGTGCCATACTGGGTTATGCCAACTTTCATTCAGTTGTCAGTCGTGTACTAACTGTATTAAGACGTGTGGCATCATATGATTGAGATGTGCATGGTCGTGTACAGGATAGTAGACACGTCTTGAGAGATTAGTGGTATGTGCGCCATGTCATCCTGCTTTAGAATGTTAGTTGTCTCAACTTCATCAGATTGTGCGAACTTCGGTCAACTGCGCCTAACTAAGCCGTGCCTAGACACGTGGCAGCTTTTGAGCAGAAGCCATTCAGATTGCACCTAGGCGCAACTAAAGATTTTGTCTTGATTGTGCATAGGCACAACTTACGAAGTGTACAGGACAGCTGTCTACCAACTCTCCTTGAGTGGCACAATTCACGAGATTCGAAGAGATTTTTCTCGTTCATTATGATGTCAGTTGTCAGTATTGTCAGGTAATCATGACCATTAAGTGTCAGACGCCACATAGATTTTGGTGCAACAAGACTGGGCGTAGTCTGATATCAGGCGCAACTTGTTCAGCGACGCAGTCTGCTCTCTGAGCTTCATATTAGTGGCGCAACCTGATTTTTAGGGCGCAACTTGATCACTGATTAGTATTTTCAGGGCACAACTTGATTTTTAGGCTCTACAAGACCCCCTTCAAAGTTTTTAAAACTTAAAAACGTTTCAAAGTTTTGAAATACTTTGAATTTAGAAAAGTTTTGACTGAGTCAAGTTGCGCCGGTCATCACAATTAAATCCCTTTCTTAAAAATACTCAATCTTCCCTTCGTCTTTTCGAGCTTCATTGATTATTTTCAGTTTCCCATGAGGAATACGAAGAGTCAATTTGTTGATATATATGTCGTAGTTGATCTTTGTGGTTTGTTCTTCACTTCTGTTCTTCAATGGCCCTCAAGAAGAAATAGATGAAGACCAATGCTGACACCACAATCAAGTCTCCTGAAGCGGGACATGATGTTGTGCCTACAACTTTTTTGTTGGAGGCTGACCCGTCATTGAGGGCGGTAAACTTTTTGGACTGTTTCGGTTTAAACCCGACAGTCTTCAATCGCTCGAGTGGCGGGCCATTCTCTGAGTAGCACGGCGATTCGAAGGGATTTCTTAATCTGATGCATCGCTCGGGGATCCGCAACATGCAAGAATTGGATGCCGCCCTTCGTCAGACCGATGAAGGCAAGGACAAGAAATAATGTTTTTAAGAAGAACAACTTTTGTTCTCTTTTCTAATGTCCTTGATTGTAGGGGTCCACCCATCTTTATGCAATAAAATCTAAAATTTCTGATATTGTGTGACTGTGACTTCAAATGGTGCACATGGACATGTTCTTTTAGCTAATTTTTCGTTTATTGTTTCTTCTGAGGAACACGTGGGAGTCGTTACACGGTTTTAGATGCCCATTTTTAGTTCTTTCCTAAAATAGGCTCCTAGAATGACGCACCCACCTCATCTTTAACCTCTTTAAAAAGGTCATCCAGAAACGAAAGAGTCATTCATACTTTCTCAAAACAAATGCTTTCTCATAAGGTTTCACTTGAGCTACTTTGTCCTGATGTTATTTGCCTGTATGATGTGTCTTCAAAAATTGGTAAGTCTCGACAAAGAATCAATGGTATGAATATTCTCCTTTCGCACCACTTTTGGAGACAAGTATTGATCTGCATGTTGTAGACACTGTTGATATGTACTAACTATTCCTGAAAATAGGCACACATTGTAGTCCAGTGTTTAGCTCCAATCAGAGGCACGTATTGCTGACATGCACTTGTTTAATCAGTACATAGTACTGATATGCGCCTGTTTGATCAGTGTGCAGTACTGATGTGCACCTGTTGGTAGGCGCACAGCGCTGATGTTAGCCTGTTGGTAGGCGTACACTGTTGGTTTGCGCCTGTTGATAGGCGCGCATTTCTGATATGCACCTGTTGATAGGCGCATACTGCTGATAGATTCTGCTAATTTCTCTTGTTTTATTAATATTTACAGGGATTTGGTTAGCAAGCTTCTTCAGAACTGGCACTGGTGATTTGGATGTTGCAGAGGGCATTCTTCTGACACTCACATCAGACAGCTCATGCGGTTCTGACACTAAAATCTGACAGCTCAGGACTCTTCATGTTAAGAAGGGTCTTCCTCAGATGGTAGGAAGAGCCTATATACATGAGAGTTGGATGGTGAAGACGCAGAACTAGGAATTGTATCACAAGGGTGATCTCGTTCCTAGTTCCCCTGGCGGGCTGTCTTCTCTCCACCAGTTGTATTAACAGCAGCTCATCTTTGGGCTGCTGCACTCTGGGGTTCTCCTCTCGTCTTTCTGAGAGAGAAGGCCATAGTTAATTCCATTGTCTGGCTCGTTGCTTTAAACCAAGACGACAAGGAATTGTCACCAACAAATAAGAAGATCCAAAGATGTAATAGACCTTCATTATTAATGGGAAGATCTAAAGATGTAATAGACCTTCATTAGAATAGAAATCAGAAATGTAATAGATTTTCATCAAGATGTATCTATGCTTTTTAAAGAAGGAATAAAGAAATGATTGTCTCATTATTCTCCTTTTTATAATTCAATTTTAATATGCTGACATGGATGACAGAATACGGAGAGAATGTGAATGTGGCAAATTATTTGACGTGGCTATTTAGAATTCAGAGACATGGATTCTCATTATGATAAATAAATGAGTAATCGGTCACTTCGATTTTTAAGGGAGAGACAGTAAATGAATGAATGGTCATTCAAACTCTCAAAGAAAAGAAAAAATGAGTGAATAGGCACGTCAGTTTCAGAGAAGGGACAAGGAATGGTCGGTTATGAATGAACCGTTAGAAATGAACGAATAGTTGTGCTTCTCCAAAAGTTGCATCAGTTCTCGAGGCTGATTACCTATTTGTTTTGCCTATAAAAAGAACAAAACTTTTGTAGATATTGACAACCTCTTTCCCTTCTGTACAAAAATGTCTTCTAAAGATTTACATGCTCCGAAGATCGAAGAAGAAACCGAGATACTCCCTACTGAGCCTCATGTGCCTTCTCGAAAAGAAAGAGGCGAAGGCTCAACTGTTCCTCCTGTGCCATGACAGGATTTGATCTCCAAGTTTGTGGAACCCGGGAAGACTGCCGAAGAAGAGGCATTGAGGATGGCTGCTTGTAAGTTTCTTGTGAGTTCAGACAATGAGATGTTTGAACTGTTGGTAAACTATGTATTTAATCATGAAGGATCAGGGTCTCCTCCCCGTCCTTAATATTTATGTAATTCCATGAATAAAAATGAACTTTTATTTACATCATGTTTCTGAAATAAAGTACATTTTGTCTTTATACATAATATTTTTTAAGAAACTTTCCATTGATAGGCATCATAGCAATTCTGCCATCCATATCTGTTAATTGATAGGCTCCATTGGAGAAGACTTTGTTTACCACATACGGCCCTTTCCACTTTGTCTCGAATTTGTCTTTGCTCATATATGTCATAGGCATAGGACGTCTGACTGTAAGGATCAACTCGTCTTCTTAAAATTTTTGCACTCTGACTTTGCGATTGAAAGCTTTTAAAATGTAGGCCTAATAAAGTTCGATATGCTGTCGAGCTAACAACCTTTTCTCGTCGAGCGCCTCCAATTCCTGAAGCCAAAGACGATCATTATTTTCTGTAGTAAGTTCATTGGCAATGGCGATTCTCAATGATAGAATTTGAATTTCCAAAGGTAGAACAGCTTCACATCTATATACCAGAGAAAAAGGTGTGCAACCTGTGGGGTTACGGACAGTAGTGCGATATGCCCATAGACATTCTCCAAGCTTATCACTCCAATTACATTTGTTAATAGAGACAAACTTTTTAAGGAGTTTGATAATGGTCTTGTCGAATGCTTCAGCCAACCCGTTAGCCGCAGGATTATAGGCCGTAGAGACGACATTATTGATTCTATTGTCATCACAGAACCTATTAAACTTCTGGCTGATAAATTGGGGTCCATTATCATGGATGATCCTGCGAGGGACACCAAATATGTATATCACATGATGTTTGATGAAGTTGATAACACTACTAGTCTTTACTTCCGCCAAAGGTATAGCTTCTGCCCACTTGAAAAAATAATCGATTATAGCTAAGATAAACCGATGTCCTTTAGATGAAGGAGGATTGATAGGGCCAATTATATCCATGTCCTAAGCTTCAAAAGGCCATGAGGCTGCAGTTGGATGAAGAAATTCCAACGGTTGGTGAATAAAATCCGCATGAAATTGACATGCACGTCATTTCCTTGCATAATCAATAGCAACTGATACCATAGAGGACCAGTGGTAGCCCATACGTCGGATACGATCTTATAGTTTAGGACCAGGCTGATGTGCTCCACAAACACCATCATGAGCTTCACGTAATATCTGTTTTTCTTCACTACCAACGAGACACCTCAAGAGTAACACATCAAAAGTTCTTCGATATAGTGTCATAGTAGTATGATTATAATAGAATCGAAGCGATCGACGACGGATACTTGTAGCTTCTTTAGGATCTTCTGGCAAGATATCATGCACTGCGAAATCAATAAAAGGTGCTCTCCAATCCTCGCTAAGGACATTGACTTCAGTTAGGTTACTGAATTCAATGTTGTGGTTGTTTTCAACACAGAATAGTTCTCTATTAGAGATAACAACCATCTGTTGTCTTTTGACTGGAACTGCCAATACTGCAGCTAGATTAGCTAAGGCATCAGCTTCTGTATTGCATGCACGACGTACATATTCGATGAAGAACCCTTTGAATGAAGAAGCTATCCTGGTTGCTGCTTCTTGGTATGGTACTAAATCTTGATGTCGGACTTCATATATGCTTCTAACCTGATTAACAATCAGCTTAGAGTCGCCATATACTTCGAGATATTCAATATCCAGTTGTTTAGCCAATTGGAGTCCAATGAGCAAGGCATTGTATTCTGCCACATTGTTAGAGAATGATTTGTCTAAAGAATAAGCCCTTTGAATAGTTAATCCCTCGGGTGAAACAAGAATAATTCCCACTCCAGCCACAAGGGTACCTCGAGGTCCAAATCTAGAAGCTCCATCAAAGAATAATCTCCAAGTAGGAAATTCTACTGAAATCATATTTAATTCCAAAGTTTCGTCCGAAATCTCATCATAGAGTTTAGATGTTTCAGGGACAGGATGAGCTGCTAAGAAGTCAGCAAGTGCTTGGCCTTTCACAGACTTTTGAGGAACATAAACCATATCATATTGTGCTAATAATATGGCCCATGTGGCAAGCCTAGAATTGAGTGTACTTGGCTTCTTCATTAAAACTCGAAGAGGATTGACTCGGGATATGACATGAATAGTTTGGCCTATGATGTAATGTATTGTCTTCTGAACAGCAAATATTAAGGCTAAACATTCTTTCTTCACCGGACTATAACGATGTTCGGCTCCAATCATTGTTCGGCTAAGATAGTAGATGGCTTGTTTATGACCTTCCTTGTTCTTCTGAGCTAGCAACACTCTCAATGAATGATCTATTGCCCGGACATACATTAAGAAGGGTATTCCTGAAATCGGTGGTACAAGAACCGGTAGACACATTAAATACCGCTTTATGTCGTCAAATGCTCGTTGACATTCTTCCGTCCAAACGAAAGATACACCTTTCTTTATTAACTGAGTGAATGGTCTGCAACGTCCAAATAAATTTAAAATGAACCGCTTGATGTACGTAAGTCGACCTTGGAATCCTCGTAGCTCTTTTAGGTTGCAGGGAGTACGCATATCTTGAATGGCTTTGATCTTCTCGGGATCAACGTGTATACCTTTAGAGGTAATGACGAAGCCGAGAAATTTACCACTAGAGACACCCAAGATGTTAGGGTTATATACTAAAAGCATCACTTTTTTAGTAACCTTATTTCCTTAAATTTTGAATGAAAATCATATGGGGAAATGTTTGCATATTGTATTTGTTGCAAGTGTTAATACAAATGTCTGATATTCTATATTGTAGATAATATGGTGTGTGGTGTCACACAGAAGATCATATTATCAGTTCCCTATGGAGTATATAAATAGTTCACAACCTAGATGGACTTGGACAATCTATTGGAAAGGTTGTAGTGTAATCTGGTATTAGTCTATCTTGACTATAGGTTTACACTAGTATACTTTGTATGTATTGAACAGGACCACTTGAGGTTGTTCTCTTTGTACTGACTACATAAGAGAACAAACACCCCTGTTATTATGGATGCCTGTGCTCTTAACCCGGATATAATAACGGATATGTATATGCAGTGTGCATTATTTTGACTCATAAAAGAGTGAGATTCATTATGGATCAACAACCTCTAATATTGTTTGTATGATGGGCTGTTGATTATAACTGGAATCCATGTCCCGATACATCGGGTTGATGATGTGTCCTTAAGAAGCTCATAAGGATTGTCATGTAAACTCTGCACGTGGATTATATTCGACATGACAAATAAAGTTGAGCGGTACTACTTAAGGATAAAAGATGTCAAATTAATATAGTTGTCAGTAACTTAATTTGATCGACGGACATACGATATCATAACATGGGGAGCCAAACGAGCATATAATAAAAGGAGCCCACAAACATAATTTGGGATTAGGGAGGTAGTGCAACAATAGCTCATTAGTGGACCGAGCTATTGTTAATGGGCCTGGATTGTGTGTTCGGGCTGAACACGGGATATCCAGATCCGTTATGAGGCCGAACCCTAATTTCTCCTCATCGTCCCTGTTGTAGCCTATATATATCCTCTATTCTCTGGCCGCCATATTACCGATCAGAAATCTAAAACTTTCTCTAAATTCGTGATTCACGTAAGGAGAGAAAGAAAGGGCTGCCAAGGAGAAGAAAAGGTTGGGAGATCGTCATCCACACGACGTCCAACTCGAGGAAGTAATACGTACAGAAGATCTTGGGGTCATCCGCTCGAGAATGCCAGGAATTACTTGTCTCCTTTCCGCCGCAGGTATAATTCGTTAACCCTAGTTTCTGCCTATGAAGGGTTAGAACACGTATTAGATCTGTTTAACTTTCTATCGATCAATACGTACACCAAAGGAAGGGTCCTGGGAATCCCCAGTTCTATCAATTGGTATCAGAGCCACTTTGGATCTACGTATTGATTGATACATCTATGTTGTCCAATAAAACCTGCGCTGTGTAATAGTCGGTAGATGTAGATCTGTTCTAACTCGATTTTGCAGACATCTTAGATCCAACTATTATGGTCCAATGCATGTTTTTGATTGTATTGTTTAAACCACGGACATGTCGTGGATGTTGTTGTTGCTGTGGATGTAATTAAAATCATGAGGGTTGATCGTGCTTATTATTTTAATTTTGTAATCTAGATTATGTGTGAACTCCTTCGGGAGACATAGGATTGATATAATTTTAATTACTTTTGATCAATCATGATAGCTGTGGTGGCTGTTTCTGACGTCGGACGAGATGCTAGTTTTAAGCAGTCCAGAGGCAGAGATATGATTTTCGATGAAGGAATTGACAACCAAAACCTAATTGAGAACGGAGCAGCAAAGATAACCATAATAGTTGGATATTTTCTCTTATTTTTGTTATTTTGCTTTTTCTGATTATGCATGTTTATTATTGTGTGGTTGTTTTTTTTGAAAAACCAAGCCTACATTAATAATGGACAACATGGACATAATATTAACTAGTAGAAAAATCCTCATTGTTAAATAACTAAGTGAGAGAGGATATTTATTTAGTTTAAATCCTATGGTCTCCATTACTGGTTTGTAGGTGATGTAATTATACTTGCGTGTTGGCTATAGTACTTTCCTTCATATCGGATGAGTATAATTATGGATCACCAGTACAAACTTCCTTAGGGATAATTGTAGAAAGTTATCTAGTATGTGTTCACTTCTCCATCTGAAGGAACTGATTACAAGGTAATGGACTTAGTATTAAGTAATGGTATACACTTAGATACAAATAATAGTATCCTTCCCATCGGAGTCACTGCTATTATTTGTATGACCAGAGCAAGACCAGCATATTAATTTTATTTGTCATAAAGTTATGTTGACATGATAGTAAAATTAATAAGAAAAATCTACTTGAACAAAGTTGAATTTGTATACGTCCACACTATCGTGGCATGCTAAATTCATGGTGTTCAAGGTGTTGGTAAATTTCATATTATTATTTTTAGGGAATCAATATTTAGTTAATTTAAAAAGTTTTTTTTTGTCCTATATAATTTTATTTATGTGATTCTCAAGATTTTAAAATTGGGTTCTTTCATTCCACTTATGGTGATTCTTAAAGAAAACAAACTTTCTGGTCCTAATTATATTGACTGGAAACGTAATTTGGATATTATTCTGACTGCTGAGGAGTACAAATATGTACTTGTTGAGGAATGCCCACCTAAGCTTGATGCTAACTCTGATGAAGAGGTCAAAAAGGCTTATAAGAAGTGGAAAAAGGTAGATGAGATGGCGCGGTGTTACATTCTGGCATCTATGTCAAATGTACTGTAATATCAGCATCAGGCCATGGCCACTGCTTATGACATGATGTATAACCTCAAGGAACTCTTCGGACATCAGAGTAGAGCAGCTAGGCAGTTTTTTGTGAAATATTTGATGAATACAAAAATGGCTGAGGGTACACCAGTAAGGGATCATGTTCTCAAGATGATGGGTCATCTGAATGAGATGGAGATCCTTGGAGCTGAAATCGATAGGGAATCCCAGGTCGATATCATTCTCTGGACTCTTCCTAAAAGTTTTGACAATTTTTGCCTTAATTACAACATGAACAAAAGGTTGTATAGTTTGGCAGAACTTGCAAAAGAGCTACAGGATGATGAATCTCTCTTTAGGAAGAGTGGTCATATTTTTGTTTCTGAAAAGGCTTCTACTTCTAAGCCAAAAGGCGGTAAGAAGAAGAATAACATTCAAAAATAGGCAAACTCAGCAAAGAAGGGCATGGGACCTCAAGGCGCGGTAAAAAAGTTGAAAGGCAAATGTTTCAAGTGCAAAGGGTCAGGACATTGGAAGACTGATTGTCCACTTATCAAACAAGGGAAAAAAGAAGGTATATCTCATTTACTAGTAGTTGAAACATGTTTAGCGGTGTTATCTACCGACACCTGGTGTGTAGACACAGGAGCCACTAATCATGTCTGCAATATATTACAGGGGTTCCAGGAAACCAGACGGCTCAGTGATGGAGAGATATGCTTGTTCATGGGTGATGCTACAAAAGTATCGGTCGTTACATTAGGAGATGTTACTTTATCTTTTGGTAGAAATAAGTCTTTGACATTGAGAGATTGTCTTTATGCACCTTCACTTAGAAGGAATTTAGTTTCTGTTTCTATGTTAGTTAAGGATGGATATTCATTTTATTTTAATGACAATATTATTATTAGAAAGAATAAACATTTTATCTGTTCTGGTGCATTGGTTGATAATTTGTATGTCATTAATCCTATTTCGCCCACAATGCAACTTATGGAAATAAATAATATGTCATCTAACTTAAATAAGAGAAAAGAACCTTCTTGTATGAACCAAACATATCTTTGGCACTTGCGATTGTGGTATATTAACCTAAGAAGGATTCAAAGACTGGTTAAAGATGGACCTTTGAGTTCATTGGAAGTGGAGGCATTACCAGTCTATGAATCCTGCTTGGAAGGTAAAATGACCAAAAGGCCTTTTATGGCAAAGGGGTATAGGGCCAAAGATGTGTTGGAATTGGTTCATTCTGATTTGTGTGGACCCATGACTATCCAAGCTAGGGTGGCTTTGAATATTTTGTCACATTTATTGTCGATTATTCAAGGTATGGATACATTTATTTGATGTGCCGTAAGTCTGAGTGCTTTGAGAAATTCAAAGAGTACAAGGCTGAAACGGAGAAACGTCATGGAAAATGTATCAAGTCATTACGATCAGATCGTGGTGGCGAGTACCTCTTTGGAGAGTTTAGGGATTATTTATCAGAGGCTGGGATTGCATCCCAATTGACTGCACCTGGAACGCCCCAGCATAATGGTGTAGCCGAAAGAAGGAATAGAACACTTATGGAGATGGTTAGATCAATGATGAGTTATTCGGATTTGCCAGATTAGTTTTGGGGATATGCCTTAGAGACTGCAGCTTATATTTTGAACTTGGTTCCTTCTAAGTCAGTACCTCTTACTCCCACAGAGCTGTGGATTGGGCGTAATCCTAGTCTGAAACATGTTCGCATTTGGGGTAGTCCAGCACATGTGCTAAATGGAAAAGCAGATAAGTTAGAATCTCGTACAGAAGTACGCTTGTTTGTAGGCTATCCAAGAAGAATGAAAGGAGGTTTATTTTATAGTCCTAAGGATCAGAAGGTCATTGTTAGCACCAATGCCCGATTCTTAGAGGAAGACTATGTGATGAACCATAAACCCACAACAAGAGTTGTTCTAGAAGAACGGAGACGTGAGACACTAAGTACTTCAGTACCAATAGTACAAGAGGATGAACCACAAATAACTGCACAACGTGTCATAAATGTTATACCACAACCGATAGTGCCTCGTCGTAGTGGGAGGGTTGTGATACAACCTGATAGATATATGTTCTTGGGAGAGTCGTCAAACTTCGTCCCTGAGGAACAAGATTATGATCCCTGTACCTACAATAAAGCACTCCAAGATAAAGATGCAGAGTCTTGGCAAAAGGCAATGATATCTGAAATAAAATCTATGGATTCTAATCAGGTCTGGGAGCTTGTAGAACCAACCATTGGTGTAAAAGCCATTGGATGCAAGTGGGTCTATAAGAGAAAAAGAGGATCAGACGGTAAGGTTAAAACCTTTAAAGCTCGGCTTGTAGCAAAAGGTTTTACTCAAAGAGAGGGTATCGATTATGAGGAAACCTTTTCTCCTGTAGCCATGCTTAAGTCTATCTGGATTCTTTTATCTATTGCAGCTCATTTAGATTATGAGATTTGGCAAATGGATGTCAAGACAGCTTTTCTTAATGGAAGTCTTAAGGAAGACATCTATATAAAGCAACCAGACGGGTTCATTGAAAAGGGCCAGAAGCATCTTGTTTGTAAGCTCAAGAAGTCCATTTATGGACTTAAGCAAGCTTCCAGATTTTGGAACATATGTTTTGATCAGGTGATAAAATCCTATAGATTTGATCAATGTCAGGATGAATCATGTGTATGCAGAAAGTATGACGGAAACGTGGTGGTATTCCTAGTACTTTATGTAGATGACATCTTGCTCATTGGAAACAATGTGAAGGCGTTATCTGATGTAAGGGTATGGTTATCCAAACAGTTTGATATGAAGGACTTGGGAGAAGTAGGTTATATCCTTGGGATCAAACTTCTACGAGATCACAAGAAAAGGATGTTGGGCTTATCCCAAGCTTCATATATCGATACTATACTAACTAGTTTTAGTATGCAAAAATTCTAAGTAAGGTTTCTTACCTTTTAGACATGGAATTGCTCTATCAAAGGAGCAGTGTCCGAGGACACCTAAAGAGATAGAGAACATGAAGGCAGTTCCTTATGCTTCAGCAGTAGGAAGCTTAATGTATGCAATGCTATGTACGAGACCATACATCTGCTTTGTCGTAGGCATGGTCAGCAGATATCAGTGTAACCCAGGACAAGATCACTGGACTACCGTAAAGCATATTTTGAAGTACCTGAAAAGGACTAAAGAGTATATGCTAGTTTACCAAGCAGATAGTTTAGTTCCCTTGGGTATACAGACTCAGATTTTTAGTCAGATAGAGATTCCAGGAAATCTACCTCAGGTTATGTGTTTACTTTGGGAGATGGAGCCATTGTGCGGAGGAGTATCAAGGAAAAATGTATTACTGATTCCACCATGGAAGCCGAGTATGTGGCAGCCTCTGAGACAGCTAAAGAAGCGGTTTGGCTCAGAAACTTTTTGTTGGACTTGGATGTGGTATCTAGTTTGCCTAAGTCTATTACACTTTATTGTGATAATAGTGGTGCAGTTGCAAACTCGAAGGAACCACTAGCCCATAAGACTGGCAAATACATTGAGCACAAGTACCACCTGATACGAGATTTTGTAAAGAAAGGAAAAGTTGTTGTGATCAAGATAGCATCAGCCGACAATCTAGGTGATCCCTTTACAAAGAGCTTACCAGCTAAGGCTTTTGATAGTCATGTTAAGAGAATGGGAGTCAGATGTGTAGCGTCATAGCTTTAAGTGTAAGTGGGAGATTTATAACAGTATAAAGAAAAGCAATGCTTTGAGTATAAGTGGGAGATTGTTAGGGTTATATACAAAAAGCATCACTTTTTTAGTAACCTTATTTCCTTAAATTTTGAATGAGAATCATATGGGCAAATGTTTGCATATTATATTTGTTGCAAGTGTTAATACAAATGTCTGATATTCTATATTGTAGATAATATGGTGTGTGGTGTCACACAAAAGATCATATTATCAGTTTCCTATGGAGTATATAAATAGTTCACAACCTAGATGAACTTGGACAATCTATTGGAAAGGTTGTAGTGTAATCTGGTATTAGTCTATCTTGACTATAGGTTTACACTAGTACACTTTGTGTGTATTGAACAGGATCACTTGAGGTTGTTCTCTTTGTACTGACGACATAAGAGAACAAACACCTCTGTTATTATGGATGCTTGTGCTCTTAACTCGGATATAATAACGGACATGTATATGCAGTATGCATTATTTTGACTCATAAAAGAGTGAGATTCATTATGGATCAACAACCTCTATGAATTGGGAAATAACATTGTATGTATGATGGACTGTTAATTATAAATGGAATCTATGTCCCGATACATCGGGTTGATGATGTCCCCTTAAGGAGCTCATAAGGATTGTCATATAAACCCTGCAGGTGGATTATATCCGACATGACAAATAAAGTTGAGCGGTACTACTTAAGGATAAAAGATGTCGAATCAATATAGTTGTCAGTAACTTAATTTGATCGACGAACATACAATATCATAACATGTGGAGTCAAACGAGCATATAATAAAAGGAGCCCACAAACATAATTTGGGATTAGGGAGGTACTGCAACAATAGCTCATTAGTGGACAGAGCTATTGTTAATGGGCCTGGATTGTGTGTTCGGGCTGAACACGGGATATCCAGATTCGTTAGGAGGCCTAACCCTAATTTCTCCTCATGGTCCCTGCCGTAGCCTATATATATCCTATATTCTCTGGCCGCCACATTGCCGATCAGAAATCTGAAACTTTCTCTAAATTCGTGATTCACGTAAGGAGAGAAAGAAAGGGCTGCCAAGGAGAAGAAAAGGTTGGGAGATCGTCGCCCACACGACATCCAACTCGAGGAAGGAATACGTGTAAAAGATCTTGGGGTCGTCCGCTCGAGATTGCCAGGAATTACTTGTCTCCTTTCCGCCACAGGTATAATTCGTGAACCCTGGTTTTCGCCTATGAAGGGTTAGAACACGTATTAGATCTGTTTAACTTTCTATCGATCAATACGCATACCAAAGGAAGGGTCCTGGGAATCCCCAGTTATATCACAAGAAAGACTTGTGGGGTACATTTTGAGTTGATGCTGGTGCATCAGATTGAAGATAGTTCTTAAATCTTGAATGTGATCTTTTTTGAGATGACTTTTGACAGCAATATCATCAATATATCATTCGACAGTCTTTCGCAGATGATCACGAAAGATAGTACTTATAGTCCACTGGTAGGTTGCACCTGTGTTCTTTAGACCAAACGGCATGACTGTATAACAATACACTCCCCGAGGAGTACAAAACGAAGTATGTTTCTCATCTTCAGGATTTATCCGGATTTAATTATATCCAGAAAACCCATCCATGAAAGAAATTCATTCTAATCCACATGTACTGTCGATCATGACATCAGTAATTGGGAGAGGGAATTCGTCTTTAGGGCAAGCATCATTGAGATCCCGAAAGTCTATGCAAACTCGGACCTTTCCGGTCTTCTTCAGGACAGGAACGACGTTGGCTACCCAGTCAGGATGCTGTTCTTCTCTAATAAAACTGTAAGCTATAATCTTCTTGACTTCATCATCAATTGCATCCATTATTTCAGGCTTGAATTGCCGTTGTTATTGTTTGACCGGCTTGGCATTCGGCAATATATTAGGATTCTGAGTTGCAATTTGAGGATCTAATCCCGGCATATCTTCGTAACTCCAGGCGAAGACATTGATGTATTCACGAATAAGGTGAATTAATTCTTGTTTATCATCCTCTGGGAGATTTTTGCTAATAAAGATTGGTCGTGATACGCCCTTCTCTCTAATATTGATTTGGAATAGTTTATCCTCAGTAGTTGGCTCTCGTTGTTCAAAACAAAGTTCCCACTGATTGTCCATCTTTTGTGCCCAAGGGTCCATTTCAGGAGCTTCTTCTATGTCGTCTTCATCATCTTCTAAGAATTTGGCAGACACCATGTTAGAAGATACTATCACCCTGTGAACATGACCAATGCTAGTATCAGAATTCTATGAGATAGAATGAGAAGAGTTACAATGTTCTTCTTCATTAGATTCAGAAGATTTCGGAGTTGGAAGTGGTGAAGCATAACCTAGTTCCCATTTCGTTTTACTATGGTATTGTTGTGATTTTCCTTTTGGAACAACAATACGAAGAGGAGTTCACCTTTCTTTACCATTGTTGAGGCCTGTTCTGAAATCATAGCCCATTTTACGGATGATGGCTTTGGATTGTGGACTATAGCGTCGTAATTGTAACCTTCATGTATCATCTCTATTATCATTATAGAGCATGATTTTTTGTTCTTCTCTTTTTTTGAAGAATATAGGCTTTTCATCTTTCTTTCGAGACGGTACTAAGAAGTACGACTATTGTATTGAATCCAGTGATACCACATTTCGTAGAGATGATACAACTTCTATTGTAAGTAGTTTAAAGTTATCTAGCATATCCAAATAACACTGAGTATAGTAAAAGACATCAGTATACTGCAAAGGAGATGCTTTATTGATTTTTACACCATTATTTATAATAGGGACTTTAGCCTTAGCAGGTTTAGTCAGATTGATGACAAGAGGGGGAAAAGAAGAACGAGAAGAAGGAGGGAGCTTCTTGCGACGAAGATCGATTACAAGCGGCTCAGAAGGGGTGAGCTCCCTTTGTTCTTGACTATCACCCTTAGGCCACTTCTCATGGGAAGGAAGATAGATAGTCAGTGGTTTGGAAGACTGAGGACATGAAGTGCGTCCTTTGACGGGAATTACCAGAGTATCATTTGGCACACTCTTCTGTTCTTCATCTGTGTCCATTGCTAGTACCATCTTCATAAATTCCTTCTTGTACATGCGAGAATCATTGCAGTATGCTTCAACTCCTTTAAAAGAATTCAGATCTGCCACCTCCTTTTGGACTTCTCCATTACCATCTACATATTTGAAACAATGGTGGAGCGTAGAGGGTACAATATTGTGTTAATGAAGGAATGGCCTTCCCAACAAAGCATTGTAAGAGCCATGATTATCAATAACATAGAAAGTTACCTTTGTACGAAGATTATCAATTTGAAGTTTTAGGTGTATCTTCCCCAAAGGTTCACTTCTTCCTTCATTAAACCCCAGGATGGTAGTTATAGTTGTGGAAAGGTTATGCACCGGGATCTTCAAAGCATCCAGTAAAGACTTCGGCATGATGCTAAGTGCAAATCCGGGGTCAATCAAAATACGATCGACTTTTATGGTGTCCACATACCCCGTCAAATAGAGAGGACGATCATGACGATTATCTTCTAACAACATGTCATCTTGTGTAAAAGTGATATTGGACATTAATTTAAATATACTATGACAATGTGCATAGCTGACCGGCTCCTTTTCAGGTTTTTTGAGGAGAGTAAGACAAGCGTCAGCCTGCATTAAGGCTTCACTTAACGTCTTTCGAGTTTCTTTTGAGAGACATAAAAGTTCAAAGATTGACAATCTTGCTGGAGTATTGGCTAATTGAGCCAATATTTCAAAATTATAAGGCTTTTCAAGTCCAAGACATAAGGATTTCTTCAGTGCTTTGTCAAAGCGAACATGTTACTTTCCCTTGTCTGTTGATGTTGGTTTAGGAGGAGATGGTTCGACCACTGGCAAGGATGTAGATGGTGTATCTTCAGCAGGAGAAGATGATGAAGGAAGAGCATCCGGAGATGGAGCAGGGTTCTTTTGATTTTCGGAATACTCTCGAAGATAGGGTTTTCCAGATCTAGTGCCCATCAGAATTTCTTCTTCTATTACTGGTTCAAAGGATACCATGTTGCGGTTCTTGGATTTAGACTTGGAATGCTTCTTTTGCTTAGAAGAGGAAGGCATTTCAAATTCTGCTACCAGATCTGGATGAATCGACATAATCTCTCCTCTGTCAGTTGACAGCGAAACAAGACCTTTATTTTGAGGAGGTGGAATATTTACGATTTCAAGAGTAGTCCTTGGAATGGGGACAGCACCATCTTGTACAAGTTGTGGTAGAAAATCACCAAATTGACGAGAAACCACATTAGCAGTCACCATTTTCTCGTCCTGCTGTAGAGTAATTTCTCCAGAGTTGACCAACTCTTAGATTTTGCCCTTGAGCACATAACATGCTCTGGTTGGATGCCCTATGAATCTGTGATAAACACAGTATTTAGGGTGATCAGTTTTACCCACTTCTTCTGGTCGCTTTGCCTCTAGAAGCTGAAGCTTATTGCTTTTGATCAAGCAATCGAAGATGCTTAAAGTATCATCTTCATCGAAAGAATACTCTTCTTTTGGACGAGTTGACTTTTGCAGTGGTGCTGATGGAGTGGATGCCGTCTGAGTAACATTGACAGCAAAAGACTCTTTGCCTTTGAGATTAATGACCAGTGTTTCTTTATTCTTGCGACTATTCTGGCGATTACTACCCCCGGGTGTAGAATGTTCATCTTGGTTAGGATGAGTCATCTGGACTCTAACTGCTTCAACTTTTCGGTACTGACTTCCGCCGCTTTTGTATTTACAACGAAAGAAGGCCAATCCTAGAATTGTGTAGATCCTGTCTACATAGTGATAATAGGCAACAAGTTTGATTTGCAAGTGTCTATTGTTACAGCAGATGGAGTTCCTAAAGGCATTTTGAGTGCCTCTCGACGGAATCTTTCGATAAAACTCTCTGTGGATTCATTGTGCCTCTATTTAATTTTAATAAGGGCAGACATTGTCATATCATTGACTCCCTCATAAAACCGTTCTAAGAATATTTGCTTGAAACCAGCAAAAGAAGTGATGCAGCCATCAGGCATGCTACAATACCAGTCATATGTTGCACCGACAAAATAACCGACGAATACTCTGGTAAGGAGAGCATCATTTGGCTGTAATTGATCAGTCATTACCTCAAAATGATTGATGTACTGACTTGGAGAAGTGCTACCCTCAAACAGCATAATGGTTGGAAGCTTGTACTTAGGAGGAAATGGAACTGCCTTCCACTCTGTAGGATATGGTTGCTTTATGCCCAGTATTTGTAATCCATCCTTCTGCTTGAAGGCTTCAAACTGAGTGCGTAAGAGTTTCACAGCCTCATTAGCATCCCCTGATGTTTGGAAATTGCTAGACTGGTTAGAAGTGTTAGGAGAAGGAACAGCGTGGTAATTACCACCCCTAGCACCAGACTGACTCGGATCAGCTTGAATTGGCACGGAAGCAACCTGAGGAGTTGGTACCCCAAGACTAACAGGTACAGAAGATGCTATGAGCTCAGGATTTGCAGCAGGGTTTACAATCGGGGGCACTGTATGTTGTGCTACAATTAAGGTGTGCATGCTTGCTACCATTTCTGCCATAGTCTTCAATTTGTCCTCTAATGCAACAATTCGTTGCTCTTGACTGGTTGAAGTAGAGGCATCTTGATCTTCCGTAATGGTGTATGTCGTCACTTCTCTTGCTGCTATTGATGAGATATTTTGTTCAGAACTTTCACTATCTGCATCAAACTCCGAAAAAGAGTCCTCTCCTATATGAGTGATGGGGAGATCTTCTTGACTAAAGACACCCTGGTTCAAATGTCGATTTCTCGATCAAGTGTATTGAAAGACACCTTCACTGGATGCATGGATCCGATCTAAGTATTGCAGACTGGGATTACGGGATGCATTACGTCTTGGACGTTTTCTACCCCAGTGCCTTGAGAAGTCATATTAACAGAAGCATATAATAGTTCATCTTCGTCTTCTATTATATGTTCAGGAGTTGAAGTATAGTTCAGACGATCGAAGACAGATCGTTGAGCCGATTGACAACAACAGTTGATGACAACTTCATGTAGGCAGTGGCGATCTGGAGCACGATTTGGAGGTAAAGGAAACATCCCTGTAGTCTCTCGTCTTTGTGTAAGACATTGCCGGAGATCAGTTACAACTACAGGACAAAAAGAAGTCGGAGGAACATATTCCTTGATAATTTTAGGAACATGTCTCCTATTCTTTAGATGTTTAGTTCTCTGAGTGTACAAAGATGTACTCAACTCATTATCATAGGTGGATGGGTCTTTCTTTTCAAACTTTGGCTTTTGGTACAGATTGGCCTTAGGCATAGGGTTCTTACGTTTTGCTAAAGTTGATATTGGTTGACGCCTATTGAGATAAGCGCGTAAATATAAAAATTCTGCTCCCGGTGTCTCTGTTTGTGATACCTTCAATTTTTCTTGCTTTGATCTTGAAATTTGCAAGGTAGGAAGGTCTTGACCAGACCCCATAGGGGTAGGTAAGATACATATCTGATCAGTATTCTTTCCGGTATCAGAGATCCGAGGACCTCTGTTTATAGCAATAGAATCTGATACGTCTTCATCTGAGTCATAGACCAGGGAAGTTTGAGGAAAGACCAAAGGGTGCTTTCCTTATTTTGAAGAGGGTTAGCTAAGAAGCGTTTCCCTTTGTAAAACTCCCTTTTTTATTTATTATTTTATTAGCCTTAAAAATGAATTTATACAATTTATGGTTTTATTAATTATTAAAAATAACGTTAGCCATTGTTGAGTTTTGGAGCACTAGACGACCATGACTTTTAGTACGGATGTTCTAGCAGTGTGCCTTGACTAGTATATTAACCATGCCAGGGGAAGCCTAGCCATGGTGATGCCCAAACTAGGAAAACCAGACCAAGTTGTGAATGGACTTATTTAAATTATTTTAATTAAATATTATTTATATATTGATTTTTAGATGACCCGGTTTGTCCAATTCAGCCCGAACAGGACCCGAACCAAATTTAAGCCCATGTAGGCATGGGATGGGACCAAGGTGGCCATGTAGACATATTTTATGTATGTAAAAATATTTTCTAAATTATTTTCGAATTTTATGTACAATTTCTAATTATTTAATTATTTTTACAATTATTGATATTTTTATTATTATAATAATGTTTTACAAAAATGGCATAGTTTTTTGGACCCGAATAAGAAGTGTGGTAAAGTTCACCCAAAACCACCATTTGGTTTTTATTATTATTTTATTATTATCAAAGTATTTTGTGAGAAATTAAATCAATAATTATTTATATTATTATTAGTTGTCAATTTTTATTGTCAATTAGATATATATATTTAATATATATATATATATATATATATATATATATATATATATATATTAAAAAAATATATATATATATATATAAGAATAAAAGAAAAAGAAAAAAAACAAACAAAACCAAAGAGTGGTCGGCCCAATGGGGTGGGACCGAACACCCCAACCACAAAGTAATAAGCACAACAGCTATAGCATGCCGCCCCCGCACCTCTCCACATTGAAATAAAGCAGCAGTGGCTGCAACAAAGGGGCAACCCCTTATCAATAGCAAGTGGCCGAACCCCCTCCCTCTACATATATATATAGTTATATATATATTGATAACCTAACCTCCTCCTCCTTCTTCCTCTCTCCTTCCTTCCTCCTCCTCTCTACTTCGCTCACTCCGTACCTCCCTCGGCGAGCCCTCGGACAACCGTAGCCCCGCCTCACGGTCGCCACGGCATCATCACCACCACCAACAAACAACAACAACAGTTTTAAACACTGAGGTACCTGACTTCTCCAATTAATTTCTCCGCCAATTTAAATTCGTTTTTAGATCCGTAAATTCGTGTAGAAAGCCCACATGACCCTCTTCGAGATCCCCCAGGTGGATTTTGATGTGCCCATCCAACTTTCTCGAAAAATCGAGACGAAGTTGGAGAAAAACTATTTTTTGGTATATTAAAAACTGTTTTGAAACATCAACTTGTCGGTCAATTTTCGTTCTGTACTTTAAGATTTGTAGAAACTAATTGAAGGCAGAGAATAACAACATAACCGAGACTACAACGCAATTTGTAGAATCAGATTTAACGCATCGTACAGAAAGTTATGGATCGTTGAACTTGTACGAAAAACTGTTTTTGAAATATTAAAAATATAGAAATTTTTCCCGATACGGCATACGCCCCGACAAACTGGGCGACGTGGTCACACACTATACGCATTGAAAGGCGCGTATGGATGTTGTCGACGTGTGGGAACTGACAGAACCCGATTTCGTTGTATGTGTGCGACGAAACCGGTGCGTATCTGCCGAGATACCCCTTTATCGACCCTTTGCAAATTAAGTCACAACTTCGTGTACACTCATCAAATCGTGACGAAACTTACGCCAATGGACTCAAAATATTTTTTTGGTCCTGTGAGCCAAGTTTGGTTCAATTCTGAGAAGGTTGACTGGACGCCATTTTGGTGGGCCCACAATCCCACTCAACGGATGATTTTGTGCACGGTCCACCGGAATCCAAAATTTGACATACCATTAGGTTTCTCCTATCAAAACAAATCCGTAGACATGTAGTTTGACGACTTTAGAGACCGTAGGTTCTGGCGCATATTTTGGTGCAAAGCGGGTCCAACGGTGGACATCGTTTTGATCAGAAATTATGATTTTGCCCCTGTTCCAGAATTTAACTTTGGGACAGACATTTTCTAGGCATATCTTATAATCCAAACTCGTTCGTGATGTTTGTTGCAGCATCCGGAGTCATCTGCGGGATTTGGCTTTTCTTGCTTCGTTTATTTGTCTGTTCGAGCTACTGGATTATTCTCTTTTGCACATAACCTCAGGGAAGATACCTTGCCATTATACTGTTTACATTTAGGCTGCAATTTATTACATATCACTGTTCATTATTTTTAGTTATTATAGTTCTTGATTTACTACATGCTCAGTGATTATTAGTTACTTTGTTACTATCCTTTGATTGCATATGAACTTAGAGTTAGGGGACTACCGTTTGTAGTGTATTGTATATGCCTCTATACAGTTGTACCACGAGGATGTGTGAGACGAGTAGCATGTAGAGGTCCTTATATATGGGCTGATCCCCCATGTGCATGCGTTAGGGCTAACCACTAATAGAGGCATTTTAGGAGACTTAGCAGTTAGTAGAGGTATACGAGACATGGTTGTGACTCTGTTAGGCATTGGGTGGGAAGAATAATTCCTTAACGTATGGGTCCTTATGCACTTTCCTATTACTGATACTGCTGGCCTCTGACATTCGAAGAATGTCATGCTTTGAGGTCCCTGGTATCCTGATGGGGCCATACCTAAGATTACTGATACTGCTGTCCTCTGACATTCGAGGAATGTTATGCTTTGAGGTTACTGGTATCCTAATGGGACCATACCTGGGATTACTGCTACTGAGCCAGATACCCATGTGTTGGAGGTTTGTTCTTAACTGCATAAACATCGTAGTACGGTTAGATTACCTTATTGTTGTCTTGTCACTTATTTTCTTTGTGGCATATTTTGTATTCAGTATTTATGGCATGTTCTTTATGTATCTTGTTACGTCCCTCTGAGGACCTGGTTATCTCTTCAGGTGTGTGTGTACTTCTGTGATATTGCAGGTGTTCTAGCCGAGGTCACGATCTTCTCTATTCATTCGGAGATGACGTGTCTTGGTTCTTCCTTGCTACTCCCGCCAAATTATTTCAGTTTCATGTATATTTTTCCTTACTTGTTGGTAATGGATTTGTCTCCGCCCAACGTATTATACAAAGACTTATTACAGTTGATTATATAATATCTTTTATTCTTCATTTGTGGATGAGATTAGATTACTCTTGGTTTACTGCATTTTACAGCTTACGTATATTTATTATACGGCTGGCATGTCTACGTTCCTAGTCCTACATATTTTGGGACTGGGGCGTTACATATTTTTGTGGTGGCCCATGCAGGTCGAGTTTGTCACTTCGGTTACGTAATTGTACCGATGTGAGCCTGCAACATAGGATTAGAATCTAGGAATCTCATCCATACAGCTTGACCTCTTTCCTTGGCTTCAAATTCCGAACTCTTGTTCGACCTCTTTGAATTGCATCTTGCTTGATTCCTTTCTACCGTTGATTCTTATTTTCGTGCTTAGTGTCAACTAGGAAGATGACTACACTAGTGTATGCTCATAGGTCAAACACATGGCTATAATGGTTATATGGGCAATTGGAATACATTTAAGACCCTAATTGAGTTAAAAAAAGGCTTTTTTTTAAAAAAAAATGTGATTTAATGATTAGTAATTCATAAAGTAGGATTTCACCAAGGAAAGTTTTAATCTTGAGATTTCTAAATAGTAAACACCATAGGATTGATACTGCAGGAAGGAAAAAATATATAGCTAGATTGTTTATACCATTGATTTAAGAAATTGATTGGATTTTTGAGTTTTGATATTTATGAATTATGGGGTTATAGCTGCACATCTTTAAACAAATATAAAATTGATTTGGTTTTGAGTCGTTACATTTATGATTTATTGGATTATAGTTATACACCTTTGAACAGTTATAAATTAGGTTTGAAAATGATCTTAGATTTCAAATGTGGTTGTAGAAATTATTTAAATTTGCGTCGTACAACTTGCTATTTTCGTGTTTGGTAAATTTTGAATTTTAAGTGGAAGTAATATGGTAAATTTTGGTTTAAAATATTTAAAAGTTATTAAAACAATTTTTGAAATTTTTTTCTTTATTTTAAATTGTGTCCTATGATTGAGGATTTACAAATCTATTTAGATTTTGGGTTCTTTTTAAAAAATTGTGAATTTGGATATAAAATTTTGTAAAAAAAATTGTTTTATTTTATGACTGATAAGATTGTTGAAAATTTAGTTTAATGTTGGATTACTAATATCTCAAATTTTTGAAATAAAATAAAAAAATTTAATGATGTGATAAGGTTGTGATTGATCAAATAAAATTACCAATTAAAAGTTATGATTATGCTGGAATGCCTTAGTATGAATAGAAGTTATAATTGATAAGTGCATTAAAATATTGAGCTAAAATTTTGAGATTGCTTTGTATGTGCTAGAAATTTTTATCTGGGAGCTATAAATTTTTTGTAGAGTTTTAAAGTTATGATTGATTATGGATATTTCATATATAGAGTCATGATTTATGAACTCTTGAGTTTAAAATTTGGATTGAAAATGTAAAATTTTGAAAAAGTCAGTAGTAACATGATAAAAATTTGCTTTGAGATTTATGAAAGTGATTTAAATTTTTTTCATGATGAATTTAAACGGCTTGGAGTTAATACAAATTTTGGTGGTTTATTTTTGAAACTTTTGGAGGAAACTTGAGTTAAAATTTTAATGGTAGGCCATCAAGATAGCCCTACTGGGTATTTCACACTAATTGCCATATCACTCATGACCATGATAGTAGTATGTACACAAGTGTTGTTAGTCATCTACCAAGCTATGTGGCTGTATCCCAATCTTGACTTACTCGACCTTTCCTCGTGACCTACTAACCGTTTGCGGATTGAATAACGTATTGAACGCTCCTTGACTGTATTCATCTAGAAGACTATCTTCTTACTAGAACTGTGTCCCTAAATTATTATTTTACAGGATTCCTTAATAAATTATATCTCATGCGTTAACTTGATCTCCTTTATTTTTGTGCAGATTGTCACCCCATGAACTCCCACTTTCTATTTTTGATCTTTTGGTGTCCCTTACCGTGACTTGGATAATTGGAGTACAACACTAGACTTTTTCTTCCAACAAATTTCATATGTAAGACCTAGACGGGCACACCTTCATGTAGATATATCATGTCCCACTAAAATACGTCTCCTTGTACACTATTTTCTTGACATGACTTCCTGGTCAAAATGGCCAAACTATAACCTCTATCATGACACCAAAATACTTCCCGACTTCAATTAAGAGATCCAACCTTGACTCAATCCCTTAACCCGACATGTGAATATGTTCTACTTAATTCCCAAAATGCTAACCTTGTGCTTTATCTTGATTGCTTGACCTGTTGTCCCACCACACTATTAGTTTAACTCTTGTAAGTTGGGTAGAATACCTCACCACCTAACAAATCCTTTGTCCTTATGAATCGTGTTGATGAGCTCACTTAGACTAGAAATTCAGAGGACCTTAACTTATCCAGACAACCAAACCGTAAGTGAAAAAACTAGGACAACTATAAAGGCCCACACTTCGGGCAAGACTTGATTTTAAAAGATCTTGGATTATTTAAAATTTCCTTCATCAGTACCTCCCTTGTTCATATTTTGACTATCTCATGCTGCTAATGTAGCTTCAGTTTTGCAAGCTTATTTCGTTATCAAGCTTGATCATGACATATTTTATCGGGTGCACCCACTAACATATTGTCTAATCATAACCGGTGCATGATGGTCTGATCAACCTATTGCACTTTGGTTCATTTTTTATGTATTATTCTATGTGGATGGAGAAATAGTTAAACCTTCCATAGAGTCTCTTCCGCGATAGCATTGACAACTCTCATTTGAATTATTTCTGTAGCCTATGAACCTCATATTTCGTACAAAATAGCATCATCTTTGAACTCTTTTTGTTGTGGGCTTTACTTACATTAGAAAGACCAGACACTGTACTTGATAGATAGACTCAAAGTATTACCTTTAGTTGCCCTATCAGTTATATATACACGAAATGTAGATAGCCACCGACCAACTCATGTGGCTATATCCTTACCTTAAACTCTTCTTCCCCTCAATCATAGAATTTTTATTGTGCCCTTCCAATCCCACTTGAATGCACGAGAGTGATTCTAATCATCACTTAAATCCAACTCTCAACCAAGACGATTAGTATCCAGTTTTTCTCTTAGGGAATCACATATCCCAATCGTCAAATTATTTTCCTTGAACTACCGAATTCTTTGCTACTCTTTAATTCGTGTTAAACAAGTTTGTTACCTTTACTAGCGACCCTCAATCAATCCCATAACCCTGATGTGTTTTCGGATATATCGAGCTCCCAATTTTCTAATATAGGGTTGTGTTGAACGTCGTTTCATCGCCTCCTCCAAAATTTAATTGTATTTTGGTATTGACGAACTCTTCCTATCCCTCAACCCTATCTACCATATTAATCCTAAATTTCGAGGACGAAATTCTTGTAAGTTGGGTAGGATGTAAAACCCCGCTATTTTTTATTATTTTATTAGACTTAAAAATGAATTTATACAATTTATGGTTTTATTAATTATTAAAAATGACGTTAGCCATTGTTGAGTTTTGGAGCACTAGACGACCATGACTTTTAGCACGGAAGTTGTAGCAGTGTGCCTTGACTAGTATATTAACCATGCCAGGGGAAGCCTAGACATGGTGATGCCCAAACTAGGAAAACCAGTCCAAGATGTGAATGAACTTATTTAAATTATTTAAATTAAATATTATTTATATATTGATTTTTAGATGACCCGGTTTGTCCAATTCAGCCCGAACCAAATTTAAGCCCATGTAGGCATGGGATGGGATCAAGGTGACCATGTAGACATATTTTATGTACGTAAAAATATTTTTTAAATTATTTTGGAATTTTGTATACAATTTCTAATTATTTTATTATTTGTATAATTATTGATATTTTTATTATTATAATAATGTTTTACAAAAATGGTACAGTTTTTTGGACCCGAATAAGAAGTGTGGTAAAGTCCACCTAAGACCACCATTTGGTTTTTATTATTATTTTATTATTATCATAGTATTTTGTGAGAAATTAAATAAATAATTATTTATATTATTATTAGTTGTCAATTTTTATTGTCAACTGGATAAATATATTTAATGTATTATATATATGTAGATAAGATGTAAATTTTAATTAAACTTTATAGAGATTTACATTATATATATATATATATATATATATATATATATATATATATATATATATAAATATATATATATATATATATATATATATATATATATATATATAAGACTACAAGAAAAAGAAAAAAAAACAAACAAAACCATGGAGTGGTCGGCCCAATGGGGTGGGACCGACCACCCCAACCACAAAGTAATAAGCACAGCAGCTATAGCATGCCGCCCCCACACCTCTCCACATTGAAACAAAGCAGCAGTGGCTGCAACAAAGGGGCAACCCCTTATCAATAGCAAGTGGCCGAACCCCCTCCCTATATATATATATATATATATATATATATATATTTTATATATATATATATATATATATATATATATATATATATATATTTTATATATATATATATATTTTTAATATATATATTATATATATATATATATATACATATATATATATATATATATATATATATATATATATATAGTATATATATATATATATATAGATAACCTAATCTCCTCATCCTTCTTCTTCTCTCCTTATATATATATATATATATATATATATATATATATATATATATATATATATATATATATATATATATATATATAACTATATATATATAACTATAGTAAAAAAAAATATATATATATATATATATATAACTATAGTTATATATATATATATATATATAACCTAATCTCCTCATCCTTCTTCTTCTCTCCTTCCTTCCTCCTTCTCTCTCCTCCGCTCACTCCGTACCTCCCTCGGCAAGCCCTCGGCCAACAGCAGTCCCGTCTAACGGTCGCCACGACATCATCCCCACCAACAACAAACAACAACAGTTTTAAACTCTGAGGTACCCGACTTCTCCAATTAATTTCTCCGCCAATTTAAATCCGTTTTTAGATCCGTAAATTCGTGTAGAAAGCCCACATGACCCTCTTCGAGATCCCCTAGGTGGATTTCGATGTACCCATCCAACTTACTCGAAAAATCGAGACGAAGTTGAAGAAAAATCATTTTTCTGGTATATTAAAAACTGTTTTGAAACATCAACTTGTAGGTCAATTTTCGTTCTGTACTTTATGATTTTGTAGAAAGCAGAGAATAACAACATAACCGAGACTACAACGCAATTTCTAGAATCAGATTTAACGCATCGTACAGAAAGTTATGGATCGATGAACTTGTGCGAAAAACTATTTTTGAAACATTAAAAATATGGAAATTTTTCCCGATACGGCGTACGTCCCGATAAACCGGGCGAAATGGTCACACACTATACACATCGAAAGGCGTGTATGGATGTTGTCGATGTGTGGTAACTGACAGAACCCGATTTTGTTGTATGTGCGCGACGAAACCAGTACGTATCCGTCGAGATACCCCCGTATCGACCCTTTGCAAATTAAGTCACAACTTCGTGTACACTCATCAAATCGTGACGAAACTTGCGCCATTGAACTCGAAATATTTTTCTGGTCCTGTGAGCCAAGTTTGGTTCAATTCTGAGAAGGTTGACTGGGATGCCATTTTGGTGGGCCCACAATCCCACTCAACGGGTGATTTTGTACACGGCCCACCGGAGTCCAAAATTTGACATACCATTGGGTTCTTCTCATCAAAATAAATCTGTAGACATGTAGTTTGTTGACTTTAGAGACCGTTGGTTCAGGCGTGCATTTCGGTACAAGACGGGTCCAACAGTGGACATCGTTTTGATCCGAAATTATGATTTTGCCCCTGTTCCTGAATTTAACTTTTAAACAGGCATTTTCTAGGCATATCTTATATTCTAAACTCATTCGTGATGTTTGTTGCATCATTCGGAGTCATCTGCGAAATTTGGCTTTTTTGCTTTGTTTATTTGTTTGTTCGAGCTACTGGATTATTCTTTTTTGCACATAACCTCAGGCAAGATACCTTGCTGTTATACTGTTTACAATCAGTCTGCAATTTATTACATATTATTGTTTATTATTTTTAGTTATTACAGTTCTTGATTTACTACATGCTCAGTGATTATTAGTTACTTTGTTACTATCCTTTGATTGCATATGAACTTAGAGTTAGGGGACTACCGTTTGTAGTGTATTGCATATGCCTTGACACAGTTGTACTACGAGGATGTGTGAGACGAGTAGCATGTAGAGGTCCTTACGTATGGGCTGATCCCCCATGTGCATGCGTTAGGGCTAACTGCTAATAGAGGCATGTTAGGAGACTTAGCAGTTAGTAGAGGTATACGAGACATGGATGTGACTCTGTTAGGCATTGGGTGGGAAGAACAGTTCCTTAACGTATGGGTCCTTATGCACTTCCCTATTACGGATACTGCTGGCCTCTGACATTCGAGGAATGTCATGCTTTGAGGTCCCTAATATTCGGATGGGGCCATACCTGAGATTACTGATATTGCTGGCCTCTGACATTCGAGGAATGTTATGCTTCGAGGTCCCTGGTTTCCTGATGGGACCATACTTGGGATTACTGCTACTGAGCCAGATACCCATACGTTGGAGGTTTATTCTTAACTGCATAAACACCGTAGTACGGTTAGATTACCTTATTGTTGTCTTGTCACTTATTTTTTTTGTGGCATATTTTGTATTCAGTATTTATGGCATGTTCTTCTTGTATCTTGTTACGTCCCTCTGAGGACCTGGTTATCTCTTCAGGTGTGTGAGTGCTTCTGTGATATTGCAGGTGTTCTAGCCGAGGTCACAATCTTCTCTATTCATTCAGAGATGACGTGTCTTGGGTCTTCCTTTGCTACTCCCATTAAATTATTTCAGTTTCATGTATATTTTTCCTTACTTATTGGTAATGGATTTGTCTCCGTCCAACGTATTGTACAAAGTCTTATTACAGTTGATTTTATGATATCTTTTATTCTTCATTTGTGGATGAGATTAGATTACTCTTGGTTTACTACATTTTACAGCTTATGTATATTTATTATACGGCTGGCATCTCTACGTTCCTAGTCTTACGTATTTTGGGACTGGGGCATTACACCCTTTGTTCTGTTGTGAGACCATTTTAGGCACAGATTGTGCCAATTGAGGAAATGTCAAAGGACTTTTCCCTTTGTTCTGTCTAGTGTTAGCACTAGGACATGAATTCTCTAAGTTCAGAACTTGAGAATTAGAAGAGGGAATAGCCAAAAGACTAGTTCCCTTGAGTTGCGCCAGAATAGCAGACTGTGCCTGGGTTGCCGATTGCTTGGGTTGCGCTATAGTCCTACGGGCTACTGGTGGTACCTTAGAAGCAACATGGGTAGACTGACCCTCGACAATAGCTTGAACAGACTGCGCCTTGGCAGCAAAGAGAGTAGTAGACTGCGCATGGGCAGCAGGATGAGCAGATTGCGCCCTAGCAACAGAAACAGGCTGTGCTGGAGCCACTGAGGCAGATTGTGCCCTGGTCACTGAACACTCAAGTTGTGCCTGGGCAACAGTGACTGTAGGAGATTTAGGAGTCCACACAGTCCTGTTCTTGGCAATGGCCACCGTGCGCTTGTTGCTCTTGGTGTTGATCAATTCTCGTAGGCTATCTGGTTGACTTGAACAACCAGAGTCTTCTGCGTCTTGCCGGTCGACGCAATGTCATATTGAGTTGTCACCTTCTCGTCGGAGGAGAAAGTCTTCCCCAACAGAGTCACCATTTTGTTTGCAAAAACAAAAAGTTTTGTTTATTCCAAACTTGAAAAGAATAGTACAAAGTACAATAAATTCTGGGGAAGTATAACTTTAGAAATCTGATCAGAAGATGATCACTTTATCCCTTGGACTATGTGAACTTGAAGACTGTAGCCTCTGGAGAATGCAACAGCACTTTGACAAGAGTTCTTGATCTCTGTGCCTATGTATCTGATGATTTCATGATAATTGGAAACTCTATTTATAGAGTTCAGGAAATAACTATTTTAACAGTTATTCTGATGTGCGCGAGGCTGGATTGTGCCATACTGGGTTGCGCCAACCTCCTGTTGTGCCAACTTTCATTCAGTTGTCAGTCGTGTACTAACTGTATTTAGACGCATGGCTTCATATGATTGAGATGCGCGTGGTCGTGTACAGGATAGTAGACACATCTTGAGAGATTAGTGGCATATACGCTACGTCATCCTACTTTAGAATGTCAGTTGTCTCAACTTCATCAGATTGCGTGAGCTTCGATCAACTGCGCCTAACTGAGCCGTGCCTAGACACGTGGCAGCTTTTGAGCAGAAGCCATTCAGATTGTGCCTAGGCGCAACTAAAAATTTTGTCTGGATTGCGCCTAGGCACAACTTACGAAGTGTACAGGACAACTGTCTACCAACTCTCCTTGAGCGGCACAATTCACGGGATTCAAAGAGATTTTCCTCGTTCACTGTGATGTCAGTTGTCAGTGTTGTCAGGTAATGATGACCATTAAGTGTCAGACGCCATGTAGATTTTGGCACAACAAGACTGGACGCAGTCTGATATCAGGCGCAACTTGTTTAGTGGTGCAGTCTGCTCTCTGAGCTTCATATTAGTGGCGCAACCTGATTTTTGGGGGGCAACTTGATCACTGATTAGTATTTTCAGGACGTAACTTAATTTTTAGGCTCTAGACTCGTCAAGCGCCTCCAATTCCCAAATTCGAAGACGATCACTATTTTCTGTAGTAAATTCATTAGCAATAGCGATTCTCAATAAAGGAATTTGAATTTCCAGTGGTAAGACAGCTTCGCATCCATATACTAGAGAAAAAGGTGTGCAACCTGTGGGATTACGAACTGTAGTGCGATAAGTCCATAGACATTCTCCAAGCTTCTCACTCCAATTATGTTTGTTAATAGAAACAAACTTTTTAAGGAGTTTGATAATAGACTTATTGAATGCTTCGGCTAACCCGTTTGCTGAGGATTATAGGCCGTAGAAGCAACATTATTGATTCTGTTGTCATCACAGAACCTGGTAAACTTCTAACTGACGAACTGTGGTCCATTATCATGGATAATTCGATAAGGTACACCAAATCTGTATATCATATGATGTTTGATGAAGTTGATGACACTACTAGTTTTCACTTCAGCCAGAGGTATAGCTTCAGCCTATTTAGAGAAATAATCGATTATAGCCAGGATGAACCGATGTCCTTTAGATGAAGGAGGATTGATAGGACCAATTATATCCATGCCCCAAGCTTCAAAGGGCCATGAGGCAGTAGTCGGATGAAGAAACTCCGACGGTTGGTGAATGAAATCTGCATGAATATGACATACTCAGCATTTCCTTGCATAGTCAATGGCATCTGATACCATAGAGGGCCAGTAATAGCCCATACGTTGGATACGATCCTGTAATTTAGGATCAGGCTGATGTGCTCCACAAACGACATCATGAGCTTCGCGTAATATCTGCTTTGCTTCATCACCAGCAAAATATCTCAAAAGTAATCCATCAAAAGTTCTTCGATAGAGAGTTTTAGTAGTATGATTATAATAGAATCGAAGTGATCGGCGACGAATACTTGTAGCTTCCTTAGGATCTTCTGGCAATATGTCATGTACTGCAAAATCAATGAAAGGTGCTCTCCAGTACTCACTAATGACATTGACTTCAGTTAAATTGCTGAATTCAATGTTATGGTTGTTTTCGACACAAAATAGTTCTCTATTAGAAATAAAAACCATTTGTTGTCTTTTGACTGGAACTGCCAATACCGCAGCTAGGTTCGCTAAGACATCAGCTTCTGTATTGCATGCATAATGTACATGTTCGATGAAGAACCCTTTAAACGAAGAAGCTATTCTGATAGCTGCTTCATGGTATGGTACCAGATCTTAATGTCGAACTTCATATATGCCTCTAACCTAATTAACAATCAGCTTAGAATCACCATATACTTCGAGATATTCAATATCCAGCTGTTTGGCTAATTGGAGTCCAATGAGCAAGGCATTATATTCTGCTACGTTGTTGGAGCACGACTCATCTAAAGAATAAGCTCTATGAATAGCTAATCCATTTGGTAAAACAAGAACAATTCCTACTCCAGCAACCAGGGTGCCTCCAGGTCCAATTCTAGATGCTCCGTCAAAGAATAAATGCCAAGTAGGAAATTCTTCTGAGATCATACTTGATTCCAATTTTTCGTCTGGAATCTCATCATAGAGTTTAGATGTTTCAGGGACAGGATGAGCTGCTAGGAAGTCAGCAAGTGCTTGGCCTTTTACAGACTTTTGAGAAACATATACCATATCATATTGTGCTAATAATATGGCCCACGTAGCAAGCCTGGAATTGAGTATACTCGGTTTCTTTATTAAGACCCGAAGAGGATTGACTCGGGATATAACATGAATAGTTTGGCCTATGATGTAATATTTTGTCTTTTGAACTGCAAACATTAAGGCTAAACATTCCTTCTCCACCGGACTATAACGATGTTCAGCTCCAATCATCGTTCGATTAAGGTAGTAGATGGCTTGTTCATGACCTTCCTTGTTATTCTGAGCCAGCAAAGCTCCCAATGAATAATCCATTGCCCGGACATACATTAAGAAAGGTATTCCTGAGATCGATGGTACAAGAACTGGTGGACTCATTAAATACCGGTTTATGTCATCAAATGCTCGTTGATATTCTTCCGTCCAAACGAAAGATACGCCTTTCTTCATCAACTGAGTAAATGGTCTGCAACGTCCAGATAAATTCAAAATAAACCGCCTGATGTACGCAAGTCGACCTTGGAATCCTCGTAGCTCTTTTAGGTTACGTGAAGGACGCATCTCTTGAATGGTTTGATCTTCTCGGGATCAACGTGTATACCCTTAGAGATAATGACGAATCCGAGAAATTTGTCACAAGAGACACCCAAGAAAGACTTGGTGGGGTTTATTTTGAGTTGATGCTGGCGCATTAGATTGAAAACAATTCTTAAATCTTGAACGTGATCTTCCTTTAGACGACTTTTGACAGCAATATCGTCAACATTGCATTCGATAGTCTTTCACAAATAATCTCGAAAGATAGTACTTATAGCCCGTTGATAAGTTGCACCTGCGTTCTTAAGACCGAATGGCATGACTGTATAACAGTATACTCCACGAGGAGTACAGAATGAAGTGTGTTTTTCATCTTTAGGATTCATTCGGATTTAATTATATCCAGAAAACCCATCCATGAAAGAGATTCGTTCGAATCCACATGTATTGTTGATCATGACATCAGTAATTGGGAGAGGGAATTCGTCTTGAGATCCCGAATGTCTATGCAAACCCGAACCTTTTCGGTCTTCTTCAAAACTGGTACAACGTTGGCTACCCAGTCAGGATGCTGTTCTTCTCTGATAAAACCACAAGCTATAAGCTTTTTGACTTCATCATCAATTGTATCTATCATTTCAGGCTTGAATCACCATTGTTGTTGTTTGACTGGCTTGGCATTCAGAAAGATATTAAGTTTGTGAGTTGCAACTTGAGGATCTAATCCCGGCATATCTTCATAACTCTAGGCGAAGACATCGATATATTCACGAATAAGGTGAATTAGTTCTTGTTTATCATCCTCTAGGAGATTTTTGCTAATGAAGATTGGTCGTGATACGTCCTTCTCTCCAACATCGATTTGGACTAGTTGATCCTCAGTAGGTGGCTCTCATTGTTCAAACCGAAGTTCCCACTGATTGTCCATCCTTTGTGCCAAAGGGTCCACTTCAGGAGCTTCTTCAATGTCATCTTCGTCATTTTTCGAGAATTCGGCAGATACCATGTTAGAAGATACTATCACCCGATGAATATGACCAATGCTGGTATCTGAATCCCATGAGATAGAATCAGAAGAGTTAGATCATTCTTCCTTATCAGATTTGGAAGGTTCTGGAGTCAGAAGTGGTGAAGTATAACCTAATCCCCGCTTCGTTTTACTATAGTATTGTTGTGATTTTCTTTTCGGAACAGAAATACGAATAGGAGTTCGCCTTCCTTTACCACTATTGAGGCATGTTCTGAAATTATAACCCATTTTACGGATGATTGCTTTGGATTACGGACTATAGCGACGTAATTGTAGTCTTCCTGTATTATCTCTTTTATCATTATAGAGCATAATTTTTTGTTCCTCTCTTTTATTAAAAAGTATAGGCCTTTCATCTTTCTTTTGAGACGGTACTAAGAAGTACGATTCTTGTATTGATGCTAATGATCCCACATTTCGCAGAGATAATACGACTCTTATTGTAAGTGGTTTAAAGCTATCTAGCATTTCCAAGTAACATTGAGTATAGTAAGAGACATCAATATACTGCAAAGGAGATGCTTTATTAATTTTCATACCATCATTTACAACAGGACCTTTAGCCTTAACAGGCTTAGTCAGATTGATAACCAGAGCGGTAGAAGAAGAGCGAGAAGGAGGAGGAAGCTTTTTATGATGAAGGTCGATTACAAGCGGCTCAGAAGAGGTGAGATCCCTTTGTTCCTGATTATCACTAGGAAGCTGCTTCTCGTGGGAAGGAAGACAAATAGTCAGTGGTTTGGAAGACTGAGGATAGAAAATATGCCCTTTGACAGGGATCACCAGAGTATCATTCGGCATACCTTTCCGTTCTTTATCTGTGTCAATTGCCAGTACCACCTTCATGAATTCCTCTTTGTACATACGAGAATCGTTGCAGTATGCTTCAACTCTTTTGAAAGGATTTAGGTCTGCAACCTCTTTTTGGACTTCTCCATTACTATCCACATATTTAAAACATTGGTGGAGAGTAGAAGGTACAATATTGTGTTCATGGAGGAATTGCCTTCCTAACAAAGCATTGTATGAGCCATGATTGTCAATTACATAGAAAGTCACCGTTGTAAGAAGATTGCCAATTTGAAGTTTCAGGCGTATCTTCCCCAAAGGTTCACTTCTTCCTTGATTGAACCCCGAGATGGTAGTGATAGTTGTAGAACGATTATGTACTGGGATCTTCAAAGCATCCAGCAAAGACTTCGGCATGATACTAAGAGCAGACCCTGGGTCGATCAGAATACGATCAACCTTCATGGTGTCCATATACCACGTGAAATAGAGAGGACGATCATGACGATTGTCTTCTAACAATATGTCATCTTGTGTAAAAGTAATATTGGACATTAATTCAAATACACTATGACAATGTGAACAACTGACCGGCTCCTTTTCAGGCTTCTTGAGAAGAGTAAGACAAGCATCAACATGCATCAAAGCTTCATTTAACGTCTCTCGAGTTTCCTTTGAGAGACGTAAGAGTTCAAAGATTGACAATCTTGCTGGAGTATTGGCTAATTGAGCCAATATATCAAAATTATACGGCTTTTCAATTCCAAGAGATGAGGACTTCTTCAATGCTTTGTCAAAGCGAACAGGTTGTTTTCCCTTGTCTGCTGATGTCGGTTTAGGGGGAGTTGGTTCTACTACCGGCAGGGATGTAGATGGTATATTTTCAGCAGGAGAAGATGATATAGGAGGAGCATCAGGAGATGGGCAAAATCTTCTTGAGTTTCGGGATATTCCCGAAGATAAGGTTTCCCAGATCTAGTGCCAATTAGAATTTTTTTCTTTCGCTACTGGTTCAAAGGATACCATGTTGCAGCTCTTGGATTTACTTTTGACTACTTCTTTTGCTTGAAAGAGGAAGGCATTTCAAAATCTGCTACTAGATCTGGATGAATCCACATGATCTCTCCTTTTGTCAGTTGATAGTGGAACAAGACCCTCATTTTGAGGAGGTGGGAGATTCACGATCTCAAGAGTAGTCCTTGGGATAGGGAAAATACCATTTTATACAAGTTGTAGTGGAAAGTCACCAAATTGCACAGAAACAACATTAGGTGTCACTGTCTTCTTATCCTGCTGAAGAGTAATCGCTCCAAAGTTGACCATTTCCTAGATTTTGCCTTTAAGCACATAGCATGCTCTGGTTGGATGCCCTTTAAATCTATGATAAACATAATATTTAGGGTGATCTATTTTTCCTACTTCATCTGGCCGTTTTTCCTCTGGCAGTTGAAGCTTATTACTTTTAATTAAGCAATCGAAGATGCTCAAAGTGTCATCTTCATCAAAAAAATACTCTTCTTTTGGACGAGGCATTTTCTATGGTAGTGCTGATGGAGTGGGTGATGTCTGAGCAACATTAACAGCCAATGGCTCCTTGCCCTTGAGATTAATAGCCAAAGTTTTTTTACCCTTACAGTTATTCTGACGATTATTACCACCAGGTGTAGAATGTTCATCTTGGTTAGGATGAGTCATTTGAACTCCTAACTGCTTGAATTTTTTAGCACTGACCTCTACCGCTTTGGCATTCACAATGAAAGAAGGCCAATCTTAAAATTGTGTTGATCCCGTCCACATACTGATAATAGGCAAGAAGTTTGATTTGCAGGTGTCTATTGTTACAGCAGATGGAGTTCCTAAAGGCATTTTAAGTACCTTTCGGCAGAATCTTTCAATGAAACTCTCTGTAGATTCATTGTGTCTTTGCTTGATCTTAATGAGGGCAGACATTGTCATGTCATTGACTCCCTCATAAAATCATTCCAAGAATATTTGCTTGAAGCCAGCAAAAAGAAGTTATGTAGCCATCAGGCAAGCTACGATACCAGTCGTATGCTGTGCCGGCTAAACAACCAACGAACACTCTAGTAAGGAGAGCATCATTTGGCTGCAATTGGTCAGTCATCACTTCAAAGTGATTGATGTACTGACTTGGAGAAGTGTTGCCATCAAACAACATTATGGTTGAAAGCTTGTATTTTGGAGGGAATGGAACTTCCTTCCATTCTGTAGGATAAGGTTGTTTTATGCCAATTCTTTGTAGGCCATCCTTCTGCTTAAAGGCCTCAAACTGAGTGCGTAAAAGTTTTACAGCCTCATTAGCATCTTCTGATGTTTGAGAATTGGTACGTTGATTTGAATTGTTAGGAAGAGGAACATCATGGTAATTACCACCCCCAGCACCAGACTGACTGGGATCAGCTTGAATTGGTACTGAAGCAACCTGAGGAGGTGGTACCCCCAGACTAATATTAACAGGTACAGAAGATGCTATAAGCTCAAGATTTGTAGTAGGATTTATAATCGATGAAACTGTATGTTGAGCCACGATTATAGTGTGCATACTTGCGACCATTTCAGCCATGGTCTTCAGTTTTTCTTCTAGTGCAACAATTCGTTGTTCTTGATTGGCTGAACTAGAAGCGTCTTGATCTTCTGTAATGGCATATGCCGTCACTTCTCTTGTTACTATTGACGAGATAGTTTGTTCAAAACTTTTACTATCTGCATCAAACTCAGATAAAGAGTCCTCTCCTTTAAGAGCAATGGGGAGATCTTCTTGATTAAAGACACCTTGGTTCAAATTTTGATTTCTTGATCTGGTGTATTGAAATACCCCTTCACTGGATGCATGAATCCGATCTAAGTATTGTTGACTGGAATTACGGAACACATTACATCTTGGACGTTTCCCACCCCTAGTGCCTTGGGAAGTCATATTGACAGAAGCATATAACGATTCGTCTTCATCTTCCATTATAGGTTCAGAAGTTGAAACATAGCTCAGACGATCAAAGAGAGATCGTTTAGCTGATTGGCAACAGCACTTGATGACCACTTCATGAAGGCAAGTAGCGATCTAAAGAGTGATTTAGAGGTGAAGGAGACATTCCCGTGATCTTCCGTCTTTGTGTAAGACGTTCCTGGAGATCAGTTATCACTACAGGACGAGAAGAAGTCGGAGGAACATATTCCTTAATAATATTAGGAACATGCCTCCTATTCTTCAGATGTCTAGATCCCTGAGTGTACAAAGAGGTACTTAACTCATTAGCATAAGTGATTGGGTCCTTCTTTTCAAACTTTGGTTTCTGGTACAGATTGGCCTTTGGCATAGAATTTTTACATTTCACCGAAGTTGATATTGATGGATGCCTATTGAGATAAGCACATAAATCAGAGAATTCTGCTCCGGGTGTCTCTGTTTGAGATACCATCAAATTTTCTTGCTTGGATCTTAAATTTTGCAAAGTTGGAAAATCTTGACCAGATCCCATGGGGGTAGGCAAGATGCCTCTTTGATCAGTATTCCTTCCCATAGCAGAGATCTGAAGACCTCTGTTTAAAGGAATGGAATCTGATATGACTTCCTTTGAGTCATAGGCTAGGGAAGTTTGAGAAAAGATCAAAGGGTACTTTCCTTTATTTTGTAGAGGGTTAGCTAAAAAGCATTTCCCCTGTTTTGTTGTAGAACTGTCACGACCCGTACCCTCTTTTCGAATACGAGGTGTGTCCAAGCCCAGCCTACGCCGTAGTGTCGGCGGTAGAATGTTGTCTAGCACATATACGAGTCACAGAATCTATGGAACTAACAAGGCAGTCTAGATCTCATCCACAGAAAAATGACACAATCAACTGAATATAGAATGAATAAAATGAAATATCAAGCTCATCATGAATCCAGGTCACGTCCGGTGGACACAAATCCACTACCAGTAGATGAAATAAAAATAGTATGTGACATAGAAATAACTGAGTCAAACTACTAATCATCAAAGTACCCTTGTCTGCAGTGGCACCATGGTCCAATGATAGCTCAACCTGCTCGCGTGCACCTGGCTCAATACTCGGCTAAACCTGAAGAGATCATCAGGTCCTCAGAGGACTAGCAAGATACATAATATACAAGCCTTTCTAACAGTTTAACATGCATGAAAGAAATCTAGGATATAAACAGGAAAAACTAAACAATCGCGAGACATGAATGTATAAACAATTACGTATAAATGAACTACTGGAAAACAAGTAAACAAGAGATCAATGGAATGCCAACCCTCGCCCCGAATGTGAACTCACAGGTCAGTTTCAAGACAAGTCACCCTTATCCCGTATGTGGACTCGCAGGTGCAACGGACAACCCTCGCCCCGTGTGTGGACTCGCAGGTTGTAAACAATCAAAATAAGAAAAATAGCAGTTCAATCTATAACATAATCGTCCTACGATACAACTCAAACCAGTACAAGTAAAAAGCAAGTTCGATAAAGCTACAAGACTAACTATGAGCAATGACGAAGCACATGTCAGCAATCAACTGAATAATGAAAGCAGATAAGCATGTAGATAAAGCTGTAACGAAAGGCAAGGTATACTTGCCTGTGGTCTTGAGCTGCTGGCACAGGTCAAGCGCTGAATCAGAGTTCACTGAACCTATATTATGAATTCCACATCAATACACAATTTAGAAAAATGAACTATCTAATAAATACTAGGCTTCCTAATGGATTCCCTCTTTGATACCTTATGGGTTTGGACCCTTACAATGAATTTGTTTCCCTATGGGTCACCTCTATTCATTCATACTTGGTGTCTCAACTCTTGCTTGTTTACAACAGGTAAGGCTGCTACTTTTGCTATTGGTACCTCATTAGTACTATTCTGGTTACTGGCCATTGTTAATTCCGTCTCTGTTGAATTCGGGGTCCCACAACATTAACCAATTATCCTACATGCTGGTACTACCTATCTGTTTTCCCATTAAACCATGCTGTTATTGGTCCTATAGTCAAACTAATACTCTGTTTGTACTTAAATATGAGATAAGCCTATCCTAGATGTTGGTGTCAGGGTGACTCTCCTACTGGTTTTCTTCCCAGGTAACCCCCTGTGTCCACTTAGGTCGGGTACAAGGGTAATGCAAACTGGTGTAAATATAACCTATTACAAGTGCAAATAGTGTGTGAAGACTGATACAAGTGCAACATTAGTCTACTACTTATTGGTACAATTCTGCAGGACCCAGCTGACCCAATTTGACTTGATTTTAACCTTAACCACACTCTCCCATATCCCTGTTAAGGTACTCTCTATTGAATGTCCTAACCATTATGTTCTCAGGTCATCCTACATATGAGAGACAATGCTTTAGTAGCAGCTATCCTACAATAAGACCATGTCCCTGTTTTTACCTACTCGAGTACCCTTTTTTCCTTTCAATTAATACTACATGGACTGAAACCTAATATCCTAAACAAAAGAAAGGAGGTGGACTGATATACAGTGGACTGATCCTATATAAGGCCAAGGGACTGAACATCAAAATGAACTGGGCTAAAGGAACATTCCACCTAATGTGGACTGTACAGTCCCAAGTGTTATCGGGACTGAACCTATATTATTCTAGGACTGAAACAAGATATAGATGGAAACTGATCTTCAAATGGATTGGGACTGAACATGAAGTGTTAAGGATCAAAGGAAAAGATGAATATGCAATACATATATGTGTAGGACAATCTTCAACCAAGGACTGGGCAACCAAACATTATGGACTGCACAATAGGTAAGGTCTGATATCATATGGAACCCCTGGACTGATTACAAAGTTAAGCATGGACTGTAAACCGTATACTAAAGTAATCCCAAACTCGAGCCCTCTACTCACTGATACCTGAATCAAGAACTGAACAGTGAAAGGACTGATCAGTTACCTAATAGGTATGCTCGAGCCATCACTGTATGACTGAGACAAAATGTAAAGGACATCGACTGATACCAATGAAGAACTAACAGACAATGTGGACAGGTCAGGGATGCAGTAAACTAGAACAATATAGATCATGGACTAAATAAAATATTTGTAAGATGGACTACACTGTGAGGATCTTAGGATTGAACAACTTACATAGGCCTGGGAAAGTGGGGAAAATGGCATTACATAATGTACAGTGGACTGAAAGGGTGTTCTATATCTAACTATCAAACAGGGTCTGTCCTCAAATATTTGAAGGAGCAGAACATATAAGGGTGGATTATGATGGTAGGCAATGGACATAAGTCTAAATGCTAGCAGGGGCTAAAATCCATAGTCCAAAGACTGAATAGAGAGTGAGTGTGGTCAGAAATTCTATTATGGACCGAATAGTTCCAAGTGTTAAACGGACTGATTCAGTAGTATGTGAATTAGAACTCCAAACTGGTATGGACTTAACGAGTTAGAAAATAAGGATTGAATACCATGGAGTATCTACCACAAGGAGATGACTGCTATCTTAAATAACTGATAATAGGCCCAAGACACAATCAAGACTAAACTGAGGATGCATGCTCCCCAAAGGAAAAACTGAACCAATGGACTACACTAGAGCCCAGTGCAAAAACCTTAAAAACTGCTTACTGCAGGTGGCCTATAACTTGGGTGTGAACTTGTGGTACATCAACTACCCTTAGGTGCAGCCTTGCCTATGCAGGGGTTTATCTGCAGGATGTCAAATGCATATAATGTAATGAAGTGAACTTATAAAGTATAGTAAAGGTAAATACAGGTAGTATACAGTATTATGTGGCTGGTCAACATGAATGTTCTGATACCATGATAGGGAATGCAAGGATGTGCAAGAGGAGGTAAGTTACAATACTATGCAAAGGTTTAAATGCAGTGGCATGTAAGTAATGCATCTGCACCCAAGTGTTATGGGGACTGGACAGACTCATCCTGAGCCTTTCTCCTGCTATCTTGGGCACCTGTACTTATCTATGTCCTATATACAACCATTCACCTAGGCTTCTTGTAGTTGCCTTCAGCTGTACAAAGCCTAGTCCAGAGGTCATCTTATCTAAATGTCATGAAGTTTCCTTGGTAGTTAACTGGAACATGGATCAAATGTTCTCCAATTCTGCATGTTTGGGGGATATACCAAGTATCCCAAGGCATACAGTTAAACCTTCTCCTACTCTCATAATACAACATAGTGTCTTATGACATGCAATCAAGGTGACTGATACATAATATGTGGCTTGCGTTTCAACCTATATTGACATAGGATGTACAAGGAATACATAATATGCATCTGACCTATCAGTATGTGAACTGATCAGTCTATCTACACTCTTAACCATACATACACCTTCATCATGGTAACAGAGCATTGTAGTACCCATGGTCCCAGAGTATCCATTACTGCTGACATATTATTTATTAGTTTGAGTAGTCTCTAGTGTCATGTTCCAGGTCTCTGTCTAATCCAATCAATTCTCTACAATTATTCCTATACTGAAGTATCAACACATACCCCTTATTCTTTGTTAGTCCCAGGAACTCAGGGTTTTCTTCCCATCTTAGTGTACATAGAAAATGCATCAATGACCCTCAAATATTAAGATACATCTTACAAGCTTCTAGCCTACCCATGGGTAAACCCACTGGCCTAATGAGTTGTCCCATCTACCTGCCTATATGTTATGCATCAAGGTCTGATACTGTCACGACCCGCACCCTAGAGTAAGGGCACGAGACGTGGGTACGTCCAGCCTTATACCTACCAGTCCCTTCTATTATGGTTAACATATATGGGGACACGAGGACAGTAGACACTTGGGTAGTCTCTGATTTGTGGTTGTACTCAGGAAATACCACAAACACCTATTTCTTTATCCAAATGTTGATGAAGTTTAACCTAGATCGTAGGAATCATAAGACATGACTTGGAGAGAAAGAGTTACCTGTTTTGGAGGATCTTACTGCTTTGTTCTGGGTTCTTCTTGCCAGTAGACTTCACGAACATGAAGCAAGGGGATTAGGGTTTGAGGAGTATATCAGGTGCGGCTGCTTCCTGCTCCATATATAGGTGATCAATGGGGATTAGATAAGAGGCAATTTTGATTTGAATATTTCCTTGGTTGATCTTTTCGAACTGGTCTCCATTCGATCAGAGGGAAAGGTGAGACTGGTTTTGAATTTTGGGGCTTTGCAAATAAGTCCCCCTAGAATCTTGATTTACAACTCACCTTAGAGTGCCAAGTTTATTATATCATGATAAATCACTAATATATAGTATGTATTAGTTAAAAGAAAAACTGGTTATAAAATAGAAAACTATTATCTTTGAAAAATAAAATAGCAATAATCAGGACGGGGGTTTACAGAAACCATCTTAGGCACAGGTTGCGCCAATTGAGGAAGTGTAACAGGGCCCTTCCCTTTGTTCTGTCTAGTTTTGGAACGAGAACATTGATTCTCCGAGTTCAGAACTGGAGAATTGGAGGAAGGAATAGCCAAAAGACTAGATCCTTTGGGTTGCGCCAGAGTAGCAGATTGTGCCTGAACAACTAATTGCTTGGGTTGCCCCACAGCAATATCGGCTACTGGTTACACCCTAGCAATATAGGCTACTGGTTGCGCCTAGGTAGCAACATGAGTAGACTGCGTCTTAGCAACAGCATGAACAGACTGTGCCTTGGCAGCAAAGGGAGTAGTAAATTGCGTACGGACAGCAGGCAGAGTAAGTTGCGTGCGGACAACAGGAACAGGAAGAGTGGACTGTTCGTAGGCAGTAGAAGTAGACTGCGCTTGAGCTACTGAGGCAGATTGTTTCTTGGCAACAGAAGTAGGTTGCGCCAGGGCAACAACAACTGTAGAAGACTTAAGAGTCCACACAGTTTTGTTCTTGGTGATAGCCACAGTGCGCTTGTTGCTCTTCTTGTTGATCATATCTTCATACGCTGTTTGGTTAACTTGAACAACCAGAGTCTTCTGCGTCTTGTCGATCGATGCAGCATCACATTGAGTTGTCACTTTTTCGTCAGAGGAGAAAGTCGTCCCCAGCAGTATCGCCATTTTATTTGCAAAAACAAAATGTTTTATTACAAACTTAGAAAAAGTGTACGAAAGTATAATTTGAATTCGGGGGAAGTACAACTGTAGAAATCTGATCAGAAGACGATCACTTTATCCCTTGGACTATGTGAACTTGAAGACTAGAACCTTTGGAGAATGTAATAGCAATTTTACAAGAATTCTTGATCTCTGTGTCCCTTGACAATGATTGGAAAGTCTATTTATAGAGTTCTGGAAACAACTGTTTTAGCAGTTTTTCGGATGTGCGCGAGGCTGAACTGCGCCACTTTGGGTTGCGCCAACCTTATGTTGCGCCAACTTCCATCCAGTTATCAATCGTGTACTAACTGTATTTAGATGCATGGCATTATGTGATTGATATGCGTATGGTCGTGTACAGAATAGTGGACACGTTTTGAGAGATTAGTGGCATGTGCGCCACGTCATCCTGCTTTAGAACGTAAGTTGTCTCGACTTCATCAGGTTGCGCGAGCTTCAGTCAACGAGTCAAACTGCACCTGATTGGGCTGCACCTAGACACGTGGCAGCTTTTGAATATATGAAAATGATTTATCCGGATTGCGCCTAGGCACAACTAAGGAATTTATTTAGATTGCGCCTAGGCGTAACTCATATGTGTGCAGGACAGCTGTCAATAAAATCTCGTCGAGTGGCACGTTTTGAGGGATTCGAAAAGATTTTCTTCGTTTACTGTGCTGTCAACTGTCAGTGATCTCAGGTAATGATGGCCATTAAATTTCAGATGCCACGTAGACTTTGGCGCAATATGACTGAGCGCAGTCTGATATGTGGCACAACCTGATCAGTGGCGCAGTTTGATCTTTGAGCTTCATAACAGTGGCACAGCTTAATTTATGGGGTGCAACTTGATTGTTGACTAGTAAATACATGGCACAACTTAATTTTTAGGCCCTACAGAGATACGTTTAAAGCTTGCAACTACTACTCCAGTTCCCTCAGCTTCTGATGTTTCTCTTCCAAATGTCTTATAATCAGCTCGTTTGGCTATAAGGGACTCCAGCTCTGCACTAAGTCTATCCTCATCCCTCCTGAGAGTAGTCACTATGTCATCATCAAGAATAATAGCTGTCTCAGTTTGTTCTTTCAAATAAGTCAACTGACTCTCTTCTTCAGCCATCTCCTCTAGCTTTTGGTGAAAAGAGGCGTTAGTTTGAATCACTTCGTGGGTCAGACGTTGATATTCAACTGCTACTAGAGAGTTGAAATCACCTTTCTTCAAGGCTTGAAGAGTAGTGATGGGTTCTTGTAAGCTGGCAACCAGCTGATCTAAGTCGTTCGCCCTTGTATTGTCATCCGTCTCTCAGATGGAGGCTATTAAAGCTAAAGCAGTGTTCCGTAGAGCATTAAAGGATAGATCCGTGGCCAGTGCTACTCTCACTAGGTTTTGCATGCAAGCGTAGAAGGATGCCATAAGCCCATCGGCCAGCCCACATACTAGGTCTCTACCATCTGGAGTTGCAGCTATATCTTTTAGACCAACTCCTACAGAAGCTGGAACAATCGAAAATGTAAGAGCGATGGTTGAAGAAGATGGAACAGAAGGTGTCGGAAGCACTCTCATTAATGATAAAACGAGATCAGTGGAAGCAGCTGAAGTAGGTCTACTCTTGCTGCTCCCCGCATCTGAGCCACTAGAGATGAAGTGAATGTCTCCAGCTTCCCCAGTCTCAGCTTGCCCACTGTGTCGTTCTGAGACGACAATTTTTTGAATAGGTTTATCAACCACGGGAGGTTCTTCCTCGTCAAAGACCTCGATGTCGACACTCCCTTCAGATTCTTCAGAGGCCTTATCGTCCTCGTTTGAGCTTTACTCATCATCGACCTAAGGAATATCATATCCTCCGGTCTCTAGCATAGGATCTTCAGATCCCCCGACTTCATCACCTTCTAGTATTGGAGGGGACTCTTCTTCCTCTCCATGAACAGGACTCGTAAGACCATCAAGAATGGGAGAGTCTCCATCAGGGTATTCAGATATTATGGGCATTTCGAGTTCCTCAGCTTCGGGCACAAAATTCCTGAAAGATCCAAAATCAAGTGGTCGATATATTATGGTCTGTCTTTCAGGATTGACTTCACCCTCAACTTTGGGCTCAAGAATCCCCTCGCTTATTTATTGTTCATCGAGTATGATTGCACCCTCAGCTTCAATATCGAGGGCTTGATCACCCTCTGCTCTGGTTTTTGGGTCATCAATATTCTCTGTCGCAGCCAGGATTGTAGTAGATACTGGTAAGCTCTCGCCAGCGTCATAAACATTAATGCCCAATACATTATCTAATGTTCGGTCATCCTCAAAGACAAGTGACCATTTTGCGGTATTCAAATCCTCGTCTTCTTGAGGTGACTTCGCCATAGCCTGAGAAGAAGTGGCATGGGTGCCAAGAGGTCCAGCTATTTTTATCTTCTTCTTCATTACGGGTTCGATACGCCCGAAAGGAACATGAGCGGGAGCAGGTGGACTGATAGATAATCCCGTCGGCGCTTCATATTCTCCATGAAAATGCGAGTAACATTTAATGAAATCTCAAAAGAAGGAAGAAGAACGAGGATCGCTTCGGAAAAGAGGGCCTCTTCATAAATAGGTTCATCGTCGGAAATGAATCGAGCATTTAATGCACGCCGTCATTCAATGTATTTCAAACGTTTGGGCGCCCCAAGTTAGAAAACTTTAAAGGGGGTCTTGTAGGTGCCCAAATATCTGTCTCTCTTAGGCGCCTAATACTCTTAGGAGCCCATTGAGTCTTAGGCGCCTAACTCTCTTAGGCGCCCATTGTTTCTTAGGAGCTCTGTTACCCTAGCCTTCCTGTTCTCTTAGACGCCTAGCTCCCCTAGGCGTTGCTCTCTTAGGCGCCTAGCTCCCTTAGGCGCCTACTTCTCTAAGGCGTTCTGTTCTCTTGGGCGCCTACTTTTCTGATGATATTTGCAAATTCACGTGGCGTAATAAGCTGTCATACATGGTGAACGTGGTACACTACTCCGAATTTCCTGAAGAACGTGTCCATCACTTGGTCATGACCACGCACCTATTTCGCATAGGCGCCACATGTCAATAGGCGCCTCTGCTTAAAAGTGGCGCATAGTAGTTTTGGTGCCCTTATGTAGAGGGCGCCTACTTTGAATAACTGTCAGTTAGTTATTCACTGACTCTATAAATAGAGTTCCCTTCCCCCAATGTATAGACACAGAGAGAAGGGGTATAGTTCGAGCATGGTGTGCTGTCGTAGGCACCCAAAAATAAAACCTTTACTTTTAATATTATATGTAGAAGTGAGAATAAGGATCGATCCCACGGAGAGTAATTAGTATAATTTTATGCTATGTGAACAAGGATGGGGGGATGAATAAAATGAAAGTCAATAACAAAAAAGCAAGTAGAATATGAAAATAAATCAAACTAACAAACATTGGTCTAATTCTACGTCTACCATCGGAATCTTGAAACTGATCATAGATGCAAACATATATTTATATGTATTATGAATATTAATCGTTGGAATTATTTTTCTATCTCCTTTAGCCACAGTTAATTAGGAACAAGCGACCTAATTAACCTTAACTACTAAACAACCCCAGACAAGCGTTAAAAGTTTAATCTAGTAGCATATTAAACTCAACGAGATCGATGAAACAAAACAACACAAGCACAAGCGGTTGCATTTAATTTAGTCGAATGGTTTCTTTCTAAGATTTAATAATACAAAGCAGTAATTTATTAAATCTTGGTTGCTTCACAAATTAGAGGGATCGAACAATTCCGGATTCGAATCTAATTTAGCAGTAGATTATCAAGAATAATAAACTAGTATGCATCATAGTAATTAAACAAGATAATCATGAAATGTGCATAAGAAAACATTTGATACTCAAAAGTACAAATTAAACATATAAACACAAATTAGATCTCATAAGTTTTTATTGATTACAAGGCTTCCGTACACTTCGACCAACAAGACTTTAGCCAAACATGTTCATCAAAACTTCAAAAGAAAAGTTGGAGAAGAAGAGAAGAGTTGTGTTGTGTGTTCTCTTGATTTCTACCCCCTTTTATACACCATAATTTAGTTGTTTCAAGCCCACAATATCTCCCCACATATCCTCTATAAGTTACAATTTCTCAAACCAAAAAAACTAAGTCATAAAAAAAATAGAAGAATAGTTATTTTGGTTCCTAATTCTGTTCACAACATCTTTGACCGAACTTGAAGCCTAATTTCGTCCATGATATAGCCAGAATCTCAAAAATCACAAAATATGAAAGTTGTAGCCCTCTGTCTTAGCTTTCCGAATCATTTTGAAGGACCTCAATTGCACTTAAGATGAGAAAGTTGTGTCCATTTTGGTGAACGGTGTCAAAACTGTCCAGAATTGTATTTTAGCTCCATTTTTCACATAGTGTCTCCAAATTCATCCTATAGCAAAATATAAATATAATGAGTACCTTTAGTCACAAAATGAGCATAAAATGATGAACATTAAGGGATAAAAATATAACATTTTATGTTCTCATCAAATACCCCCACACTTAACTTTTGTTCGTCCTCGGACAAAACTCAAAATTAATTTTTTTCAAAACAAAAATCAAGGTTGTAATGTCATAAATAAAGAATAACCAAGCTTTTTAAAACTCATAACATATCATGAAAATATATTCTTAGACAACTTCTAATTTCTTAGTAAGTATTTTCATTTGAAGATAAAGTAAACTAAATTGGTAGACTCTCACGAGAATAAACACTCAGCTCTTATGGTTTTAAGGGTAAGTGTTTCTCTCAAATTCATTCCAATAGAAATGACCTACCATAAGCTTGCATATCTTCTCATTCTCCACCACTTGGATTACATGCATAACACAAATCATATGGACTTTTTAGGGGTTGTAGCGGGGCTTAGGATTAAGGTAGGAAATATTTTGGGAGTGTAGCTCAAAAGCCATCAAAACTAGTGGAGCAAAAATGATTTAACTCAAGCTCGAATATATAAAATATGTAAAACCAATCACTCTATTCAAAGCATTCAACGTATCCCTTTATTTGAAATTTTGGAAGGAATCATGAAGATGGATATCAAAAGTTATTTCCTCCATCACTTCTTTTCTCTTTTTTTACTTTTTTTTTCTTTCTTTCTTTTTCATTTTTTCTCAGTTCTTTTTTCTTTTTCTTTTTCTCTTTTTTTTCAATCATGATGGGACACAAGAATTTAAAAATGAAAATATGTAGCCAAACTAGAAGTTAAATACCTCCACACTTATTTCATATACACCCATACATATCATAATGCTCCACTAGCTTTCCGAATTGGGTAAGAATTTTTTTTTTCCAGGTTAAAACTTGTAATGTGGGTTCACAAAAATAAAAGCAATAAGGCTCAAAGGGGTTCAACCAAAGAAAAAAATAATTTCAAGGAAGGCTATTTGGCTTAAGTAGCGTAAAAAAATCGCCTTAATCATGTTCATGTATGCATGTGTTGATGTGACCTTGAAGAGAATCAAAGCAAGTTCAAGAGAAACAAATCAATGGAAGAATATCACTCATCAAGAATAGTGGGACTGATGTGTCAGTCTAAAGGCTCAAAATCTCACCGGCTTTTGTCTACCAAATTTAGTCACAACCATTCTCAAGAAAAAATACTAGACTAATTAATTCTAAGTTGAAAAGATTACTCATTCATTCATGTTATGAATTTTATTAAACTTAGTTAACTCTTGTTCATGACATACACAACAAAAATAACTGAAAACCATAAGAAAAATGTCCCTTTTTTTAGAAAATAAATTAAGAAAAAAATATTTTAAATTTGATTTTAAAATTTATTTATTTTAAAAAAAAAACAAACATAAATATCCTCACCTACAATTAAAATGACATTGTCACCAATGAAAGTCTAAATGCAAAGAAAAGACAAAAATGAACAAAAATAAAAAAATGCAAGAATATGAAAAACTCCCCTTGGGTTGCCTCCCAATCAGCGTCTTTGTTTAATAAGTCATTGGCTCGACTCTATGCACACTTGAGACAACTACGCAAAGATTTTACATCTTGAATAGAGGCCTGCAAAATAGAGGGTAAAAACATCTTGTTAAAAATTGATAATGAAATATAAGGAATGTTACCTAATTGTTGTCTTTTTATAAAAGCATTCAATCCTGCAACAGTTTTGTGCATAGTATTACTCAAGACTAACTCCTCATTCTCTTTCGTGAGATGCTCACTAGTGGAAATATCTAATCCATCTTTGCCATTAAGTTCAAAAACTTCTTCTGCATTTGGTACTACGTCGTCATTAGGAATATTCGTGTCTGTAGCGCTATTTTTCTTTTCTTCTTGTTTTGACGACGTTGGTGCTTCTTCTGCAATAATGTCCACCTCTTTATCATTTCTCAAAATGATTGTATTTGTATTGTCTTTTGGATTTATTATTTGAGATGATAATTTTTTCGAACTTTGTGCCTCCAGCTTTTAATTGTTGTAGCCATTTGGCTGATTTGATTGTTCAGAGTTTGGATGCTGGCCCTTGTCTCCTGTTGAAATTGCAAGGTATTAGTGGCAATAGACTTAACAATATCTTCTAGATACATACCAGAATTAGAAGTTTGGTTCGATTGTTGTTCATGAAGATATGGTTGCTTGTACTGCTCGTAACTTGGAAAATTTTGAGTTACATTGGGCTCGTCTTCAAGTATTGGACACATATCAGTTGGATGCCCTACTATTGAACAAATCTCACAAGCCATTGTTGTTTGCATGTTACCATCTACAACCATTTGATGAACAACAGAAGTTAAACTAGCAATTTGTTGTTGAAAAGAAGAAACATTTACCTCGTTAGCGTGCCTAGATGGAAGATCCAGTCAAGTGCCAAATTGTTGAAAATTGGTCATCATGTCCTGTTAATTTTTTTGGCTAATAGAAAAAATTATTTTATTACAAGAACGAAATAAAGATCACAAAGGAACAAAAATTAACTAAAATTACTTCCCGACAACGGTGCCAAAATTTGGTGTGCTGTCGTAGGCAACAAAAAATAAAACTTGACTCTTAAGATTATATGTAGAAGTGAGAGTAAGGATCGATCCCACAGAGAGTAATTAGTATAATTTTATGCTATGTGAACAAGGATGGGGGGATGAATAAAATGAAAGTCAATAAAAAAAAGAGCAAGTAGAATATGAAAATAAATCAAAATAACAAACATTGGTCTAAGTCTACGTCTACCATCGAAATCTTGAAACTGATCATAGATGCAAACATATATTGATATTTATTATGAATATTCATCGTTGGAATTATTTTTTTATCTCCTTTAGCCACAGTTAATTAGGAACAAGCGACCTAATTAACCTTAACTACTAAACAATTCCAGACAAGCACTAAAGGTTTAATCTAGTAGCGTATAAAACTCAATGAGATCGATAAAACAAAACAACACAAGTACAAGCGGTTGCATTTAATTTAGTCGAATGGTTTCTTCCTAAGGTTTAATAATACAAATCAGTAATTTATTAAATCTTGGTTGCTTCACAAATTAGAGGGAACGAACAATTCCGGATTTGATATCTAATTTAGCAGTAGATTATCAAGAATAATAAACTAGTATGCGTCCTAGTAATTAAACAAGATAATCATGAAATGTGCATAAGAAAACATTTGATCCTTAAAGTACAAATCAAACATATAAACACAAATTAGATATCACAAGTTTTTATTTATTCCAAGGCTTCCGTACACATCGACCAACAAGACTTTAGCCAAACATGTTCATCAAAACTTCAAAAGAAAAGTTGGAGAAGAAGAGAAGAGTTGTGTTTTGTGTTCTCTTGATTTCTACCCCCTTTTATACACCATAATTTAGTTGTTTCAAGCCCACAATATCTTCCCGCATATCCTCTATAAGTTACAACTTCTCAAACCAAAACAACTGTCATTAAAAAATAGGAGAATAGTTATTTTGGTTCCTAATTTTGTTCACAGCATCATTGACCGAACTTCAAGCCTAATTTCGTCCATGATGTAGCTAGAATCTCAAACATCACAAAATATGAAATTTGTAGCCCTCTGTCTTAGCTTTCCGAATCATTTTGAAGGACCTCAATTTCACTTAAGATGAGAAATTTATGTCATTTTTGGTGAAAGGTGTCAAAACTGTCCAGAATTGCATTTTAGCTCCATTTTGCACATAGTGTCTCCAAATTCATCCTATAGCAAAATATAAATATAATGAGTACCTTTAGTCACAGAATGAGCATAAAATGATGAACATTAAGGGATAAAAATATAACATTTTATGTTCTCATCAGAGCACTCGTCACACTTCCATTTTTGCAATCATCAATCCTGAAGAGCCAGTTCTTCAACCGTTAATCGAAGCTGAAGTTCTGTCGATACTTCTACACGACCGAGCCTTACAGAAGATTCCTCGTCAACAGAAGCTCCGAGACACAGTGACAAGCTTGCTTCCATCCATAATCGCCTCGTCAAAGGGACAAAGCGGTCGTTATTCAGACCGGACTCCTACAGTTGTACTTTTCCAAAATTTATTGTACTCGTGTACGATTCTTTAAAGTTTGTAATAAAAAATTTATTTTTATAAACACTATTGTTGTCCAATAATGTTTTTGCAGCACGTAAGAATACATGTAATTGATATATCATATTTCTTATGTCTTTAGCTACTATGGGTTGAGCTTTTGCGCTGAGATTTTTTATTTCTAGAGAATACACTTTCATAATGGCTATAATTTTGCATTCTCTAAATCAATCTTTTATTTCATTATCTTGGGTTAATCTCAATACTTGGCAAAGAGATTTGTTCTATTGTGTTTTCATGAACATCTATTTTGTCCTTTACTTGATGAGAGTCTAATTCATTTAATGGCTATATTATACTCTTATCCTTGCTTAATAAAGAGTATATAAATTATTTTGATCATTCAAAATGTATTACCCTTATTGTGAACTCTATGCTTAAGCGTGATCTTTAGTATTAGTGACATAAGATTTAATGAGCACATCTATCTTGTTAAATGCCTACCTCATTATCATAATTAGTTATGTAGCTTGCTTATTTGCGATGTACTGTTAAGCTACATAATTTTTGTTCACTTTCACTCATCTAGCTATCTTCTTGAATTTCAATCTATATGTGATATGCTAGTTTACAAAAACAAGATTTATGAATTTTTTTGATGAGATTTGTATTCTATTTTAGATACATATGTTTGGTCTCTAAAATTAGTTTGACAAATTTTTTTAATCTTTTTTCCATTAACGTTTGTGATTCATCGCCTTAACTTCCTTCCATACAAGTCATTGGTAAGCATCTTTTAAATTTCTCTCATCTTTGAGTCATAATTTTATCGTATTATCAGATTACATCTCTTTAGATTAAATATGTAATAATTTAAATAAGATTGACTCTTTCTCCATATTTTCCATCGATTTGTAATATTATATTATAAATAAGAATTTATGATTTTCTCTTGATGAGATTCATTGGATCATGTTTACTTTTATTGTTAAATGATCCTAATAGTTGAGTAGTCCTATATTATATAATTATGTGGTTATCAAGTTAATTTATTACTCTACTCTGACTACTCATGGATTATCACATATGCTTTTTTCTCTTTGAACTTCATTGGTTTCCCATTTAGTATTAGCAAGTGTGACGACCCGAACCCGCTTTTCGGATACGAGACGTGTCCAAGTCAGCCTACGCTGCAGAGTCGGCGGTAGAACGCTGTCACGGCCAAGATGCTCAAAATCATAAAATATAACATTTATTGCTCATTCATATTTCTAAATTGATTACAACTTTTACAACATTTATATTTAAAAAAATACAAGGTTCTTACAATTAATGAAAATGATACCACTTCTATCTAATTTCTAGGTTTCTGCCTGCAAATACACCTGTATCTTCCCATGCTAAGTGCAGCCACAGCTAAAACTAAAAAATGTTGGTTTTCAGTCAGGAATGGAACAAGCCCACAAACCAACGACAAATCAAAAACACAATAGAATTCACAAGACATAAAAATAACATATGTGAGATGGTCTAGAAAATAAGACCGACATAATAATAAATTACGAAAAAAAGTAGATAACTCTACAACATGATATATCAGCTAGAAAAGGAACATGTAACTAGGATGACATGGCAAGTAGTGAAGAAAACGAGAAAAACAAATAAAGACAACTATCTATGTGTTTTGAAATACCAGTTTCGACATGTGAATGGCTAGGGGATAAATCAGGCACCCTGCACGTGTCGTGTGCAGCTGTTATTCTCCACGAAAGACATGGAAGATAATTCTGGTTAGTCCACATGTCTACTAAGATATTTTCCTTCCCGACTAGTACTTATGGGCTCGAACAAGTCACGAAACATGAAACACAAAAACACGACAATCATAAAATAGAGTATGTAGAGATCCATGACACTAATCCGTGTAACAATGTGTCAACAAGTAAGAGAGCATATGCATAAACATGAAATGGAAAGACTACTAAGAATCAAAAGCAATCAGAAAGTGCACTTGCCGGAATCCTTGCACAAACCGTAGTTACAAGTCGAGGATGAAGGGATTGCTAATCTAGAAGCTGTCAACCTATAACATACAACATACCATAAACCATGTACGAAAACCACAATTCAATTCTAAGGTTCTAGTTCTAAATTCATGGAATAGGTGGCTAATGGGTTGACTAATCTAATAAAAGTTAACTCGAGAATAAATTACTTAAAAACCTAATTTAACCTAATAATAATCTGAATATAATCTAACCATGGAAGTTTGGCCATAAAAAGTCATGTTTCCAATTTTGGAAACCATGGCACGCAAATCGAGGCATGCCGTTGACTATCTAGTCAAACATCGTGAACTCTAGATTTTAAAAATGCTCTTTGGTAGATTTCAGTGCCACAAGTACGCTGGGATCAACCGTGCCGCAAATTCACGTTTTGGTCAAAAGATATTGCCATTATGGCTAATCGTGACCAAAACGGTGATTCACCGATCAATTCTGAGTTCAACAGAATAACTAAAATGCTAGATGATTGAATTAATTTTTGGGAAAACTATATATCGTAGAGCTCTGTGTTAGCATTCTGAAACTTCAAACGGTTCATAATTTTGATTTTCGGTCCTCCCGGAATCTCGAAAACACCAAAACGTGTTAAGTTTCGGACAACCGACACTCTATGAATTCTCCAGAAATTTAGGAACAAACTATACAAAAATAAATTACATAACCAAAAATTTTACCTCGTGACGATCCAATAAAAAAACGGCACGCTAAAATCAACGTCGGGGTTGACGGCAATCACTCCGTGAAGTCGGGGTCTCCAAAGAGCAACTCTCTCAAAACGGCCAAGTGAATATTAGGGTTTATGAAATACTTTAAGATATATATAAGAGAGAGGAAGAGGAGGTTAATGTAGCTGTTGGCGCCGACAGGTGGGCCCCCTAGTGAATGACTGGATAATTATTTATTTAATTCAGAGAATCATTTAAAAATTACTTAAAGTCCAAATAAACTCAAATAAAATCCTAAAAATTCATAAAAAATTATAGAAAATTATAGAAAATATATTTAACCTTCTAAAATATAAATAAAAATACTTTACCTCATATTAGTCCCAAATGGTCTCATAATAAATATTGGAAGCCTTTAAAAATATATAAACCTTAATAAATAAATACTTAAAAATTTCCAAAAATTATAAAAAATTCTAGAAAATATAAAATAGTATAGTGAACCCTACAAAAATATTTAGGGTCAATATTTGCTCATATGCTAGCACAATAAATTCTAGAGGTCCTAGAAAATAGGTTTTCCAATATTAAAATTATCAAAATAATTCCAGAAAAATTATAAAAATTATAGAAAATATATTTAACCTTCTAAAATATAATTAAAAATACTTTACCTCAAATTATCCCCAAATGGCCTCATAATAAATAATGGAAGCCTTCAAACTATATAAAACTAAATAAAATAATTATCTAAAAATAATAGTAAGATATAAAATAACTAAACAATACTTACTAAGGTCCAAATGACCATAATATGATTATAGCTCCCTAATGAGCTTAGGTACGACTCCTAATGACCATAAAAATCATAATCAAATAAAAATAATAATAAATAAAAAATGGGGAAGTGGGCTTACAGCAAGGTTGGGTTATTATCCGTTGATGGGTACATATGTGGTAAAACATACATAGTCCATGCAAAGCAATAAATTGGTTGATCATTTCTAAATTAGATAATCATGGACATGATATTTGAGTTTTATTTTTTGTATTTTTGAGCTATATTTTGACTTTCATCATGATTGATTTAATTGACTTTTTTCCTTTTCATGATGACATTTTTTCAAAAGGTAACATACATTGATCTATCATATTTAAATATAGATTTTTCTATATAGGTTAGTATATGTCATCCTTTGATTACATATGCTAAAATGAAATATTCTTTTGATTTCTTATCTTTAGTAGCTATTAAGTGGATATCTCTTCTTGACTAAAGATGACATTATTCGTTTTATGACGATTTCATAGCCTTATATGAATTGAGCAAGAGAAAGAAATCCATAGTCGATTTACCCCTAGATCTTGTAGTTATCATTTCTTATGCTATAAGTGCTTTGGAACTAGATACGCATATTTTAAGGGGGAGCAAATAAATTGGTTCAATTTATTTATACCCATTTAATATGTCGTATACCTAGTTCATCATGGACCCATATTCTCTTCAATTTTTATATCTTATTGAGGTTATGATATTTTTTATTTTGAAGGGTTTATAAGAGTGTATGCAATTATTTTCATCATATTATCTCTCTCTCTTTTATATGAGTTAAATAAGTCATCTCGTTAATATTAACTTTCGTATCTTATCTTGATGACTATTGTGCTTTCATTGAATTGACTTTCCTTGTATGCTTTATTGATTTGGCTTTCTTCTTTGAGGAGTTACCAAAAATTTATGATTTGATCTATATTGGTAATAGTTTGAGGGAGAGCATTCAAGACGACTGAATTTCTCCTTCTCAAGTATTTTTTTCTCCTGTACCTTCATGTTTATCTAAAGGGTATTCATATAGCATGATAAGATAATTGATTTCAAATGCATGAATTTTGGATAAGTAAATAGATTTGTAAATAATGAGATCATTTTATATCAATTGCTCTACTTTACATTGATCATTCATTTATTTTGTTTCACTATTTATCTGTGGACAATTGTGACGATCATAGTTTCGTTGATCAATGTTTCAAGTTTATATATTTTAATTGATATCAAGTTTATATATTTCAAGGTCTCAATTGGTATATTTGTTCTTTGATATCTATTATTTACAATTATCTAATCCCTATGGTTTTTGACTGAAATCCTTTATTTCATAATTGTCTTCCAAAACTAGCGTAATATTTTATATCATACTATATTTTTGGATGACTTTCTTAAATTTCGTGTTGGTAAACTACCTTTTGATTATTTTCAAATTCTTTTAGTTTTACCAACTATTTGTATTTTGACTAGGGGTGCAACTTGGGCGGGTTGGGTCGGGTTTGAGGTCAACCCGAGCCCAACCCGATAGATCATAAGCCTAGCCCAAGCCCAAGCCCGACCCGACTTCGGTTCAACATATGAAGCCCAAGACCAAGCCCGGAGAATCGGGTTGGGCTCGGGTTGGGTCGGGTCCATCGGGTTTATCGGACTCTAATATGATATTTGAAATAATTTTAAATAAGAGTAATATTAAATGCATAATCAAATAGCAATCAAGCCTCGATCATTACAAAATAAAACTGAAATGAGATTAGGGACAAGGAATTGAAGAGTTTGGGTGAAAAAAAAATTATAGTTTAACTTTTTATTTAAGTAGCATAAAACAATATATATATATATATATATATAAATTATGTGTATGTAGGGTTTCAGTTTCTTCGGGTTACCCAATACATGAACCCAAGCCCAGCCCGATTTTTGATCGGGTTCAAATATTTTAACCCGAGCCCGAACCCAAACCCGAATATCTTCAACCCTAATCCAACCCATTAACGGGTTTACCCGATCGGGTTCGGGTTTAGCCCGCCCGAGTTGCACCCCTAATTTTGACAAGCTATTTTCTATTTGGCACTCTACATTTGGTATGTAGTTTCTATACTTGTCTTTACACACTTCTCCTATTGTTCCTCATTTAGTATATCTTGATCATGATTGTCTATGCCTTCCTCCTTTACTTATGCTTGAGTTCGTTTTATCTCTTATAACGGGGGAGCTTATTTTTTTGATCATGTCAAAGAGGGCAAAATAAGTTTAAGTTAGCTCACAATATGTGTTTATTAGTGATACATGCATCTATCGTATCTGTCTTAAACTCAAAATAAGTTTAAGTTAGCACACAATATGTGTTTATTAGTGATACATACATCTATCGTATCTGTCTTAAACTTAACCGATTTGCCATAATCAAAAAGGGGAAGATTGTTAGCCCAATGATTACATCATATTTTTTAATATGGTTAATCAATTAAGTTTAACATAATAATGTCACTAATATTCATATACTCACTATCATGTTGCTACTTAAACTTAGCATTATCCTAATTGTTCTATATCATATTGCTATGCTTGTATCGTACTACAACATATTGTTTTGCTCGCCTAACATGTATTTGTAGACATACAATAAGCATGATCAAACCAGGACATATGTAATGGAGAATTAATGATGGGCCAAAAATAGCGTCATACAAGAAGATTTCTCTGAACCGCCTAACTACCTATCCGGGATCTCGCATCGGGGGTTCCGCTGTCATACAAGGTATTCGGATTTACATATCTGTTTATCTTTGGACGACTGCTATCAATGAAAAAGACGTCTTCAGGTCTGCTCAAATATCAGAAGAAAGGCGTCTTCAAAGGGCTCTTGGTTTTCCTATTTGTTCTAAGTCTGTAATCTTCAATTTATTAAGTCTAGGAGAATGTGTACGTTGAGTCGCATTGTGTCATCTCACCCCTAGACATATATATCCAAGCTCTACCATACAAACAGACCAATTTTTGAACCAAACCAAACCACCATATCCCATTGAGAACTTCTGTCCCAAGCGAGACAGAGTTTGGGTCGAACTCTGCCCCCTAATTTTTAGCACCCTAATTTTTAGGGCCTGCTTGATACAAGCTGTCCAACATTCAAAAATTTGAATTCTCGGGACAGAATTCGGGCCGAACTCTGCTTCCCCAGAGTAGTATAAATAGAGCTTGAATTCTCTCATTTCAAATCATCTCTTACCTTTAAATATTCAAGCCTTTTAAGCTCTACTACTCCAAGCCTCATTCTTTCATATCTCCTAAGCCACAACTCTCCTTAGCCCAAGGTGCTCAGTACGATATCAGCTAGAAGTTGTGTGCAAGAGTGAAAGAAAAGTCACTTGGAAAATTCTAAGTTTTGATTTTTGCGAAGTTGAAGTTGAAGTCACTTAGAAATAAATTCGTCCTCGAATTTAAGGGTTTACTACGATAGAGGAACTAGATTGATCGGCGAGAAAAGTTAGTAAGAAATTTTGATAAATTAAAATTAAAATTAAAAATTAAAAGAAAAGAAAAGTCTTTATTAATATTATTTATCAGTTAGGGTAAAAAATAGAATAAGTAGATATAGGTGGCTTTGTGTTGGGACCTTAGGCTATAGTCTTGAGTCCTTACATAAAACTAATAATAACCTTAAGGATAATTCATCAGTGGAAGACTCTATCCATCTTAGAAATTTCTTCTTCGAAATTTCGAAAAACACGATTAGTCATGAGTGATAATATAATCAAGTAATGATAGGATCAATGATCAAAATGAGTTAGATCGTAGATAAGGTCGAACCCCAAGAAAAGATGTTACATGGCAGGATTAAAGTATAATTAAAAGAACTAAACAAGAAAGTCATCAAGTACGACTAACATGCTGTTGGAATTATATAGGCGCGGTCACTATCAAAACTTAGTCAAGGTCGAAACATGGTTAAATCATTTAGATTCAAGTAAGATACCGGACGATCACAGTTAATCATGCGAGTCATTCTAGTATGATTGAAATTCAAAATATTTGGCACGAGTATGAACATGTTGAAGATAGTCATGATCATAGTGGAAAGTTAGATATTAGCGATAATTGAGTCGTAGTATAGGCATGATTAACTAGTTAAGCAAAATTTATTTAGGCATGATTATAGAATCAAAATTTAGGAAAACTTGCGAATTGGCATGATCGAAGTATAAAAGTAGTCTAGTCGTGATCAAAATTATTTAAGGATGATCAAGACAAAATCGTTTCGATACGCTTAAATATTTATCCATAATCATTTAGGCACGAGTTTTAGAACCCAAAATCTAGCTATATTTTAGGAATCTAAGGGAAGGAAATCAAAATAGGTTTAAAAATGACGATTCAAAAAAATAGAAGGAGAAGGGAGGAGGAAGAACAACAAGTTTATTGAGAAGATGGTAACTAGGAATAAGGTACAAGTCAATTTGAAAACTTAATAGTCATATGCCAGTAAAAGATGTAGCATCTATGGTATTCGAAACTCGCACACATATCCGAAGTCACTTTATCGTGAATTTATGTCTCGCCAGTGTATAGCTAGCTGCAATAAACTCTTGGTTCCATAAATCAAGTAATGATACGGTAACGAATACCTATCAACTATATCTAATCTTGACATAACAATTAAAGGATGAAATAGGACAACCAAGACATAGTTTTAATAATGCTCGATCATCCATGCTTATTTGGAATTACTTCAACTTAGGGGTCATGCCTCGCCAGTGCGCTGCTGGCTGCAGTGAACCCGTAGTCTCCATAATTCAAATAAATGGCGACACTACGCTTCTGTCTTGCCATTATGAGTCATCGAAAATTATTTCAACTATATTCATAAATTTTCAAAGAAGCTTCTAGAATTCCAACAAATTGATCATGATAGAAAGGTGTAAGTATCTGTCCTTGAAGAAAATATCAATTTTAAATAAAATGATCACTTTGATATCAATGTTGAAGACCAAACAATTCGATTATGAAGGTGGTTGAACAAAAAAGAACAGAAGTTTCTAATTTTTATTTCTCTAGTATTCAAGAATCGAAGGGAACACATGTATATCTTAAATTTCAACAAATCTAGCACGGAATAAACATATGGATATGTTACGATCATGTTAGGCTCAAACACAATGGGTGGAGTTAAAACAATGTTTCTTAGAAAGATAGATTACTATGGCTAATAGGAAATAAATGGGCAATACAACTTTTATAATATGACGATGGTGGTTAGAGGGGAGAAAATAAAATTGCACAATGATTAGGAATGAGGGAGGCCTAGATTACTAAACGAAGAGTCTACCTACCTTGGGTCATACCCTCGTATTAAATAAAACCAATATCCTTCTAGGAGGATCCCTAAGTTATATAATAGTGTTTAGAATTCAATAAATTTCTACGTAAATCATGTGGCATATATAGCAACCTTAACTACCCAAACAGTCAGTTAAATAAGGGTTTTCTATTCTTATTCCTTCTCCTGAAATTAAATAGTCCTAATTGTGAATAAGTATTTTCGTAGTCGCAGGCTCGCAATAGTACGATTAACTTAAGTACTATCACGAGTTTGTAATCTTTTATGAAAATGGACCTGCATGGGCCACCACAATAACTTGTCACGACCCGCACCCACTTTTTGGATACGAGACGTGTCCAAGCCAGCCTATGCCGCAGAGTCGACGGTAGAACGCTGTCACGACCAAGATGCTCAAAATCATAAAATATAACATTTATTGCTCATTCGTATTTCTAAATTGATTAGAACTTTTACAACATTTATATTTAAAGAAAATACAAGGTTCTTACAATTAATGAAAATGATACCACTTCTATCTAATTTTTAGATTTCTGTCTACAAGTATACCTGTATCTTCCCATGCTAAGTGAAGCCATAGCTAAACCTAAAAAATATTGGTTTTCAGTCAGGAATAGAACAAGCACACAAGCCAACGAAAAATCGAAAACACAATAGAATTCACAAGACATAAAAATAACATATGTGAGATGATCTAGAAAATAAGACCGATATCATGATAAATCGTAAAAAAAGTAGATAACTCTACAACATGATATATCAACTAGAAAAGGAATATGTAACTAGGATGACATGGCAAGTGGTGAAGAAAACGAGGAAAACAAATAAAGATAACTATCTATGTGTTTTGAAATACCAGTTTTGACATGTGAATGGCTAGGGGGTAAATCAGGCACCCTGCACGTATCGTGTACAGCTGCTATTCTCTACGAAAGACACGGGAGATAGTTCTGGGTAGTCCACATGTCTACTAAGGTATTTTTCCTCCCGAGTAGTACTCATAGACTCGAACAAGTCACGAAACATGAAAACACGATAATCATGAAATAGAGTATGTAGAGATCTATGACACTATTTCGTGTAACAATGTGTCAACAAGCAAGAGAGCATATGCATAAATATGAAATGGAAAGACTAATATGAATCGAAATCAATCAGAAAGTGTACTTGCCTGAATCCTTACCCAAACCGTAGTCACAAGTCGAGGATGAGGGGATTGCCAATCTAGAAGCTGTCAACCTATAACATACAATGTACCACAAACCATACACGAAAACCACAAGTCAATTCTAAGGTTATAGTTCTAAATTCATAGAATAAGTGGCTAATGGGTTGACTAATCTAATAATAGTTAATTCTGGAATAAATTACTTAAAAACCTAATTTAACCTAATAATAATTTGAATATAATCTAAACATGGAAGTTTGGCCATAAAAAGTCATGTTTCTAATTTTGGAAACCATGGCACGCAAATCGAGGCATATCGTTGATTATCTAGTCAAACATCGTGAACACTAGATTTTGAAAATATACCTTGGTTTATTTTAATGCCACAAGTACGCTGGAATCAACCATGCCACAAATTTATGTTTTGATCAAAAGACATCGCCGTTATGGCTAATCGTGACCAAAACGGTGATTCACCGATCAATTATGAGTTTAACAGAATAACTAAAATATGAGATAAATGAATTAATTTTTGGAAAAATATATGTCATAGAGCTCTGCATTAGCTTTCCGAAACTTCAAACGGTTCATGATTTCGATTTCCGGTCCTCCCGAAATCTCGAAAACACCAAAACGTGTCAAGTTTCGGACAACCGACACTCTACGAATTCTCCAGAAATTTAGGAACAAAATATATGAAAATAAATCACATAATCAGAAAGTTTACCTCGAGACGAATCCAATAAAAAAATGGCGCGCTAAAGTCATCGTTACGATTAACGGCAATCACTCCGTGAATTCGGGGTCTCCAGATAGCAACTCTCTCAAAACGGCCAAGTGAATATTAGGGTTTACGAAATACTTTAAGATATATATAGGAGAGAGAAAGAGGCAGTTACTGTAGCAGTTGGCACCGACAGGTGAGCCCCTTGGTGAATGACGGGATAATTATTTATTTAATTTAGAAAATTAATTAAAAAATCATTTTAAGTCCAAATAAACTCAAATAAAATCCTAAAAATTCCTAAAAAATTATAAAAAATTATAGAAAATATATTTAAACTTCTAGAATATAAATAAAAATACTTTACCTCATATTAGTCCCAAATGGCCTCATAATAAATATTGGAAGCCTTTAAAAATATATAAACCTTAATAAATAAATACTTAAAAATTCCCAAAAATTATGAAAAAATTCTAAAAAAAATATAAAATAGTATAATGAACCCTAGAAAAACATTTAGGGTTAATATTTGCTGATATGCTAGCACAATAAATTCTAGAGGTCCTAGAAAATAGGTTTTCCAATATTAAAATTATCAAAATAATTCTAGAAAAATTGTAAAAATTATAGAAAATATATTTAACCTTCTAAAATATAATTAAAAATACTTTACCTCAAATTATCCCCAAATGGCCTTATAATAAATAGTGAAAGCCTTTAAACTATATAAAACTAAATAAAATAATTATCTAAAAAGTATCTTAAAATTATAGTAAGCTATAAAATAGCTGAACAATGCTTACTAAGGTCCAAATAACCATAATATGATTATAGCTCCCTTATGAGCTTAGGTACGACTTCTAATGACCATAAAAGTAAATCATAATTAAATAAAAATAATAAAAAATAAAAAATAGGAAAGTGGGCTTACAGCAAGGTTGGATTATTACCCGTTGATGGGTACATATGTGGTAAAACATATATAGTACATGCAAAATAATAAATTGGTTGATCATTTCTTAATTAGATAATTATGGACATGATATTTGAGTTTTATTTTTTTGTATTTTTGAGCTATATTTTGACTTTCATCATGATTGATTTAATTGACTTTCTTCCTTTTCATGATGACATTTTTTCAAAAGGAAACATACATTGATCTATCATATTTAAATATGAGATTTTTTTATATAGGTTAGTGTATGTCATCCTTTGATTACATGTGCTAAAATGAAATATTCTTTTGATTTCTTATCTTTAGTATCTATTAAGTGGATATCTCTTCTTGACTAAAGATGACATTATTCGTTTTATGACGATTTCATAGCCTTATACGAATTGAGCAAGGGGAAGAAATCCATAGTCGATTTACCCCTAGATCTTGTAGTTATCATTTTTTATGCTATAAGTGCTTTGGAACTAGATACGCATATTTTAAGGGGGAGCAAATAAATTGGTTCAATTTATTTTTATCCATTAAATATGTCGTATACCTAGTTCATCATGGACCCATATTCTCTTCAATTTTCATATCTTATTGAGGTTATGATATTTTTTATTTTGAAGGGTTTATGAGAGTGTATGCAATTGTTTTCATCATATTATCTCTCTCTCTTTTATATTAGTTAAATAAGTTATCTCGTTAATATTAACTTTCGTATCTTATCTTGATGACTATTGTGCTTTCATTGAATTGACTTTCCTTGTATGCTTTATTGATTTGGCTTTCCTCGTTGAGGAATTACCAAAAAATCATGATTTTATCTATATTGGTAATAGTTTGAGGGGGAACATTCAAGTCGACTGAATTTCTCCTTCTCAAGTATTTTTTCTCTTTTACCTTCATGTTTATCTAAAGGGTATACATATAGCATAAATTTTGGATAAGCAAATAGATTTGCAAATAATGAGATCATTTTATATCAATTGCTCTATTTTACATTGATCATTCATTTATTTTGTTCCAATATTTATCTGTGGACAATTGTGACGATCATAGTTTTATTGATCAATATTTCAAGTTTATATATTTTAATTGATATCAAGTTTATATATTTCAAGGTCTCAATTGGTATATTTGTACTTTTATATCTATTATTTATAATTATCTAATCCCTATGGTTTTTGACTGAAATCTTTTATTTTATAATTGTCTTCCAAAACTAGCGCAATATTTTATATCATGCTATGTTTTTGGATGTCTTTCTTCAATTTCATGTTGGTAAAATACCTATTGATTATTTTCAAATTCTTTTGGTTTTACCAACTATTTGTGTTTTGACAAGCTATTTTCTATTTGGCACTCTACATTTGGTATGTAGTTTCTATACTTGTCTTTACATACTTCTCCCATTGTTCTTCATTTAGTATATCTTGATCATGATTGTCTATGCCTTCCTCCTTTACTTATGCTTGAGTTCGTTTTATCTCTTATTACGAAAGAGTTTATTTTTTTGATCATGTCAAAGAGGGCAAAATAAGTTTAAGTTAGCTCACAATATGTGTTTATTAGTGATACATGCATCTATCGTATCTGTCTTAAACTCAAAATAAGTTTATGTTAGCACACAATATGTGTTTATTAGTGATACATGCATCTATCGTATCTGTCTTAAACTTAACCGATTTGCCATAATCAAAAAGGGGGAGATTGTTAGCCCAATGATTACATCGTGTTTTTGAATATGGCTAATCAATTAAGTTTAACATAATAATGTCACTAATATTCATATACTCACTATCATGTTGCTACTTAAACTTAGCATTGTCCTAATTGTTCTATATCATATTGCTATGCTTGTATCGTACTACAACATATTGTTTTGCTCGTCTAACATGTATTTATAGACATGGAGTAAGCATGATCAAACATGATCAAACCAGGACATATGTAATGGAGAATTAATGATGGGCCAAAAATAGCGTCATACAAGAAGATTTCTCTGAACCGCCTAACGACCTATCCAGGATCTCGCATCGAGGGTTCCACTGTCATACAAGGTATTCGGATTTACTGATCTGTTTATCTTTAGACGACTGTTGTCAATGAAAAAGACGTCTTCAGGTCTGCTCAAATATCATAAGAAAGGCGTCATCAAAGGGATAGTGTATGTCATTTTTCATGATGACATTTTTCAAAAGGAAACATACATTGATCTATCATATTTAAATATGAGATTTTTCTATATTGGTTAGTGTATGTCATTCTTTGATTACATGTACTAAACTGAAATATTCTTTTGATTTCTTATCTTTAGTAGCTATTAAGTGGATATCTCTTCTTGACTAAAGATGACATTATTCATTTTATGACGATTTTATAGCTTATATGACTTGAGCAAGGGGAAGAAATCTATAGTCAATTTACCCCTAGATCTTGTAGTTATCATTTTTTATGCTATAAGTGCTTTGGAACTAGATACGCATATTTTAAGGGGGAGCAAATAAATTGGTTCAATTCATTTATACCCTTTAAATATGTCGTATTCGTAGTTCATCATGGACCCATATTCTCTTCAATTTTCATATCTTATTGAGGTTATGATATTTTTTAAAGGGTTTATGAGAGTGTATACAATTGTTTTCATCATATTATCTCTCTCTCGCATATGAGTTAAATAAGTCATCTCGTTAATATTAACTTTTGTATCTTATCTTGATGACTATTGTGCTTTTATTGAATTGACTTTCCTTGTATGCTTAATTGATTTGGCTTTCCTCGTTGAGGACTTACCCAAAATTCATGATTTTATCTATATTGGTAATAGTTTGAAGGGGAGCATTCAAGTTGGCTGAATTTCTTCTTCTCAAGTATTTTTTTTCTCCTTTACCTGCATGTTTATCTAAAGGGTATTCATATAGCATGATAAGGTAATTGATTTCAAATATATGAATGTTGGATAAGAAAATAGATTTGCAAATAATGAGATCATTTTATATCAATTGCTCTATTTTACATTGATCATTCATTTATTTTGTTCCACTATTTATTTGTGGATAATTGTGACAATTATAGTTTCATTGATCAATGTTTCAAGTTTATATATTTCAATTGATATCAAGTTTATATATTTCAAGATCTTAATTGGTATCTTTGTTCTTTGATATCTATTATTTACAATTATCTAATCCCCATACATAAACTCAAAATAAGTTTAAGTTAGCACATAATATGTGTTTATTAGTGATACATGCATCTATCGTATATGTCTTAAACTTAACCGATTTGCCATAATCAAAAAGAGGGAAATTGTAAGACCAATGATTACATCGTGCTTTTGAATATGTCTAATCAATTAAGTTTCACATAATGATGTCACTAATATTTATATACTCACTATCATGTTGCTACTTAAACTTAGCATTGTACTAATTGTTCTATATCATATTGCTATGCTTGTATCGTACTATAACATATTATTTTGTTCGCCTAACGTATATTTGTAGACATGCAGTAAGCAAGATCAAACATGATCAAACCATGACATATGCAATGGAGAATTAATGATGGGCCAAAAATGGCGTCATACAAGAAGATTTCCCTGAATCGCCTAATAACCTATCCGGGGCCTCGCATCGGGGGTTCCGCTGTCATACAAGGTATTCGTATTTACAGATTTATTTATCTTTGGACGAATACTGTCAATGAAAAAGACGTCTTCAGGTCTGCTCAAATATCAGAAGAAATGTGTCATCAAAGGGCTCTTGATTTTCCTATTTGTTCCAAGTCTGTAATCTTCAATTTATTGAGTCAAGAAGAATGTGTACGTTGAGTCGCACTGTGTCATATCACCCCTAGACATATATATCCAAGCTCTACCATATAAACAGACCAATTCCTAAACCAAACCAAACCACCATAGCCCATTGAGAACTTATGTCCCAAGGGAGACAAAGTCTGGGCCAAACTTTGCCCCCTAATTTTTAGCACCCTAATTTTTAGGGCATGCCTGATACAAGCTATCCAACGTTCAAAATTTTGAATTCTCGGGACAGAATTCGGGTCAAACTCTGCCTCCTCAGAGTAGTATAAATAGAGCTTGAATTCTCTCATTTCAAATCATCTCTTACCATCAAATATTCAAGCCTTCTAAGCTCTACTACTCCAAGCCTCATTCTTTCAAATCTCCTAAGCCACAACTCTCCTTAGCCTAAGGTTCTCAGTGCGATATCAGCTAGAAGTTGTGTGCAAGAGTGAATGAAAAGTCACATGAAAAATTCCAAGTTTTGATTTCCGCGAAGTTGAAGTGTTCGAGCGCTTCGAACTAAAAGATCGTATTTTGTAAAGAAGTTTGCGTGCTCTTCGGACTAAAGGTACGTGGTGTACGCTATTTCACAAATAGTAGATTTCAATCCTGAGCAAGAGTTCTCAGGCCTGGACTAGTCCTCGACGAGGAAAACCAAGTAAAAACTGCTGTGTTTGTGTATGCTTTTCTGATGTCTTTTATTACCGCATTAATACTCTGATTAATTATTCTGTTGGTGAAAGAGTTAATTTTTATTTGGTAATTATCGACACAAACTCTATTCACCCCCTCTAGAGTTGCCTATATGTACTTTATACGTGATATGCACTTTGAGGACAGCGTTCCACGCGGGGGCTTTATGATCAGCAACGCAAATAAAAAGAGGAAGTTGCAATAATTAGTGCTCATCCGAGTCACTATCGGCCATGGGCAGTAAGTAGTGCTCATACGAGTCACTACCGGCCCCAAAATATGTGTAAAAATAAATATTAGCCCCAACGCTAATAGTTGTCCTCTCCCTCCCTATGATACTATACATGCGTCGTAACCACAACACACAAACAAGTGCCGCTTCCACAACATGGTTTATTCCTAATAACTGTCAAGTCTTCTAACATGCACATACTGGCAGTTATTCCTAATGCATGCGCACAGGTGATCAGCCAACACGTAAGTGACCACTATATGTTACTCATAACTCACACACAACTCGTGGTACAATTGTGACAAAGTTAATCGAATGCACTAAACAGACGGTAGTCTCCTAACTCTAGGTCTACATGCACAACAATGAAAATATAACTAATAATATTGCACCCTATATAACTGGAAAGCACAATAAGTAAATATAAACAGTTAAGAGAGATGCAACTGGACAAACTAGAATAGACAAAAGTAAATATGTAGTAACTAGACAAAAGGTGCAGAATACATATAAGCAGTAAATAAGGCAAGGTATCTTGCCTGAGGGTGTGCGATAATCTGACATATCCTGATTTGTCCAATAGCCATGGTCGACGTAAAGGGGTCCAAATTCGCAAGAAAATAGGAGTGCACGATTAGTTACGATCAATGGTGATATTCAAGGAGAATTTGTGGAGATAGATATATATACCAATTTTTAGAGAAATATCTATAATTACGTAAATATATAAAAAAATCCTTTTACTAAAAAGCAAAGTTTGTAAAAAAAAAATAGAATGTCTATGTAGAAAAATAATTTAGATATATATTTGAAATTACACAAAAATTATTTTTAGATACAATCCTCAATTTATAAAAAATACTTTTAGCTCAAAACTATACCATTATATACGTAAATCTTCTAAGCCAAGTTGAAAATATATAAGCCCAATACCATATCATATAATTTGGAAATAATTATATATTTATTTATCATATAGAGTTACTAAATCAATACTAAAAAAAATAGACACATATACATGTAATCTTTTAATACAAGTGATACAAATGTTGTTAATAAAAAAAATTTATAAGAAAATTAATTTATAATAAGTATTAATAATATATTTATATATACTGTTTTCTTCTAAAAGCTCGTAGCTATAATATGTAGGAAAGAAGAAGAATAATATTAGCATTATTAATAGCTATAAAATAACAGTATCTCTAATAATAATAATGTTGATAATAATAAAAGAGAAACAAAACAAACAGTAATATAATAAAATAATAATAAAAACAAATAAACAAAATAATCATTGCAACTTGCTCCTCTGGAAAAGGGAGCTTCTCGAATAGCGAGCCCCTTCTCTTTGTAAAGAGAGTCTCCTCTCGTAAAGTTAGGGAAAAGAGAGAGTGAGGAAGCTCGTTAAACAAACAACAACATAAAAATACTTAAGGAAGACTTAAAAATAAAGGTGAGAGAGTGTTTAGTGAAAGAGAAATTGAGAGAGAGGAAAAGAGGAAAGTTCGTGTGGAGAAAGAATATGGGGCAGGAGGCGGAGACTCACCAAGAGCGAAGCGGCGGCCGAAGTCTAGTTCAGCGCCTTCTGACGCTCGCTGAGTGCGACCAAGATGTGCGCCGCACTTTGGAGGCTCCGATGGGTGGTTGCCAACCGAGACGGCCAGGCGAAAGCTCGTCGGCCAGCTTCGAGGAGTCTGTACGGTGCTGGCATCAGCACTGGTATGGAGACGAGGTGACAAGGGCGGTCTTCGGCGTGGTCGAGGAGACTCCACCCGGCGGCGCACAACAGGGCCTGGCCGGGCACGACGGTGACGGACGCTGTGGGTCGAGGTAAGGGCGGTGGTGGCATGTGTTTTTTTCTCTTGCTCTTTATGGTGGTGATGATTTTGGGGATTTTGGTTGCGATATTCATCAGCTCTAGTCTGACGTGGCCGAACACCAGGGGGTGGCGAAGATGGGGTTCTGTAACTCCACTTTTCTATATTGAGTTTTCTTCTGTGATTTACTTAAGATTTTTATTTTTGACTAGTCATTAATTATCATTAATGATTTTCTAATTATTTTAAAGAATATTCCAAATATTAAGATTGTTAATTATATTTTTTATTTAACTTATTGATTATCTTGATTTAATTTCTATTATTTCTAATTAAATTATTTAATTTTTAAAATCTTTATTAGGCTTACTTTTCTATGTTAATCCTTGATTCCTTTATTACTTCTCTTGGGCCATAAGCCCAGCAGCTCTATATGCGGGCTGAGCCCGACCCATCATCTCGGTTATGGGTCACGGATCCACATGGGTTCAAACCCATTAACCCGACCCATTAAACCCACCCAATAGTTGTATTTAAATTCTAATCCCATTCTTCCCATTCGTTCATTTTCCCTCCTCAGCTGCTGCGGAGAGACGACGACGACGACGACGACGACGGCGACGACGAGAAATCTATCCCCCTCCAGAAGCTTCCTCCTACTCTCGGCCGTAGGATGACCACCGCCCATTCCTTCTTGGCCGTCCATCTCTAACTAACCTCTAACCGTCGAGTCCATCTCCTATGTTGCTTCATAACCGCCTCCCCGATGTTGACCGTTCGATTGTAAATGCTCAAGCTCCCTCGGCCTATATAAAGCGATCGCCCCCTCCTTTTTTATCATCACCATTCTTGAACGGCGAAGCTCTGCTCCTTTCTCTACTGACCGCTCCTTCTTCTTCTCTGTGCTTCTAAAGATCCGGCCATGGCAATGAAGTGGTTGAGTGGAGACTGTGGCCATGACGATGGCCAGAGGCTGCTGTGAAGACGAGACACAGAAGACCATTGATCGCAGTAACTTCAAGTCCTCGTCGGCGACCAATTATTTTGATCGATCGGGAAACTCAATTGACTCGTTACAAATCACCAGGGATTCTCGATCAGAAGCTCTGTATCCGTCACTTTGGTAAGTTCAATGATTACCTGATTCAATGTATGTACAAGTGAACTGGCGGGTTCTTGATTCAATTTTGATTCTTGATTGAATCTCTGATCTTTGGAATTGATTAGGATTGTATTGGTGAGTCTTTGATTTGATTCTTGCGAGTTTTTCTCTAAATTTGGAGTCAATACAATTCAAATAAAACTCATGAGTATCTCCTTCTATTCATGCACACCACTTGTTCGGTGATATGTCGGAACCAGCCTAGATACCTTCTCTGGACGCGAAGAAGGCTGTGTTGGACTCCGCAGCACTAGTTGGACCATGTCGTCAAGTTGAGGACTCGAGAACACTGTGTCGGACTCGAGAATTCTGTTGAATACTTTTGCTTCAGGTATTGCAATTTGTTTAGGAACTATTTAATTCTTCTTGTTTTAGGGTGAGCTCTTGTACAGGACCGTATGGAATAGGCAGGTTCTGTGTCCTGGGGATACGATTTCGGTGTCGAGAGGACACTGGATATTAAACTATCATGGGAGTGTCTCATAATGACAATTGTGTTATAGCCTGGTTAGAGCATGAGCGTTTGAATAGGTAACCGTTGGTTAGGGCTGTGGAGTTATTCAATTTATCATTGCTCTGGAGTTGAGTCATAGGTCTTATAAGTCAATGTTAGTAGGAACCTGTGTACAACAGACTCAAGCTGGGTTCTGGTATTTAATTGACATGGCTTAGTGAGTTAGACTCATATTGAGATTGGACTAGATCATAGCAAGTGTTGGGCTTAGCTTGCTTAGTGACTCCTACATTCTTTGTGACTATAGGATTGTGGCATGGAGTTATGGATAGATTGTGGGCACAATTTGTAGCTATAGTGGGCTGCCTATTGGATTGGCCAGTGTATAGGCCATAGCTCTTTGACTGAATTGTAAAGTGAGCTATTATAAATTGGACCTTAGGTTGAGTAGATAGGAATCTGAAGGTTAGTGTATTAGATATTGTTTAGAAATTATCTAAGAAGAATTCTAACTATTGATTTTCTAATTATAGGTAATTAGAAGACTTGGACAAAATCCAGGAATCCAGGCAAGTACATGTACTCAGTATTACCATTATTGCATGCATTGCACTCACACTTGTTATCGTGTCATTTATTTCACTTGTTCTCGATTGATTGCTTGCATTATTTCTCGTGTCGGGTGGGGGATGTTCTAGAGACATGTGATGGACTAATATTGGACAAACATTGCCTGATAGCATACTCTGTATGCCTGAGTCTATTTCGTGCGTGACTGATAGCATTGTCATTAGACATACCTGATTATTGCGTGACTGATAGCATATTTTATATGCCTGATTACATATTATTTCCCACATATTGATAACGTCCAATTGCACATGTACACATAGTTAGTGCATATTTATATTATATTCTATTGTTTCTCTGTTCAGTTCTACTTGCTATATTGTACCATTCCATTGATCTTCCATGGTGAGTAATATTGAGTATATTGTGGTTTGCTCCTTTCCTGACTGGATCGTTGATTACAGGTGAGATGGATCATAGATTATCATTCATGGCTGGCATTGGAGCTCGCTTGACACTGAGATAGCTAGTTTCATGTATATAGTTGATTGAGTGTATTTGATTATATGTCATTGTTGTATCATTTATCATTGTTGTATCATTTATCTTTCACCGGCTTTGTACCCGGATATTCATGTATAAGTTGTAATAATTGTATAGTAGATTGCTGTGATGGTTAATATAGATTTCGTGATTAGATGCTGTGATGAGATTCTTTGTTATTGATGACCAGACGGCTCACTACCGCTGTCAACGACAGTGTAGGTCGGGCATGACATCGACCCGTACCCAATTATTCGGGAGCGGGGCGTGACATGTTTTTGTAGTGGCCCATGCAGGTCGCTATCTAATGGTGCTTAGGATTAGAGTACCATTGGGAGCCTGTGAAATAGGAAACTCATCACAGCATAGGCCGATTATATGATTGTGTGTATTTTGCTATCTATAATAGTTTTTGAATTTTTTTATGCTTCATGGGTACCCTACAAAAGTCGTGATTACAATTCCATGACTTTTGGGGTTCATCTTCTCCCACAATATTATCGGATTCTAACACCCTTTTAGGATCTGGGTTTTCTTGCTACTTAGAGATTAAATCAGAGTTCCCAAACTCCTCATTTAGCCAGGCATTTCAAAATTCTCTATTGGTTTTTAAAGTCTATTTGATTTTTTTCTAACCATTCTAAGCCCAACTATTTTATTTAGAACCATAGAGCTCATATACTAGCTATTCCATCCTTTCGCAAAACTATTTCTCTATCTATTCCCCATTTAGAGTTTCAACTCATCTTTAGCCGTATTAAGTACTTATTCCATTGACATTTCCATGACTAGTGTATTAACTCTATAATACATTCCTAATCACTTTTCTATTTGATAGTCAATCTCTTTATTCTCAAGAACAGATATTTATACTACATGTCCTACATAGTGTGATTGAATCTCTTTAGTAAATCGGAAAGCTTGTTGAATTGAATTATCAAGGTACTCCTTTGGAATTCCAGTAGATAACCATTGAAGGAATATTCGATATCCTACTATGGCGTGGCAGCCGTGAACTGCAGCCATTTATCTGGGTCATGAAAACTGTAGGTCCACTGCAGCCATCAGCGCACTGGCGAGGCAGGGGCTCTAAGTCGAAGTGATCTCAGGTATGTATAGGTTTCGAATATTCTCGAGATTATGTTTCTATCCTTTGAAGTTGTTTTGTCCATGGGTAAAGTTTAGAAATTATTCGGTACCTATCATTCTTGAGCCACGGAGCCAAGGGTTCACTGCAGCCAGGTGTACACTGGCGGGGCATGAATTTTAGGTAAAGTGATTCTGGATATGCAAGAGTTCCGAATATTTTTAGACTAAATTCATGATTAGCCTCCTATCACCATTGACAACATTACCAGAATTTATCTTGATTTTCAACCATGACTCGAATTTAATTGTGCCTAGACGACTTCAATAGTTATGAGTAGATCGTGCCTAAATGATTTGAATCTATCGTGCCCAAATCATGCCTGAGTAACTTAGATTCTCAATTGACTATGATTTTGTTTTAGATCATGTCAAATCTTTTGACCTTTGATTCATTTATGCCTAATTAATCATGATCGTACTGATTATCCTTAATCGTGCAATTTCTATTGTATTTGATTGCTCTTAATCGTGCCCGATAGGTTCTTTCTATTTTTTGTGCTTAGTTGATTATCGTGCCAGTTATTTCTAGTCGATCCCTTTGAAATTTTGAGGACGAAATTTTTCTAAGGTGGGTAGATTTGTAACTCCACTTTTCTATATTGAGTTTTCTACTGTGATTTAATTAAGATTTTTATTTTTGACTAGTCATTAATTATCATTAATAATTTTCTAATTATTTTAAAGAATATTCCAAATATTAAGATTGTTAATTATATTTTTTTATTTAACTTATTGATTATCTTGATTTAATTTCTATTATTTCTAATTAAATTATTTAATTTTTAAAATCTTTATTAGGCTTACTTTCCTAAGTTAATCCTTGATTCCTTTATTACTTCTCTTGGGCCATAAGCCCAGCAGCTCTATATGCGGGCTGAGCCCGACCCATCATCTCGGTTATGGGTCACGGGTCCACATGGGTTCAAACCCATTAACCCGACCCATTAAACCCACCCAACCGTTGCATTTAAACTCTAATCCCATTCTTCCCATTCGTTCATTTTCTCTCCTCAGCTGCTGTGGAGAGACGACGACGACGACGATGGCGACGACGAGAAATCCAGCCCCTTCCAGAAGCTACCTCCTACTTTCGGCCGTAGGATGACCACCGCCTATTCCTTCCTGGCCGTCCATCTCTAACTAACCTCTAACCGTCGAGTCCATCTCCTCCGTTGCTTCATAACCGCCTCCCCGACGTCGACCGTTCGATTGTAACCGCTCGAGCTCCCTCGGCCTATATAAAGCGACCGCCCCCTCCTTTTTCATCATCACCATTCTTGGATGGCGAAGCTCTGCTCTTTTCTCCACTGACCGCTCCTTCTTCTTCTCTGTGCTTCTAACGATCCGGCCATGGCAACGAAGTGGTTGACTGGAGACTGTGGCCATGACGATGGCCAGAGGCTGCTGTGAAGACGAGACACAGAAGACCATTGATCGCAGTAACTTCAAGTCCTCGTCGGTGACTAATTATTTTGATCGATCGGGAAACTCAATTGACTCGTTACGAATCACCAGGGATTCTCGATCAGAAGCTCTGTATCCGTCACTTTGGTAAGTTCAATGATTCCCTGATTCAATGTCTGTACATGAACTGGCGGGTTCTTGATTCAATTTTGATTCTTGATTGAATCTCTGATCTTTAGAATTGATTGGGATTGTATAGGTGAGTCTTTGATTTGATTCTTGCGAGTTTTTCTCCAAATTTGGAGTCAATACAATTCAAATAAAACTCATGAGTATCTCCTTCTATTCATGCACACCACTTATTCGGTGATATGCCTGAACCAGCCTAGATACCTTCTCTGGACGCGAAGAAGGCTGTGTCGGACTCCGCAGCACTAGTTGGACCCTGTCGTCAAGTGAGGACTCGGGAACACTGTGTCGGACTCGAGAATTCTGTTGAATACTTTTGCTTCAGGTATTGCAATTTGTTTAGGAACTATTTAATTCTTCTTGTTTTGGGGTGAGCTCTTGTACAGGACCGTATGGAATAGGCAGGTTCTGTGTCCTGGGGACACGATTTCGGTGTCGAGAGGACACTGGATATTGAACTATCATAGGAGTGTCTCATAATGACAATTGTGTTATAGCCTGGTTAGAGCATGAGCCTTTGAATAGGTAGCCGTTGGTTAAGGCTGTGGAGTTATTCAATTTATCATTGCTCTGGAGTTGAGTCATAGGTCTTATAAGTCAATGTTAGTAGGAACCTGTGTATAATAGACTCAAGCTGGGTTCTGGTATTTAATTGACATGGCTTAGTGAGTTAGACTCATATTAAGATTGGACTAGATCATAGCAAGTGTTGGGCTTAGCTTGCTTAGTGACTCCTATATTCTTTGTGACTATAGGATTGTGGCATGGAGTTATGGATAGATTGTGGGCACAATTAGTAGCTATAGTGGGCTACCTATTGGACTGGCCAGTGTATGGGCCATAGCTCTTTGACTGAATTGAAAAGTGAGCTACTATAAATTGGACCTTAGGTTGAGTAGATAGGAATCTGAAGGTTAGTGTATTAGATATTGTTTAGAAATTATCTAAGAAGAATTCTAAGTATTGATTTTCTAATTATAGGTGAATTAGAAGACTTGGACAAAATCCAGGAATCCAGGCAAGTACATGTACTCAGTATTACCTTCATTGCATGCATTGCACTCACACTTGTTATCGTGTCTTTTATTTTACTTGTTCTCGATTGATTGCTTGCATTGTTTCTCGTGTCGGGTGGGGGACGTTCTAGAGACATGTGATGGACTAATATTGGACAAAAATTGCCTGATAGCATACTCTGTATGCCTGAGTCCATTTCGTGCGTGACTGATAGCATTGTCATTAGACATGCCTGATTATTGTGTGACTGATTGCATATTTTATATGCTTGATTACATATTAGTCCCCACATGTTGATAACGTCCAATTGTACATGTACACATAGTTAGTGCATATTTATATTATATTCCATTGTTTCTCTATTCAGTTCTACTTGCTACAATGTACCATTCCTGATCTTCCATGGTGAGTTATATTGAGTATATTGTGTTTTGCTCCTTTCCTGACTGGATCGTTGATTACAGGTGAGATGGATCATAGATTATCATTCATGGCAGGCATTGGAGCTCGCTTGACACTGAGATAGCTAGTTTCATGTATATAGTTGGTTGAGTGTATTTGATTATATGTCATTGTTGTATCATTTATCTTTCACCGGCTTTGTACCCGGATATTCATGTATAAGTTGTAATAATTGTATAGTGGATTGCTGTGATGGTTAGTATAGATTCTGTGATTAGATACTGTGATAAGATTCTTTGTTATTGATGACCAGACGGCTCACTACCGCTGTCAACGACAGTGTAGGCCGGGCATGACATCGACCCGTACCCGATTATTCGGGAGCGGGGCGTGACAAGTTCTTAGGGCACGTCTATGGTGATTTTGGCGGGTGGTGCGATGGTGGTCGGAGGTGGAGATAGGGCCTCGGCGGTGTTACGGCGTGAGGATGGTTGTGGCTGGAATTGGGGTTAGGGAATTTGTGTCGTATCGAAAAGTGTCCGACACGGGGTAATTGTCGTGGGTGTTGTGTCCAGGATGTTGGCCACGAAAAAGAATAACTGTGTTTGTATGTGGACTTGATGAATAATGGATAGATACCGGGGACGGACCCGAGGCCGTCATGGCTGACACAGAGTAATTGGACACCGATACGGTGCACTCACATTAGTGGAGAAATATTTGTAGAGATAATTGTGGAGAAATAAATGGAAAAACTCTTCTATATATAGGGTTAAGGAGTCCTTGGTATATAAATATTATGACTTATTTAAACCCAAAATAGATAATTTTACTATTAAATTTAAATCAAATTAAAAGTAACTCAATAAATCCAAATCTAAATTTATAACACGTTAAAACTATTTAAAATCATAATCCATAAAATCAAATCTCAATTTAAATTACCATGCCAATTAAACATTTAAATCAAATAAATTCCAAATTATCGTTTTATAAATAATAAAAATATAATAATAATTAATTTTGAAAATCACAATAAATGTTTAATTACTTGAAATATCTTTTTTGTAAATAATAAAATAATTATAACTAGTTTTGAAAATCAAAATATATATGAATTAAATTTCATGTACCTTATATGTAGATAAAACATTATTTTTCTAAATTACTAGTTATACTTTTACCACAAATAAAATAGCAACTTTTTAAGTATAAATAAATAAATAAAGTTTGTCAAATAACAGCTCGACGTATAATAATATTTATCTTATACTTTTTTTTTAAATATACTTATTTAAATAAAATGGAGAAAGTTTATAATAGAACTTTTTAGGAAAAAATACCTCGCGTAAATGTAATTTGCAGTCGTCGTACAAATACTAAAAATAAAAACGAATACCAAAATAAATTAATTTTATTAAATCATAATGAAAATTTAGGGAGTTTACATCCTACCCAACTTACAAGGATTTCGACCTCGAAATTTAGAAATAATTAGGGTAAGTGGGGTTAAGTAGGTTGAAGAACTTTCTTAATATGAAAATAGTTTGAAACATTTGGGCGAGGAGAGGAAAATGACACTTATGAAAACGGGCTATTTAGTTGGCTGGAAGAAACAACGGATATCATTTAGAAATGACCATGTGCATGACAACCCATAAATGTCTAAATTTCATCAATACTAACATTAATCCTATAAACATGCAACCTTATAAATAGGAAATAACCTCCTCAATCTTTTGATATCGTTATAATTTCTTCAACTATTTTATTACTTCCTTTTCAAAATTTATTCCATAAAATGTAAATTTACTTGAAACATTTTTTTTCAAAAATGAACGACAACATTTTTCCTTATTCCAAAGTATTTAATTTCACTCCGATATAACATATTAGAATTCCAATAAATCCAAAAACTTTGAAGTCAAATAAATCTCTAATCTACCTCTTATCAACAAATCTATATTTATGTACATATCTATATTTTTTCTCGAGCTAAATTTTGTCTTTCATAATCTCCTTAAAAGTAGAAATTCAATAACTTCCCAAATGTTAAAAAGAAATTTTTTTTTCATATATTGAAATTCACCCATAACCATCATAGCAAATTAATTCCTTAATCTTCAAGAATTTAAAACTTTTCCTTTGTCACTAATTGAGTAACCTTAGAAACTAGTAACACCAAAACAATTTTTTTCTCTCATGGCATTATTCATTAACATTTCATCTACTAGTGCTTGCTCCATACTTACTTTGAATTTTAACATACAGTCCAATCTTATTTATACCTTCTAATAGTATACTCATCTTGATCAACTATACCGTAGTATCCTCATGTTGTCACTGAAGGATGTCATGAGTTGATTCGTATCTAAGGAAAATATACTAAGGACAAGGTTGCATGAATCACGGAGAAGTTAAAAATAGAATTTTTTTAATGAGTGAAGTAATTCAGTTGGGGGAAAAGACATGGTTAGGTTTAATGGTCTTGGTAAGGGTATGGGTGGTAAATGATGGTTCAATGCAAGAAAATAAAAGGATAAGGTTTAAGTAATCAAGATAAAACACAACGTAAAGCAATTAAGGAATCAAGTAGATCAACATAAAATAGGTTAAAGACTCATGAGGCATGGTTTCTATAGAGAATATAGTCTTTAGGTTATGGTACGGTCAAGGAAATGATTCTAATCACTTTCCAATTTTAAATGATTAGAAGGTCACGATAGTAGATCTAGAGTTAAGGGAAGGTCGAGTAAGTCAAGATGAGATATAGTCACATGGCTTGGTCGATGACTAACTACACTTGTGTATATGCTATTCTCATGGTCATCAGTGGTATGACAAACTAAGTGGGTTACTTTGTGTCTATCTAACCTCAAGCATGAACTTTTGTTTTTCCGAAGTTGAAAATTAATAAAGAGTTCAAGGGAGATGTGAGCAAATGTAGTTACGGAGTTCAAAGGCGTTTTAATAGTTCGAAAAGGGAGTTGTCAGTTGCGGATGAGATCTTAGAGGGCAAGTTAACTATATCTCAATCCACGTAGAATAATCATATGAGGGCGAAACAAGTGCACTAGGTTGATCAGACTATCATGCACCAGTTCTGATTAGACAATATGCTAGTGGGTGCCCCCAAATAACATATGTCTTGAACAAGCATGATAAAAGGATAAGCTTGCAAAACTAGGCTATATTAGCATCATTATTCCAGATAATTTAAAATTTAAGTACACGAGATAATGATGAAAGAAAATATAAATAGTTAAAGCTCCTTAAGAATCTAAATCTTGTCTTGTGTTCGGACCTATACAGTCGTCCTACTGTCTTCTTGTCTAAGGCATTGGTTAAGGTCAAAGGAAATGTTAGGTCGTGAGTCATTCTACCCAACTTACAAGAGTCCACTAGTATTGGTTTTGAATCAATGGGGAATACAGGTCATTTTCCTAACCTCTATTAAGCACGAAATAAAAAATAAGATTAAGGTAAAAAGAGTTCAAGAATGATGCAAATCAATGAAAGCACGCGAGAGATCGAAATTTGGAATCAAGGAAGGAGTTCAAGCATATGGATGAGATTTCCTACATTCTAATCCTATATGTAGGCCCGCTCGGTACAGTAACATAACCGAAATGGCAAACTCGACCAGCATGGGCCACTACAAAAACATATAACGCCCAGTCCCATAATACGTAGGACTAGGTACGTAGACATGCCAGCCGTATAATAAATATATCTAAGCTATAAAATGTAGTAAACCATTACGACTAATCTCATCAACAAATAAGAGAATAAATATATCATAAAATCAACTTTGAATTTTGTCATTTTGTACAAAACATTGGACGGAGACGAATCCACTACCAACTATTTTAAACGAGAAGAAAAATATAAGAAAAGAATTTGCAAAAAGTAACAAGACGACCCAAGAGCAATCATCTTTGAAAGAATGGAGAAGATCACGGCCTTGGCTAGAACACCTACGGAAAGTCATAACACACACCTGGAGAATTCACCAGGTCCTCAGAGGGACGTAACAAGATACATGAAGAATATGCCATATAAACTGAATATGTAAACACCATATGACAACAACACAAATGGATCCCTAACCGTCTATGTGATATGAACTTTGAGGACAGCGTTCCACGCGGGGGCTTTATGATTAGCAATGCAAATAAAAAGAGGAAGTTGCAATAAGTAGTGCTCATCCGAGTCACTATCGGCCATGGACAGTAAGTAGCGCTCATACGAGTCACTACCGGACCCAAAATGGGTATAAAAATAAATAGTAGCCCCAACACTAATAGTCATGATACTATACATGCGTCGTAACCACAACATACAAACAAGTGTCGCTTCCACAACATGGTTTATTCCTAATAACTGTCAAGTCTTCTAACATACACCTATTGGCAGTTATTCCTAATGCATGCACACGGGTGATCAGCCAACACGCAAGTGACCTCTATATGTTACTCATAACTCACACACAACTCGTGTTACAATCGTAACAAAGTTAATCGAATGCACTAAACAGACGGTAGTCTCATAACTCTAGGTCCACATGTACAACAATAGAAATATGACTCATAATATTGCACCCTATATAACTGGAAAGCATAATAAGTAACTATAAACAGTTAAGAGAGATGCAACTGGACAAAATAGAATAGACAAAAGTAAATATGTAGTAACTAAACAAAAGGTGCAGAATACGTATAAGCAGTAAATAAGGCAAGGTATCTTGCATGAGGGTGTACGATGATCTGACATATCCTGATTTGTCCAATAGCTATGGTCGATGTGAAGGGGTCCAAATTTGCAAGAAAATAGGAGTGCACAATTAGTCACGATCAATGGTGATATTCAAGGAGAATTTGTGGAGATAGATACATATACTAATTTTTAGAGAAATATCTATAATCACATAAATATATAAAAGAAATCATTTTAATAAAACTCAAAGTTTGTATAAAAAAATAGAATGTCTAGGTAGAAAAAAAATTTAGATGTATATTCAAAATTACACAAAAATTATTTCAGATACAATCCTTAATTTATAAAGATACTTTTAGCTCAAAAGTATACAATTATATACGTAAATCTTCTAAGCCAAGTTGAAAATATATAAGCCCAATACCATATCATATAATTTGGAAATAATTACATATTTATTTATCATATAGAGTTACTAAATCAATACTTATATATATATATATATATATATATATATATATATATATATATATATATATATATATATATATATATATATATATATATATATATATATATATATATTTATATATGTATATATATATATATATATATATATATTTATATATATTAGTATATTTATATATGTATATATATATATATATATATATATATATATATATATATATATATATATATATATATATATATATATATACATATATATACATATATATATATACATATATAAATATATAAATATATATATTAAAAAAAATATATATATATATACATATATAAAATATATAAATATATATATATATATATATATATATATATATATATATATATATATATATATATATATATATATAACCTTTTAATACAAGTGATACAAATATTGTTAATAAAAAAAATTATAAGAAATTAATTTGTAATAAGTGTTAATAACATATTTATATATATTGTTTTCTTCTAAAAGTCCACAGCTATAATATGTAGGAAAGAATAATAATAATATTAGCATTATTATTAGCTATAAAATAACAGTATCTTTAATAATAATAATGATAATGATAAAAGAGAAACGAAACAAGCAGCAATATTCTAAAATAATAATAAAGAATTTTTTGACTTACCCCCCACTTTGTTTACCACTATTAAGCGTGCACCCCACTGTTTTGCATTAATGTACAGCACCCCCCACTCTGGAAGGAATCCGTCAAAAATATTTTTTGACCAAAATACCCTTATCTTCTTTCTCTTTCCTCTCACCTCCTCCCCCATGCGGCCACCGCCCCCGCTCCCCGTCTCCATTGTGCACTCCTCCTCCCTGCCTCCTCTTCCTCCTCCCCGCCACCGCCTTCGCCTCCGCTCCCCCCTCCCTGCCTCCGCTCCGCCCTCCCCGCCACCGCCCTTCCCTCCGCACCCCCTCTCCTTCCCACAGCAGTAGCAGCGGCAGCAGCAATAGTGGCGGTAGCAGCAGCGACGTCAAGCAGCGATGGCTGATGCAGGTAGGGGGAAGCGCCCGACGGAGGCGGGGAGGGGATGAGCGGGGGCGGCGGCCGTTGGGGTGAGGGGGGGAGAGGAAAGAGGAAGAAGAAAATGGGAGGGGCATTTTGGTTAAAATTTTTGGTCAAAACGGTTGACCGTTAATTTCTAACGGAACCGACCAAAGTGGGGGGTGTTGTACATTTTTGCAAAACAATGGAGTGTACCGTGAAATGGGGTAAACAAAGTGGAAGACAAGTCAAAAAATTCCTAATAATAATAATAATAACAAACAAAATAAATGTTACAGCTTGCTCCTCTGGAAAAGGGATCTTCTCGAATAGAGAGCCTCTTCTCTTTGTAAAGTGAGAGTCTTCTCTCGTAAAGTGGGGGGAAAGAGAAAGTGAGCAAGCTCGTTATACAAACAAAAGCGTAAAAATACTTAAGGAAGACTTAAGAAAGAAAGGTAAGAGAGTGTTTAGTGAAAAAGAAATTGAGAGAGAGGGATAGAGGAAAGTTCGTATGGAGAAAGAATATGGGGCGGGAAGCGGAGACTCACCAGGAGCGAGGCGGCGGCCGAAGTGTCACGACCCGATCCCAAATAATTGGAACGAACAGGATCATGCCCAGCCGGCACCGTTGTTGAGACGGTGGCAGTAAGCTGTTCCATTAGCAGGTAACCATACAACAACATCTATATTTGTCACAACTCAAATTCGGGAAATAAAACTTTATTAAACTTTGAAATGAAATACAACTGGAAAATGTACTGAAATAAATAACAGAGTTTTGAAATAAACAACAATGCTGAAAAAGAAAATCTATCTATCAGTCGGCTCATCGGCCTCAGTCCCAACGTCCTCCAATGGGGACTCTAGCAGCACTATAGGGTACAGAACAGGGTCGTAGTAGCTGCTGTACAACAACTCAGCATCCTCAATGTCCCCTAAAAATGTATCTCCAGTCAGGAGGGAGCAAAGTACAATTCATGCTAATTTAAAACAGTTAAAATGAATAATAGAATCATACACTTTTAAACAGTTTAGAAATGAACAGTTTTCCAGCAGCAAAATAGTGTGATTTGAATAGGCAATGAATATGACCGGCTTGGGATGTACAGTTGTATCCTATTGATACGATTCGGCTTATCCCCGTGTGTATGCGGGGTAAGCTAATACAGTTCGAAGTTACAGTTGGCTTTGGTCATAAACATTACTCTACTCCCCCAGTCCCCAATCAGTATAGTAGTTGCAGTCAGTACTCTCCGAGAGAGTTTCATGTTTGCATCGTGGTTTAAACTTGCAGTAAAGCGATTAGTAAAATAACTGTAAAACTAACACAAACTATACTTGCCTCAAAGTGGACTTGACTGGAGAGGATGATGACTTCGAGACGGAAATTCAGAATCGTCTTCGAATTCCTACATCCGAGAAATTGACTCAGATTCCAAGGTTACCAATCTAGCTACGCTAGTTGAAATCTCTATTTGAGTCCTAATCCATTTTAATTCTTATTTAACAAAACACAAACAAGATTACGATTATCGGTGCGTTGATTTTAATACGAGGGAAAAGATCGTTTTGACTTTGTATTTGGAAAACTCGTCGATACCAGATTAATTGATTAAAACTTGGTATTTTAGTAACTATAAATATAAAACTAAATTTCTTATTTTAGTGAGAAATACATGATCGTTAATTAAAACATGTAGATTTTAGGTGAGAAGATCTTTATTAATTTTTATACGAAAATACTTTTATTAGATTAATTCGTACGCTACAAAAACTCGCAAAAACAGCAAACAACCAAAAATCCTACGCTACCAAATTAATAGTTACAGAACCAACAACCAGCTGGGCTTATGCCCATTACAATTTATTTACATAAATTGAAATAAGACGAAAATGGCCGTTAGTTCTTAAACTTTAAATAAATAATAAAAATAAAGTAAGTATGAACTAGTCTCAGATATGGTCCAATCGTCGACTAGGCTAATGCCTCAACGTCCGGGCGAAGCCGGTTTCGTTTGCACTTAGCCGGGGTCCATTGGCCGATACGGTTGTCGCCCAAAATCCAAATATTAAATATATAATTCTGAAATCCATTTTAAAATCATTTTTTAGAATATACTTTAAATTTACGGAAAAATCCGGCAGCATTTCCTCTATTTTTGGTCAACCCAAAACTGGGAAATATGCCGATAATCTTTTCTGCAAATCCCAAACCAAGGAATCCCAAATATATATATAAAAATAACCAATCCACAGATTAATTCGGAACGACCCGAAATAATTTCGGAAGTCCGAATCCAACAAAAAACGTCATAGCACAATACCAGAAATATCCGGAAGCCAAAATATACCGAAATCCAATTTTCGAAAAGTTCCAGAAAAACCAAACAATCAACAGAACCTTTTCGAAGGTTCCGAAAAATACGACGTCGCTAAAAACCAAATTCCCAAGAGGGAATCGGGGACCATTCTCATCACAGACTAAAGAAAATGGAACGAAACAGGGGTTATACCTCGGGTTTGCTCGGCTAGAGCTCTCAGATGATAATTAGAAGAAAAAGGAATTCCGTGGGCTTGGGAAACCCCAAAATTTGTGAACAGCAAAGATCGACGATGGGAAACAGCAGATCTGGGTCCACGAGATGCTACGAACAGCGGATCGGTGCTCAGAACAGCAGTGGACAGCGGGCAACGCTATCGCGGGACCGCGGGAACAGCGGATCGGGGTCGGGATGGACCGAACAACAGCACGGAAGACCGCAGGAAGGCGGTCGGTCGGCCAGAGGGGGTTGGCCGGAGCTGCGTCGGGCGCGGCCGGCCGGAGTCGGCTTCGGGGCGCGCTCGAGGGTGTCGGGCGCACAGGGTCGCGCCGAGGGGGTCCTCGGGAAGGGCGCGCGTGGGAGAGTCAGGGCGCGCCGACGTTACTGGGGAGGGGCGCGCGGGCTAGGGCACGGCACCGGGATGCCTGGGCTGGCGGGGGAACGCCGGAAGGGCACGGAAAGGGCGCTGTCGGAGGAGCCTGGTGGAAGTCCAGGGTGGAGGCACCGCACAGGGGTCGCGTGCGGGACTTGAGGGAGATAGGTTGATGGAGAAGAAGTTGCTGCTCCTTGTGGGGGAGAAGAGAGGAGATGATGGTGGGAGTGTTTGCTCTTCTGAAGGAAGAGAGGGGATGGGGGTTCTCTTCTGGAGAAAGTGAGCGGGGGAGAGAGCGTGAGTTATGGAGTTGGGGAAAAGAAGTGGGCTGTTCTAGGTGAGGAGTGGGGTTAAGGGAGTTATAAGGGAAGTAATGGTTGGGAAGTTATGGCTGGGAAAGAAACGTGGGGAGAAAAGTGAGGAGAGTGGGTACGTGAGAAGGGGTGAGTGCTGGTCCAATTTGGACCAGCTCAAATGCAATAAATTATTTTTTATAAAAGATAACTCAGAATTCAGAATTTTAGAAATAGGATTGGGTCTGGGTTCGGGCTCGGGTCTGGGTTCGAGTCTGAGTCAACAACCAAAAGTCCAGGTTTAATTATTTTCCAAATAATTTTAACACTCAAAAATAATCCTAATAATAAACATAATATTAATATAATGCTCATATTAATTAACAAAACTGGGTTTCACAATCTTTCCTCCTTAGAAAATTTCGTCCTCGAAATTTCAAAGATAGAGCCGGGTACAATCAAAATCACCTAACCTTGAACAAAATTTAGAATTTAAAATCATCAAGCACGATTGGATTCTAGGCATGGTCACTAGGTACAAAGATAAACTATCGGCATGATCAGAGTTATCTAGATATGATCTGAAATAGGGTTGGAATGTTGTGGTGATAAAATCATTTTAGGCACGAGAAAAAGAATTCTAGGTAAAATTTATGATCATGAATAGGAGAAAATCAAATGGGGTCTCGAGAAACAGGAAAGGCAAGAAAGAAGCAAATGTCAACAGTGTATTGAGAAGGCAAAAGCAAATGAAATCATTTGAGATGATGGACTAAAATGTCAAATCAAATTGGAATGGGGTACAAGGGTTTGTGACTCAGGAAAGATAAAAAGTTTGTACGATAGTAGGATATTAGAGATGATTAGAATAATAATGAATGTAATCGAGTGAAATATTTCCAATGAGGGCCGAGTGATGATCAAAGAGGATAGAAAGTAAGTCGTTTCGCGGCTCAATGGTCAGAAAATAAGATATGCGGGAAAAGACTTACAAGATAACTATCCATAGCTTCTAAAATCTGCAACTAAATAATAATAATAATAATAAATAAATAAATATATAAGATATAAGAATATATGTGTGTGCAACGTACCAAGGTTGAAACAGAAAAGAGATTGAGGTAGCAGAGATTGATTTGATCCTAATAAGTTTTTTTTTAGGAAGATCAAGTAGAATTTTATAGGAAATCTTTTATTTCTGGTTGTGACAAGAGATTTCTGGAAATGGAGACAACCGCTAGAAATGTAAATCCTCTTATCCGACAAAAGTTAGAATGATTTGATAGTACAAAAGACAACCATGGTATGAATGTAGTCTGAATAGTATTCGGGAACCAAATATGTTTGAAGTCATTTTGTCTCAAATTCATGCCTCGCCAGAGTGCACCTGACTGCAGTAAATTTTTGACCCAATAACTTGAATAATTTTAGGTTACCGAGTACTCTTCTAACTTTATCCATTTTATAGCTAAGCAACATAGAAGATCAACATGGTGCATTTAGGACAGTCACAATAATATCCGGAAACCTATGAACACCCGAAATCACTTCAACTTTAGAGTCTTTTGCCTCGCCAGTGCGCAACTGGCTGCAGTAAACTCACAGTTTTCATAATTCAGGCAAATTACTACAACGCAAATGTGCGAAGTCATATTAGGTTATTGGATATTTTCTCAACTTTGTCCATAAAATTTCAAAGAAGTTTCCTAAAAATTCAAACGAGTTCTAAAGTTCTATTCATGATAGAAAAAGATGTTGATGAATGATCTACTGGTTTCAAGAAAATTTATCAGGATAAATATGTGTTCCAGTAGCCCTTGAGATCTAAGGGATTTGATTTTGGAGAAATTAATCAAGCTTGAGTATGATTAATTGAGTTGGACACAGGATAAGGTAGAAGAATCAGAGCTTTGGGTTGAGTTGAAGAAGTCAATGAGAATATTCTAGACAAATCACTTAAAGGATACAGACGTTTACCAAAATTATTTGAAGAATTAATTTCTTATCCAAGGAAAGTTTTTTTTTTTTGAGAAAGTGATAGATAAGTAGGGTTGACACAAAAGGAGTATGTCTTTATGGAGTCAAGGAAGTCAGGTTAAAATGGTTTAGTAAAGCCAACAAGGGGATGGTTCAACAATTTAAAAGAAGATTTACTAATAGGATGGAATCAATTCTCTGACCGTTCGTACCTCACGGTACTCAAGCATTGAGTTTAAAAACTGTCTAGGCCTTGAATTGATCAAGAAGTTGCATAGAGAGTGTAGGGTTTCAAGTTGAGTGGAGGAAATCAACAATAAAAAATATTTGGAATAACCTATGAGATAACAATCAAAATTTGAGGTTATTTTGAAAATATCTTCTATAGGGAAATCATGAACTAACTAGGATGAACCAATTCTTTCGGTAATAATTGAGATTTATGGTTCCAGAAGGATTTGGTTCATGATTCGTTCCAAGAAAGTCAATTAGAATTTAGATCAAGTTTGGATATGCTAATCATATAAGTATCTCAGGTAGATAAGAGTTATTGGAGTTTAAAACTCTAGATAGAGAACGAGTCTGGATTCCCGTTAAAGATAGAAAAAGATTTGTTCGACTAGTGGAGAAGTTTAAAAAGGTCTGCTGACGAAGGAGATTGAAGAGTTCTAATATTGATCCATAAATAACAAAAGTATAGATCTTAAGGGGTGCTAAAACTTGTTAAAGATATGGAAAGGAGATAATCCCGAAAATCACGGGACACTAAAAGATACAAAATCTAGGAAAGTAAAATATGTAGTAACATATACCATCATACAGTCGGCCTAAACTGGTCAAGGTCAAAATCACTCCTCATGCCCTCATTACTTCCAATTGTTATAGGTACCAACTAATATTTTGGTAATCCAAATTCTACTCTTCCAATTCTTATTCACCAATAGATCCCTGATAAATACCGCCTTACATTCCTTCACATTAAGATTACAATTTTCTGAAATGGTATCGTAGGGGAAAGACTTTGGGAAAGATATCTACCATAATGGTGTAACCAAGAATTTTATTCACATTGGAGAATTACAGCAAGGCTCTCATGATTATTCTAAAGACATCCTGTTACAACTTCTTATAACAATAGATAATGCTACTCTGCAGTTCTAGGTACTAGTCTTCATGGCTCTGGCTCTTGCACGAGCAGTCTCCAACTGCTTCATCTTCTTCTATGATTCTCAAGTCTGTATCATGCCTTTCTGCAGTGAGTGTAGGAGGCAAGACTTGCTCGATAGGAAGAGAGTCCCTAGGTTGCAGCGTAGCAGGTGTTGCTGAGATAGGTGTTCTGGTAAAATGGACAGATAAGAGGCAGTTCTTTACCCGATGTTCAGCGGATCCACATGCCAAACATTGTCCTAATCTCTTGCGGCAACTAACGGCTAGATGACCAGGCCTCTTGCAGTAGTCACAAGCCAATAACTTCTTATGATAAGACTGCCGGGAAGTAGAGTACTTGATAGGACCCAAATATCTTCTAGATTCAGGGGTATTCCTCCTAGGGTGAGGTTTCGCACCAACTCGGTTTAAGATAGCTAAGGTTACGTCGTTGACATCCTTCATAACATCTCTCGTGATATCAATCTGTTTCTGCTGGGCCTCGGCTTGGGCCTTCTGGGACTCCAGGATTCCTTGAAGTAGGGCAACCATTCGGAAGGTATCTACTGGTACTGGTGGGGTGACAGGGGTAACTATCTTAACAGGAGATGGTAGAATTGCCGTGGACAGAATAGGTTCGGCTGTAGTATGAGCTGTGCCAGGGACTTGTGCAGCAAAGGGGGTATTGATGAGCTACAAAGGAGAAGGATTGGAATAGACCTGAGGGAGAGGGGTATGATCAGGAGATAACACCTCATCATCAGTAGGGTCGGATCGGGTAGTCTTTCCTTTGGCCATAATCTGGAAGGTTTAGGGTACAAACATAAGCAAGGAGTCCTACCAGTCTATAATCAACCAAAAATATTTATGTATATAATTCGGACCTATGTTGTGACAAATCAATATTCTAGTGTTCAAATTGTTTCTAGGTATGTTTTCCTAAGTTGTTGTATGACCTGCATGGGCCACCACTAAAAACATGTCACGACCCGATCCCAAATAATTGGGACGAACTGGATCATGCCCAGCCTGTACCGTTGTTGAGACGGCGGCAGTAAGCTGTTCCATTAGCAGGTAACCATACAACAACATCTATATTTATCACAACTCAAATTTAGGAAATAAAACTTTATTAAACTTTGAAATAAGATACAACTGGAAAATGTACTGAAATAAATAACAGAGTTTTGAAATAAACAACAATGCTAAAAAAGAAAATCTATCTATCAGCCGGCTCATCGGCCTCAGTCCCAACGTCCTCCAATGGGGACTCTGGCAGCACTACAGGGTACAGAACAGGGTCGTAGTAGCTGCCGCACAACAGCTCAGCATCCTCAATGTCCCCTAAAAATGTATCTCCAGTCAGGAGGGAGCAAAGTACAATTCATGCTAATTTAAAATAGTTAAAATGAATAATAGAATCATGCACTTTTAAACAGTTCAGAAATGAACAGTTTTCCAGCAGTAAAATAGTGTGATTTGAATAGGCAACGAATATGACCGGCTTGGGATGTACAGTTGTATCCTTTTGATACGATTCGGCTTATCCCTGTGTGTATGAGGGGTAAGCTAATACAGTTCGAAGTTACAGTTGGCTTTGGCCATAAACATTACTCTACTCCCCCAGTCCCCAATCGGTACAGTAGTTGCAGTCAGTACTCTCCGAGAGAGTTTCGTGTTTGCATCGTGGTTTAAACTTGCAGTAAAGCGATTATTAAAATAACTATAAAACTAACACAAACTATACTTGCCTCAAAGTAGACTTGACTGGAGAGGATGAAGACTTCGAGACGAAAATTCAGAATCGTCCTCGAATTCCTACATCCGAGAAATTGACTCAGATTCCAGGGTTACCAATCTAGCTACGCTAGTTGAAATCTCTATTTGAGTCCTAATCCATTTTAATTCTTATTTAACAAAACACAAACAAGATTACGATTATCGGTGCGTTGATTTTAATACGAGGGAAAAGATCATTTTGACTTTGTATTTGGAAAACTCGTCGATACTAGATTAATTGATTAAATATTGGTATTTTAGTAACTATAAATATAAAACTAAATTTCTTATTTTAGTGAGAAATACATGATCGTTAATTAAAACTTCTAGATTTTAGGTGAGAAGATCTTTATTAATTTTTATACGAAAATACTTTTATTAGATTAATTCGTACGCTACAAAAACTCGCAAAAACAGTAAACAACCAAAAATCCTACGCTACCAAATTAATAGTTACAGAACCAACAACCAGCTGGGCTTATGCCCATTATAATTTATTTACATAAATTGAAATAAGACGAAAACGGCCGTTAGTTCTTAAACTTTAAATAAATTAAATAAATAATAAAAATAAAGTAAGTATGAACTAGTCTCAGATATGGTCCAATCGTCGACTAGGCTAATGCCTCAACGTCCGGGCGAAGCCGGTTTCTTTTGCACTTAGCCGGGGCCCATTGACCGATACGGTCGTCGCCCAAAATCCAAATATTAAATATATAATTCTGAAATCCATTTTAAAATCATTTTTTAGAATATACTTTAAATTTACGAAAAAATCCGGCAGCATTTCCTCTATTTTTGGTCAACCCAAAACAGGGAAATATGCCGATAATCTTTCCTGTAAATTTCAAACCAGGGAATCCCAAATATATATATAAAAATAACTAATGCACAGATTAATTCGGAACGACCCGAAACAATTTCGGAAGTCCGAATCCAACCAAAAACGTCATAGCACAATACCGAAAATATCCGAAAGCCAAAATATACCGAAATCCAATTTTTGAAAAGTTCCGGAAAAACCAAACAATCAACAGAACCTTTCCGAAGGTTCCGGAAAATACGACGTCGCTAAAAACCGAATTCCCAAGAGGGAATCGGGGGCCATTCTCATCACAGACTAAAGAAAATGGAACGGGACAGGGGTTATACTTCGGGTTGCTCGGCTAGAGCTCTCAGATGCTAATTAGGAGAAAAATGAATTCCGCGGGCTTGGAAAACCCCAAAATTCACGAACAACAAAGATCGGCGATGGAAAATAGCAGATCTGGGTCTACGAGATGCTACGAACAGCGGATCGGTGCTCAGAACAGCAGTGGACAGCTGGCAACACTGTCGCGGGACCGCGGGAACAGCGGATCGGGGTTGGGATGGACCGAACAGCGGCACGGAAGACCGCAGGAAGGCGGTCGGTCGGCCAGAGGGGGTTGGCCGGAGCTGCGTCGGGCGCGGCCGGCCGGAGTCGGCTTCGGGGCGCGCTGGAGGGTGTCGGGCGCACAGGGTCGCGCCGAGGTGGTCCTCGGGAAGGGCGCGCGTGGGAGAGTCGGGGCGCGCCAGCGTTGCTGGGGGAGTGGCGCGCGGGCTAGGGCACGGCGCCGGGATGCCTGGGCCGGCGGGGAATGCCGAGGAGGCACGGGAAGGGCGCTGTCGGAGGAGCTCGGTGGGAGGCCGGGGCGGAGGCACCGCACAGGGGTCGCGCGCGGGACTTGAGGGAGATGGGTTGATAGGGAAGAAGTTGCTGCTCCTTGTGGGGGAGAAGAGACGAGATGATGGTGGGAGTGTTTGCTCTTCTGAAGGAAGAGAGGGGATGGGGGTTCTCTTCTGGAGAAAGTGAGCGGGGGAGAGAGCGTGAGTTATGGAGTTGGGGAAAAGAAGTGGGCTGTTATAGGTGAGGAGTGGGGTTAAGGGAGTTATAAGGGAAGTAATGGTTGGGAAGTTATGGCTGGAAAGAAACGTGGGGAGAAAAGTGAGGAGAGTGGGTACGTGAGAAGGGGTGAGTGCTGGTCCAATTTGGACCAGCTCAAATGCAATAAATTATTTTTTATAAAAAGATAACTCAGAATTCAGAATTTTAGAAATAGGATTGGGTCTGGGTTCGGGCTCGGGTCTGGGTTCGAGTCTGAGTCAACAACCAAAAGTCCAGGTTTAATTATTTTCGAAATAATTTTAACACTCAAAAATAATCCTAATAATGAACATAATATTAATATAATACTCATATTAATTAACAAAACTGGGTTTCACACGAAGTCTAGGTCAGCGTCTGTTCGGCGCTCGTCGAGCACGACCAAGGCGGTACGCTGCAATTTGGAGGCTCCGATGGGGGGTTGCTAACCGAAAAAGATAGACAAAAGGTCGCCGGCTGGCTTCGAGGAGTCTATGCGGCGCTGGCGTCAGCGCTAGTATGGAGGCGAGGGGACGAGGGAAGTCGCCGGCGTGGTCAAGGAGACTCTACGCGACGATGCTCGACGGGGCCTGGTCGGGTACGCGGTAATGGGTGCTGTGGGTCGAGGTAAGGGCGGTGGTGGCGTGTGTTTTTCTTTTCTCTTGCTTTTATGGTGGCGATGATTTTGGGAATTTTGGTGGCGATGTTCGTCGACTCTAGTCAGACGTGGCCGAACACCAGGGGTGGCAGACATGGGGTTCTTGGGGCGTGTCTGTGGTGATTATGGCGGGTGGTGCGATGGTGGTCGGAGGTGGAGACAGGGCCTCGGCGGTGGTACGGCGTGAGGACGGTTGTGGCTGGAATTACGGTTAGAGAATTTGTGTCGTGTCGGAAAGCGTCCGACACAGGATGATTGTCATGGGTATTGTGTCCAGGATGTTGGACACGGAAAAAGAATAACTGTATTTGTATGTGGACTTGATGAATAATGGAAAAACACCTAGGGACGGACCCGATGTCGTCACGGCTGACACGGAGTAATTGGATACCGACACGGTGCACTCACATTGGTGGAGAAAATTTTGTGGAATAATTGTGGATAAATCAATGGAAAAGCTCCCCTATATATAGGGTTGAGGAATCCTTGGTAGATAAAGATTATGATTTATTTAAACCCAAAATAGATAATTTTACTATTAAATTTAAATCAAATTAAAACTAACTCAATAAATCCAAATCTAAATTTAAAACAAGTTAAAACTATTTAAAATCGTAATCCATAAAATCAAATCTCAATTTAAATTACCACGACAATTAAACATTTAAATCAAACAAATTCCAAATTATCTTTTTTAAAATAATAAAAATATAATAACAATTAATTTCAAAAGTCATAATAAATGTTTTATTACTTGAAATATCTTTTTGCAAATAATAAAATAATTATAATTAGTTTTTGAAAATTAAAATATACATGAATCAAAATTTTATGTACCTCGTATGTAGATAAAACATTATTTTTCTAAATTACTAGTTATACTTTTACCACAAATAAAATAGCATCTTTTTAGTATAAATAAAGTTTGTCAAATCACAGCTCGATGTATAAAAATATTTATCTTACTATTTTTTTAAAAATATACTTATTTAAATAAAATGGAGAAAGTTTTATCATAGAACTTTTTAAGAAAAAATATATACCTCGCTTATACGTAATTTGCACTCGTCGTACAAATACCAAAAATAAAAACAAATACCAAAATAAATTAATTTTATAAAATCATAATGAAAATTTAGGATATTTACGTTAAGCATAACTCTGGCCATATCGCCAAGAGTTCTATTCTTCCTCTCCACAACGCTATTTTGTGGGTAGTTATGGGTCAAGAGAATTCATGTGATAATCCATTTGAATCTGAGAAGGATTTAAATTCATGATTATCAAAATCTCCTCCATGATCACTTCGTATGCGAGTAATCATGAATCATTTCTCATTTTGTACCTTTTTACAAAAAGACACAAATTCAGAAAAGGCCTCACTTTTATTTGCAAGAAAGTAAACCCAAGTATACCATGAATAGTCATCAACTATCACGTAAGCATATAGCTTACCGCCAAGACTGGCGACTCTAATTGGTCCAAACAAGTCCATATGTAATAATTGCAGTAGTCTAGAGGTACTTACAGCATTTATTAATTTGAAAGATGATCTAGATGTCTTGTTCTTTCCACATTCGGCACAGACAATATCTTTCTTGAATGTAATATCAGGTAAGCATCTTACCAGTTTCTTTGTGGACAATCTTACAATAGTGTCCATGTTCGCATGTCCAAAACGCATATGCCATACCCAGCTTTCGTCTTGAGTTGTGAACAGACACTTTTCTGTACTGTTAGTATTCTCTGACAAATATAATACATATATATTGTCCTTTCTTATTCCCTCAAAAAAAGTTATTCCATAAGTTTAATCATAAACAAAACATTTATTCTTAACAAAATTAATTCCATAACCATGATCAGTCAATTGACTAATACTTAGCAGGTTATGTTTTAATTCTGTTACTAAATATACATCTTTAATAATAGGTGAGGAAAAAGTACCTATGTCTCATACTCCAATTATATGTCCTTTCAAGTTATTTCCAAAGAAGACATAGACTTCTTTCTTCATCGATAGAGTTGCAAACAATGTGTTATCACCTGTCATATGCCTGGAGCAACCACTATCGAGGATCCACTTGCTCCTAGTAGGAGGAGGAAGGTCCACCTACAATACAAGTTAAAAATGTAACCTTTGGTACCCACTTTCTTGAGAGTCCTGATTTGTTAGCTTTTGGAACCCATACATACACATTCATATCTGCTAGCTTTCTAATCTTACATTGGTGTGATACATGTCTTTTTATACCATAATAATGACATATAGCAAATATGTTAGTATTAGGTGAAGTTTGAAGATCATGTATATGTGTTTTTGAAGAAATGTGTTTTTTTGTTATGTGAAAAGGTATACATATATGCATGGCTTCTAGTAGCTCTAGCTGTGTTGGTCGTGTTGTCTTTGTGCTTAGCCTTCTAACTTGTGTTCACTTGAGCTATAGGTTTGACAACCTATTTGCCCAGCTTAATCTCTAACTTTTTAGAGATGTCACAGGCTTCATTGTACTTAGCCGTGAGTGTATCTATTCTCTAAGCAGCAATATTGTACTTCTTTTTCTCTAGTTCATAGATATTGCTAAGTTTTACATTTTTTGATTAGCTTTCTCAAGCTTTTCATGAGCATCATGTAGACTCAGCTTTAAAGAAGTAACATCATCCGTGTGACTAGAAGAATTTCTAATATCTTTTAGCATATGAGATTGCTTAGAAAATTTAGATTGTATAAATTTTAGCTCTTTCTTGGCGCTTTTGTACAAATCCATCATTTTCTTCTGATCTTCTAGCAAATCAGTGAAGGCATCAGACAGTTCATCAAATGTAAATTCTTCATAGAGAGGGTTGGATATTACCTTAGCATATGTGGCCATAAAGCAAAGATTTGATGTATTGCGAGGCTTTTCTTCTTCTTCAGAGCACTAGTTTCTCTTTTAAACCAGATGCTAGTATTAGCATAGTTTCTAGTCGAAGTCCTTCTCTTGCTTCATTGATCATGCCTGCTTTCCTTTCTTACAACAGGACAATCTTTCTTGATGTGACATGTTCTCTTATAGCTATAGCAAATTGGTTCTTCGTCGTCTCTGAGATCTTTCTTTTTCTTACTTGACTTCTCATACTTAAGGAATCTTCTGAAGTTCCTTGTCATGAGGGCCATCTGTTCATTGTCAGAGCTTTCTGTCTCACTTTCGTCATCGAAGGTTGTCTTATGGTTAGATTTGAATGTTATCGCCTTCTCTTTTGGTACTGACTCTTCAAAATCTTTAAGGTCTAGCTCATGCGTCATAAGCTTTCCCATAAGGGTTTCAAGAGTCATCGTTGTGAGATCATTTCTTTCAATATTGGTCGTCGTTTTAGGATTCCAGTTCTTGGTTAAACCGTAAAGTACCTTCCGAATCTTCTCATGATTGTTGTATTCTTTTCTAAGAGAAGATAGAGGATTAACAATATCTAAAAACCGAGTAAACATATTTGTAATAGCCTTATTAGGCTTCATTTTAAATACCTCATACTCTTGTGTTAGTCGTAAGATTTTGGGCTCCTTCACTTGTGAAGTGGCTTCATGAGTAACCTCAAAAATTTTCCAAATCTCACGAGATGTGACACATGTTGATACTCTGTTAAACTCGGTTCTATCTACTGCACAGAATAAAGTATTTATAGCTTTTGCAGTAAGACTTACTTGTTTTTTTCATTGTCAGTATATGTGTCAAATGGTTTTTCAACTAGATTACCCTCTACCACAATAGGTAGTGGTTTCTTCTAACCATTCGTGACAATTGACCATAAATCAAAATCAAGAGACATGAGGTAAAAGCTCATACGTGTCTTCCAATACGTATAGTTTGTGCCATCAAATAGGGGTGGCATATTTGTTGATTGGCCTTCACCATTGCTTGGGTATAATGATGCCATATCTCAAAGGATACTAAATCCAACTAGAGAGAAATCGTGCTCTAATAACAATTGTAGGATCAATGGCACCTCTAGAGGCGGGTGAATAGAGTGCAGCAAAAAATATTCTCCAATTAAAACTAAGCAGGTGAGGCAAGTATATAAATAAAACTTTAATACAATGAAGTAAAGTAATAAGTAAGCGAAGGCAAGAAAGCAATACGCAAACACCGAGGTTTATACTAGTTTTCCTCTGAGAGGACTAGTCTAGTTCACGAAAACTCTTGCTCGCTATAATGTACTATTTTTTAATAGAGATTACACCACGTACTTTACTCCGAAGAACACGCCAACTTCAACACCATCGTATTTTTATCCGAAGCCCACGAACAAACTTCAAGCACCTTTCTGTAGAAATCTTTTATACTCCAAGCTTGTATAACTCGAATACTCCTAATCAGAAACCACTGGTACTTAGAAGAATAGGCGTTGTCAGGGAAATAGAAAGATTAAAGATCTTTAAGTAGAAAGGAAGCTTTGGAACAGATAGAGAAGACGAAGAATGAATGAGTAGAAATATAAAATTCTTCTCTATTTATAGGATTTTCTGGGACAAAGTTCGGGCAGAACTCGAGTGGGCTAACGTTCAAAATTTTGAATGTTATAGATCCAAAGGAGTAGGAATTTGCAGCTGACCATGAGTGATTTGACTTGACCGAGTTATAGAAGCATGAAAATATCCATATTATGTGCCCACATAAAGAAGTGACTATGTGCCCACATGTAGCAATTCTATGCACCCATAAGATTTTTCCAGAGGTGGGTGCATGGTTGTCTTCATACACTATGCGCCCAAGTCAGAACAGCTCTACGACTCGGTCAACATCCACGATCAGTCATGGGCCGAGGCATACGGCCACGCCAGTCTCTACGAGCATTCGTCCACCGAAGCATGCGGCCACGTCCGCCCCACGATCTACCTACGATCATCCAGTTCTTATGCGCCTACATCCTATGCGCCCAAAGCAATACTATGAGCCCACAGGGAGATTAGTGTATTCTACACCTGTGTGCGTATAACAGTCATTTCAGTGCAAAATGACTATAAATAGAGGACATATGCCTCTTCGAATGAACAGAACAGAAAGCATTTTAGAGCCAAATTGCTGCCCTTTTTGCCAGTGAGCCGAGAGTTAGCAATTTTCTTTAGTTTTCTCCCACTTTTGTAAATCGGAGTGTCAACGGAGTAAAGGAGCAACTGCCGCTCGATCTCCATCGTCCTATTTCCCAGAACTCTTTTTGTACTCGGGGATTTTTAGTGCAGGATCTCTCAGGTGTACTAGACTTGTGGTGCCTTGCACTAATAAGAAAAGACAGTGAATCTTCTCTTTTTTGTAAGTGTCTACAAAAATGGCGACTCTGCTGGGGACTACCTTTTTCTCTAACAAGAAGGTGGTGACGTAATTTGATACCGCTAAAGTAGGGGGCACTCAGAAGATGTTGATCATGAAGTTCGATCAACAAGCGTTCGAAGAGATGCTCTCGAGGGATGGTTCTACTCCCTCAAAATTAGTGAAGCAAAACAAGTCTCACAAGACTTGGATTCCGAAGGCTCATGCTGCATACCCTGCCAGTGTCGTAGAAGATTTTCAACCGAAGGGGAACTCTATCACGTGGGCGCATAACTCTTCCGCAGAAGCTCCAAATGTAAAGAAGGTGCATACTGTTCAGGGCTCTACTAGCCAGCGACTTCTCTCTTGTTCAATCAACAACAGAGTGTTCAACTCTCGAGACTTGGCAAAGAAAAATACTACGATGCCAAGAATTTAAGTGTTCGACACTCTAGGAAAACTCAGCGAAGCTTGCAAACAAAGAGGGCAAAACTGGGGAAAACAGTATTGTTTCCCAAAGCATGCGCCCAAAGGATGGTGTGGGCGCATAAATCGGGTCAAAAGACTTCTATTTTTAGTAGGCTGTCTACCACTATGCGGCCAGGCTCTGATGATCCATTCTATGCACCCACAGCCAGGAAGGCCAAGTATGCTGCCAGAACTTCTGGAAAGCATGTGCCCAAGGTCATGCTCTAGGGTCTATGCGCCCATAGCAAAAAGACAAACCCCAACACGTATAGCACGGGGCTGTCTTCAAGGTCATTATGGAACTTAGGTGTGGGGGTTGCCCCTGCACACAAACTAAGTTCAGATGTGCCGATTTCCCTTATAAGCCCATATGCAAAGCGGGGCAATACGTGTGAAATAGGTTCTAAGGCAAAGCTCCCTTCCGTCGATTTGTGCGACATGATAAATCATAAGCGTAAGGCGAGAGAGATCACTGCGACTAATGAGGTGCCTCTACAAGAGCGTCCGTGCACTAGTATTATCATCAACTGCTGCTGCTCCAAAGCAACGAAAGTTCCTCCACGGTAGTCTGTGTTTCGACGACTGCATCATTCTGATGATGAAGAGCCATTATGTGTTTCATCTAACATGGCTTCATGGGGTCCTCCCTACGGGAGCCCCAATCAAAGATGGTGGACCACTAATCCAACCTTTTCTTTTAATTCTGTAAACAGGAAAAGAAGAAGTCTGCCAGCAAACAGCCAGCGAGCTGTTTCACTTGAAGGAGTCTATATGGGTACTCGGTCGAGAACAAGATCCCTTATAGATGGTGAGGACTCTCAAGCCGGGGGTGGTGTTCCCTCAGAATCTCAAGCTGGGGGTAGTACTCCCTCATAATCTAAAGCAGACGACCTCTACGTCGCGACAGATGATGATGATCTCTTCGAGTCCGACGGTGACTATCTACCTCCCTTACCTGAAGACGAAGGCCTTTTCAACTCAGAGACAGACAGCATCAGCACCAGTTGTATTGTCTTCTCTATTTATCCTCGCATGCTATCTGCGTAAAGAGACCTGAAAAAGCCAGTGATCAAACCAACAAGCGGTTGGAGAATCTTGAAATGGCGTTCGCCAAGATCACTGACATGCTTACCAGCATCATGGTTGTACAAACTGCTAGGGTTGTTCCCCCACTTCAACCGAACGTTTCAGTACACGCTAGTCTGGTTTATTGCAACAACCCTCCTTCACGACAAAGGGAGTACCATTCCGTTGCACCTCCTCCAAATCTCGAAAATGTTGGGGGGTGGTACTTCGCTGACAGCATTTGACAACCGTACAGCAGTCATTTCTCAACATATGCTTAATCAACATGATGTAATTGATTCTCTTGTTGCCCGTCTCAATACCATCTCATGCAAAGACGAGCTTCAGAGGATGGGGATATCTCAAAATTATCCTCCTGAATGGGAGAATGCTACTTGTCCTCCTAACTACAAGCCATTGACACTAAATTCGTTTGACGGGATAACTTCTCCTTTCCAACAGATGACAAACTTCAATACGCAGACGCTGCACTTGTTAGGGTTATATACTAAAAGCATCACTTTTGTAGTAACCTTATTTCCTTAAATTTTGAATGAGAATCATATGGACAAATATTTGCATATTGTATTTGTTGCTAGTATTAATACAAATGTCTGATATTCTATATTGTAGATAATATGGTGTGTGGTGTCATACAGAAGATCATATTATCAGTTCCCTATGGAGTATATAAATAGTTCGCAACCTAGATGGACTTGGACAATCTATTAAAAAGGTTGTAGTATAATCTGGTATTAGTTTATCTTGACTATAGGTTTACACTAGTACACTTTGTGTGTATTAAACAGGACCAATTAAGGTTATTCTCATTGTACTGACTACATAAGAGAACAAACACCTCTGTTATTATGGATGTTTGTGCTCTTAATCCGGATATAATAATAGACATGTATATGCAGTGTGCATTACTTTGACTCTTGAAAGAGTAAGATTCATTATGGATCAACAACCTCTATGAATTGGGTAATAACATTGTACGTATGATGGGCTGTAGATTATAAATGGAATCCATGTCCCGATACATCGGGTTGATGATGTCCCCGTAAGGAGCTCATAAGGATTTTTATGTAAACCCTGTAGGTGGATTATATCCGACATGACAAATAAAGTTGAGCGGTACTACTTAAGGATAAAAGATGTCGAATTAATATAGTTATCAGTAACTTAATTTGATCGACGGACATACGATATCTTAACATAGGGAGCCAAACGAGCATATAATAAAAGAAGCCCACAAACATAATTTAGGATTAGGTAGGTAGTGCAACAATAGCTCATTAGTGGACCGAGCTATTGTTAATGGGCCTGGATTGTGTGTTCGGGCTGAACACGGGATATCCAAATCTGTTATGAGGCCTAACCCTAATTTTTTCTCATGATCCCTGCCTTAGCCTATATATATCCTCTATTCTCTGGCTGCCAAATTACTGATCAGAAATCTGAAGCTTTCTCTAAATTCGTGATTCACGTAAGAAGAGAAAGAGAGGGCTACCAAGAAGAAGAAAAGGTTGGGAGATCGTCGCCCACACGACGTCCAATTCGAGGAAGGAATATGTACAGAAGATCTTGGGGTCGTCCGCTCGAGATTGCCAGGAATTACTTGTCTTCTTTTCGTCGCAGGTATAATTCGTGAACCCTAGTTTCCGCCTATGAAGGGTTAGAACACGATTTAAATCTGTTTAACTTTCTATCGATCAATACGCACACCAAAGTAAGGGTCCTGGGAATCTCCAGTTCCATCAATTGGTATCAGAGCTACTTTGGATCTGCGTATTGATTGATACGTCCATGTTGTCCAATAAAACCTGCGCTATGTAATAGTTGGTAGATGTAGATCTGTTCTAACTCGGTTTTGCAGGCTTCTTTGATCCATCTATTATGGTCCAATGCATGTTTTTTATTGTGTTGTTTAACCCACGGACATGTCGTGGATGTTGTTGTTACGGTAGATGTAATTAAAATCACGAGGGTCGATCGTGCTTATTATTTGAATTTTCAATCTAGATTATGTGTGAACTCTTTCGGGAGGCATAGAATTGATGTAATTTTAATTATTTTTGATCAATCGTGATGGCGGTGGTAGCTGTTTCTGACATCGGATGAGATACTGGATTTAGCAGTCCAGAGGCAGATAGATGATTTTCGATGAAGGAATCGACAGCCAAAACCTATAAAAAAAGGGGTGCTGCCCCCGAACCCCGCAACCTGACTGGGCAGGTCGAACCCAGAATAGATCTGCGCAGCACCAGATTTTAGATTCGAATAGTTGAGGACGGAGCAGGAAAGTTGACCATAATAGTTGGATATTTTTCTCTTATTTGTTGTCATTTTGCTTTTTCTGATTATGCATGTTTATTATTGTGTGGATGTTTTTTTGAAAAACTAAGCCTACATTAATAATGGATAACATGCACATAATATCAACTAGTAGAAAAACCCTCATTGTTAAATAACTAAGTGGGAGAGATATTTATTTAATATAAATCCTATGGTCTCCATTACTGGTTTGTAGGTGATGTAATTATACTTGCGCGTTGGCTTTAGTGCCTTCCTCCATATCGGATGAGTATAATTATGGATCACCAGTACAAACTTCCTTAGGGATAATTGTAGAAAGTTACCTAGTATGTGTTCACTTCTCCATCTGAAGGAACTCATTACAAGGTAATGGACTTAGCATTAAGTAATGGTATACACTTAGATACAAATAATGGTATCCTCCGCATCGGAGTCACTGCTATTATTTGTATGACCAGAGCAAGACCAACATATTAATTTTATTTGTCATAAAGTTATGTTGACATGATAGTAAAATTAATAAGAAAAACCTACTTGAACAAAGTTGAATTTGTATACGTCCATACTATCGTGGCATGCTAAATTTATGGTGTTCAAGGTGTTGGTAAGTTTCTTATTATTGTTTTGAGGGAATCAATATTTAATTAATTCAAAAAAAAATTCCCTACATAATTTTATTTATGTGATTCTCAGGATTTCAAAAATGGGTTCTTTCAGTCCACTTATGGTGATTCTTAAAGAAAACAACCTTACTGGACCTAATTATATTGACTAGAAATATAATTTAGACATTGTTCTGACTGCTGAGGAGTATAAATATGTACTTGTTGAGGAATGCCCATCTAAGCCTGATGCTAACTCTGATGAAGAGGTCAAAGAGGCTTATAAGAAGTGGAAAAAGGCAGATGAGATGGCGCGGTGTTACATTCTGACATCTAAGTCAAATATACTGCAACATCAGCATCAGGCTATGGCCACAGCTTATGACATGATGTATAACCTCAAGGAACTCTTCGGACATCAGAGTAGAGCAGCTAGGCAGTTTGCTATGAAATGTTTGATGAATACAAAAATGGCTGAAGGTACACCAATAAGGGATCATGTTCTCAAGATGATGGGTCATCTGAATGAGATGGAGATCCTTGGAGCTGAAATCGATAGGGAATTCTAGGTCGATATCATTCTCGGGACTCTGCCTAAAAGTTTTGACAATTTCTGCCTTAATTACAACATGAACAAAAGATTGTATAGTTTGGTAGAACTTGCAAAAGAGCTACAGGATGCTGAATCTCTCTTTAGGCAGAGTCGTCATTTTTTTTTTCTGAAAAGGCTTCTACTTCTAAGCCAAAAGGCGGTAAAAAGAAGAATAACATTCAGAAACAGGAAAACTCAGCAAAGAAGGGCATGGGACCTCAAGACGCGGTAAAAAAGCCGAAAGACAAATGTTTCAAGTGCAAAGGGTCAGGACATTGGAAGACTGATTGTCCACTTCTCAAATAAGGGAGCAAAGAAGGTATATCTCATTTACTAGTAGTTGAAACAAGTTTAGCGGTGTTATCTACCGGCACCTGGTGTGTAGATACAGGAACCACTAATCATGTCTGTAATATATTGCAGGGGTTCCATGAAACAAGACAGCTCAGTGATGGAGAGATATGCTTGTTCATGGGTGATACTACAAAAGTATCGATCGTTACATTAGGAGATGTTACTTTATCTTTTGGAAGAAATAAGTCTTTGACATTGAGAGATTGTCTTTATGCACCTTCACTTAGAAGGAATTTAGTTTCTGTTTCTATGTTAGTTAAAGATGGATATTTAGTTTATTTTAATGACAATATTATTATTAGAAAGAATAAACATTTTATCTGTTCTGGGGCATTGGTTGATAATCTGTATGTCACTAATCCTATTTTGCCCAAAATACAACTTATGGAAATGAATAATATGTCATCTAACTTAAATAAGAGAAAAGAACCTTCTTGTAAGAACCAAACATATCTTTGGCACTTGCGATTGGGACATATTAACCTAAGAAGGATTCAAAGACTGGTTGAAGATGGACCTTTGAGTTCATTAGAAGTGGAGGCACTAATAGTCTGTGAATCCTGCTTGGAAGGTATAATGACCAAGAGGCCTTTTACGGTAAAGGGGTATAGGGCCAAAGATGTGTTGGAATTTGTTCATTCTGATTTGTGTGGACCCATGACTATCCAAGCTAGAGGTGGCTTTGAATATTTTGTCACATTTATTGATGATTATTCAAGGTATGGATACATATATTTGATGTGCCGTAAGTCTGAGTGCTTTGAGAAATTCAAATAGTACAAGGCTAAAATGGAGAAACGTCATAGAAAATGTATCAAGTCATTACGATCAGATCTTAGTAGGGAGTACCTCTTTGGAGAGTTTAGGGATTATTTATCAAAGGCTTGGATTGTATCCCAATTGACTGTACCTAGAATGCCCCAGCAGAATGGTGTAGCCGAAAGAAGGAATAAAACTCTTATGGAGATGGTTAGATCAATAATAAGTTATTCGGATTTACCAGATTCGTTTTGGGGATATGCCTTAGAGACTGTAGCTTATATTTTGAACTTGGTTCCTTCTAAGTCAGTACCTCTTACTCCCACAGAGCTGTGGATTGGGCGTAAGCCTAGTCTGAAATATGTTCGCATTTGGGGTAGTCCAGCACATGGGAAAGCAGATAAGTTAGAATCTTGTACAAAAGTACACTTGTTTGTAGGCTATCCAAGAGGAACGAAAGGAGGTTTATTTTATACTCCTAAGGATCCGAAGGTTATTGTTAGCACCAATACCCGATTCTTAGAGGAAGACTATGTAATGAACCATAAACCCACAAGTAGAGTTGTTCTTGTAGAATCACCCGTTGGTGAAAAAGCTATTGGATGCAAGTGGATCTATAAGAGAAAAAGAGGATCAGACGATAAGGTTGAAACCTTTAAAGCTCGGCTTGTAGCAAAAGGTTTTACTCAAAGAGAGGGTATCGATTATGAGGAAACATTTTCTCCAGTAGCCATGCTTAAGTCTATCAGGATTCTTTTTTCTATTACAGCTCATCTCGATTATGAGATTTGGCAAATGGATATCAAGACAGCTTTCCTTAATGGAAGTCTTGAGGAAGACATCTAGGTGATAAAATCCTATAGATTTGATCAATGTCAGGATGAATCATGTGTATACAGAAAGTGTGACAGAAATGTGGTAGTGTTCCTAGTACTTTATGTGGATTACATCTTGCTCATTGGAAACAATGTGAAGGTGTTATCTGATGTAAGGGTATGGTTATCCAAACAATTTGATATGAAGGACTTGGGAGAAGTAGGTCACATCCTTCGGATCAAAATTCTACGAGATTGCAAGAAAAGGATGTTAGGCTTATCCCAAGCTTCCTATATCGATACTGTACTAACTCGTTTTAGTATACAAAATTCTAAGAAAGGTTTCTTACCTTTTAGACATGGAATTGCTCTTTTAAAGGAGCAGTGTCCGAGGACACCTAAAGAGATAGAGAACATGAAGGCAGTTCCTTATGCTTTAGCAGTAGGACGCTTAATATATGCAATGCAATGTACGAGACCAGACATCTGCTTTGTCGTAGACATGGTCAGCAGATATCAATCTAACCCAGGACAAGAGCACTGGACTGCCATAAAGCATATTTTAAACTACCTGAAAAGGACTAAAGAGTATATGCTAGTTTACCAGGCAGATAGTTTAGTTCCCTTGGGTATACAGACTCAGATTTTCAGTCAGATAAGGATTCCAGGAAATCTACTTTAGGTTATGTTTTTACTTTGGGAGGTGGAGCCATTGTGTGGAGGAGTATCAAGCAAAAATATATTGCTGATTCCACCATGGAAGCCAAGTATGTGACAGCCTCTGAGGTAGCCAAAGAAGCGGTTTGGCTCAGAAACTTTCTGTTGGACTTGGATGTGGTAGCTAGTTTGCCTAAGTCTATTACACTTTATTATGATAATAGTGGTGCAGTTGCAAACTCGAAGGAACCACGAGCCCATAAGACAGTAAACACATTGAGCGCAAGTACCACCTAATACGAGATTTCATAAAGAAAGGAAAAGTTGTTGTGATTAAGATAGCATCAGCCGACAACCTAGCTGATCCCTTTACAAACAGCTTACCAGCTAAGGCTTTTGATAGTCATGTTGAGGGAATGGAAGTCAGATGTGTAGCAGCATGGCTTTAAGTATAAGTGGGAGATTTGTAATAGTCTACTGAAAAGCAATGCTTTGAGTATAAGTGGGAGATTATTAGGGTTATATACTAAAAGCATCACTTTTGTAGTAACCTTATTTCCTTAAATTTTGAATGAGAATCATATGGGCAAATGTTTGCATATTGTATTTGTTGCAAATATTAATGCAAATGTATGATATTCTATATTGTAGATAATATGGTGTGTGGTGTCACACAGAAGATCATATTATCAGTTCCCTATGGAGTATATAAATAGTTCACAACCTAGATGGACTTGGACAATCTATTGGAAAGGTTGTAGTGTAATCTGGTATTAGTCTATCTTGACTATAGGTTTACATTAGTATACTTTGTGTGTATTGAACAGGACCAATTGAGGTTGTTTTCTTTGTACTGACTACATAAGAGAACAAACACCTCAGTTATTATGGATGCTTGTGCTCTTAATCCGGATATAATAACAGACATGTATATGCAGTGTGCATTACTTTGACTCATAAAAGAGTGAGATTCATTATGGATCAACAACCTCTATGAATTGGGTAATAACATTGTATGTATGATGGGTTGTTGATTATAAATAGAATTCATGTCCCGATACATCGGGTTGATGATGTCCCCTTAAGGAGCTCATAAGGATTGTCATGTAAACCCTGCAGGTGGGTTATATCCGATATGACAAATAAAGTTGAGCGGTACTACTTAAGGATAAAAGATGTCGAATTAATATAGTTGTCAGTAACTTAATTTGATCGACGAACATACGATATCTTAACATAGGGAGCCAAACGAGCATAGAATAAAAGAAGCCCACAAATATAATCTGGGATTAGGGAGGTAGTACAACAATAGCTCATTAGTGGACCGAGCTATTGTTAATGGGCCTGGATTGTGTGTTCGGGCTGAACATGGGATATCCAGATCCGTTAGGAGATCTAACCCAAATTTCTCCTCATGGTCTCTGTCGTAGCCTATATATATCCTCTATTCTCTGGCCGCCAAATTACTGATCAGAAATCTGAAGCTTTTTCTAAATTCGTGATTCACGTAAGGAGAGAAAGAGAGGGCTGCCAAGGAGAAGAAAAGGTTGGGAGATCGTCGCCCACACGACGTCCAACTCGAGGAAGGAATACGTGCATAAGATCTTGGGGTCGTCCGTTCGAGATTGCCAGAAATTACTTGTCTTCTTTCCGTCGCAGGTATAATTCGTGAACCCTAGTTTCTGCCTATAAAGGGTTAGAACACATTAAATTTGTTTAACTTTCTATCGATCAATACGCACACCAAAGTAAGGGTCCTGGGAATTCCCAGTTCCATCAGCACTTACCAAGAGACGATGCGTTCTTGTCAAAGCTATTTATCAGCACCTTATAGGGAGTAGCTTTTGAATGGTTCTGCAGTCTGTCTGACGGTTTGATTAACTCCTTCAAAGACTCGAAGAGGCTATTCCTCAATAGGTTTTACGAGAGTGGCATGCATGTTAGTATGTCCACCCTTATCGAGACCAAGCAGAGGAAGAGTGAGACTGTTATTATAATTATCGAACGCTTCAGGCGACTAGCCTTGAAGATGCCCTTCGGTATACCAGACTCGGAGCTTATGGATACTTTTTGGCATAACTTCCTTCCTATACTGAAGTTCTGTCTGGGTATACATAAGTATGATACATGGCCCGCTTTTATCGGGGCCGCTGATGCTGCTGAAAATGATGTTCCTAATCTGGAACTACTGGGGTTGAAGGTACCCAAATCTGAAGACAAAGGCAAGCACCCCCAAACTATCCCTATCCGTAGGGGTAAAGGAAAAGAAGTCTTAAAGGTTGACACTTCCAAGGGAGCTCCCAATTCTCAGAGTGCTCCTGACAGACCCAAAGAAACTTTCTCCTTTGACAAGGATGATGTTATTACCATTTTCAACACGTTGATGAAGGGTGATAAACTGGTATTGCCTATACCACGATGTCCTGAGGAGGCAAGCCGACTCAGCGACCCCAGGTACTGTCTCTATCATCAGTATGTGTACTATTCTACCAAGGATTGCATCGTCATAAAGAGCAAGATACAACAGCTCATCGACAGCCAAGTTATCAACCTCGAAGCTGAAGACAAGGTCGTGTCTTCTAACATGATCTCTCTTCAATTTGGTGACTTTCCTTCCACAGAAGTTCCAGACGGCGTAGTTCCAATTCCTAAGGCAATAATGGAAGTCAACATGTCGCCAGCTCGTGATTCAACATCAACTCTGGTGCCACTCACGACGGAATATGGTGAGATTATGTGGGTCCATCCCGACCTTGTACAAGAAATGAAGCAGGAGGTAGTGTCTTCCAACGCAAAGAGGGGCAAGAAATATAAGCCATGTCATATGGTGTCTTCTCCTATTTATGAAGTCCTATCTAGTGAGACACGATCCGGCAAGACTTACCTGCAGACTTATGACCCCGCACAGGAAGACGTAATGCATTTTCAAGCTCCTGCTGCCCCCCACAATTTCAGAAGCTGGTCCGTCTAAGTCCTCAACTGCCGATAAAGCTAAGTAGAAAGAGACGCAATTTGACAAATCTCTGAAGTCACCAGCTCCCGGAGGCATGGATCGGCCTTACAACTTTGACATACTAGCACAACTGGCCAATACACCTGCCAGATTGTCATTGTTCGATCTACTACGGCTCTCTAAAGAGACGCGTAAAGCTTTAAGTGAGGCATTACTATATGTCGACTCTTATTTCGCTGAAGTCAAAGCTCCTGCTGAAGATCCGGTCTCTTGTCCTCATTGCCGTAGCACTATGGAAGTGGCAAGAATGTCATCTAGAACATGGGATATGATATAAAAAGCAACCAGGAACTAAAACCACGGTAAAGGACGACGATTGCCAATACGTCACTTTGCTCCTTCCGACAAACCCGAGAACTATTATCAACAAAACGGTGATGGTTTGGGTTATGTTACTCCTCCAACAACTCCTGAAGGATCAGACGTTGAAGTTGATCGTTGTTCTCATTCTTCTGATTCCTACCTCTGGGATTCAGACACCAGCATTAGAGACATGTTCAAAGTAACTCTATCCGTCAACATGGTGTCAGTTGACCAAATTGTAGAAGATGTCCAATCAATTGAGCTCGAACAATAGGCTCAAAAGATGGACACCAGGTGGGAGTTACATTTCGAACAACGTGAACCACCTACTGAAGACGAAGTCGTCCAAGTTAATTTAGGAGATGAATCATCTTCTAAACCAATCTTTATCAGCAAAAGTCTGTCTGGTGAAGAACGACAATCTTTTATACAGCTTATAAGAGAATATATCGACGTCTTTGCATGGAGCTATGAAGACATGCCAGGCTTAGACCCTAAAGTTGCTATGTACTGCCTAAATATCTCGTCTAAAGCTAAGCCAGTGAAGCAGCAGCAACGGCAGTTCCGACCAGATATCATGGAGGCCATCGAAAGTGAAATCAAAAAGCTTATTTTAAGTGGTTTCATTCATGAAGAACAACACCCTGACTAGATCGCTAACATTGTTTCGATCATAAAAAAGAATGGTAAAGTTCGAATCTGTATCGATTACCGTGATTTGAACTTTGCATGCCCAAAAGATAAGTTTCCTCTACCGATTACCGACGTAATGATCGACAATACTTGTGGCTTCGAACAAATGTCCTTTATGGATGGATTCTCTGGCTACAGCCAGATCAAGATGTTTTCCGATGATGAGAAACACACATCTTTTCGAACACCGTTGGGTGTATACTGCTATACGGTGATGCCCTTCGGATTAAAAAATGCGGGTGCGACATACCAGCGAGCTATGAACACAATTTTTTGTGATTATTTGTGCAAAATAATAGAATGCTATGTAGATGATATTACAGTTAAAAGTCGTCTCAAGGACAACCACCTCCAAGATTTGAGAATAGTGTTCGAACTGATGCGTACACACCAACTCAAGATGAATCCAACCAAGTCCTTTCTTGGAGTCTCCAGCGGCAAGTTCCTTGGTTTTTTATCACTTCAAAGGGTATACATCTTGACCCGGAGAAGGTTAAAGCTATCCTCGATATGTGTCCTCTAAGAAATCTTAAAGAGCTACGCGGACTTCAAGGAAGGTTAGCCTACATCAGACGATTTATTTCAAGTCTTTCTGGAAGATGTCAACCGTTTACTCAGCTCATGAAGAAAGGAGTATCTTTCGTCTGGACTGAACAATGTCAACGCACATTTGACGACATCAAGAAGTATATCACAAGCCCTCCAGTGTTGGTGGCTCCGATAGTCGAAAAGTCTTTCTTGTTATATGTTCGCGCTATGGACATTCTCTTGGTGCCCTATTAGCTCAGAAGAATGAAGGCGATCATGAACAGAAAATCTATTACCTCAGTCGTACGATGGTTGGTGCCGAACACAGATACACACATGTGGAAAAGGAATGTCTCGTACTGGTATTTGCTATCCAGAAGACATGTCACTATGTGTCTTGTCACGATCCGTACCTGCTTTTTGGGATGCAAGTGCGTGAGCAAGCCAGCTATGCATCAAGCGGACTCCAGCCCGACTCGAATACGTAAACGCTATCACGGCTATAGTAAACTGCCAAATCATGGCAAAAGTAAATCTATATCTCAAATCCACAATAAGTGTACGAAATATGAATGAACACTATGGGTTGTGGTCTGCAGCCCACTAGCATAAATATCCGATAAGACTCTAAAGAATAAAACTAGAGTCTATAAACAGAATCAATAAATAGGATATCGCATGATAATGAAAGAAAAGCACGAACTGGATAATAAATATGATATCAATACCTGAATCTCACAAGCAACATCGTAATCATCTGAAATCCGCAAGTGTCATACTCATCCGCCATCCAGAACTGCTAACTAACTCCACGCAATAACTAATCCTGAAGGGATCATCAGGTCCTTAGGGGACATAGCAAGATACATAAAACATGCCTATCTAGCAGTTTATCATACAATAAAGAAAATACAGGAAATAAGCAGAAAAAGTCCAACCAACACGAAAACACGACTATACACGACTGGAAGAACCACTACGCATAAACGAACTGCTGGAGGAGAACAAAAGAACACGATGTCACGATGTCAACGGATAACCAGTCGAATACTCAAACCCTCGTCACTAGTGTGGACTCGCAGGTTTGAACAACTACTAACCCTCGCCCCTAGTGTGGACTCGCAGGTTAGCTTCAAGAAATCATCCTTGTCCCTAGTGTGGACTCGCAGGTGCAGACAGATATCTACTAACCCTCGCCCATAGTGTGGACTCGCAGGTTAGCTTCAGGAATCAAGATACAGATAACTACTAACCCTCGCCCCTAGTGTGGACTCGCAGGTTACCTTCAGGAATTCAAGGTATAGCAGTTCCGTTATGACTTAATCATCCTATGATACGATATGACTCAGTCCAAGTACAGGTAATGACACGACACGACCCAATCACGATACACGAGAGAACCAATCAAATATGAACTACAAAGCTAACTATGAACAAGAACTATATCTATACTAGCATGCACGATATACAAATTATATGTAAATAATTAACTAGTAAAATTATATAATAATAGAAATATGCATGTAAATAAACTGTAGAGGGTGGCAATGTATACTTGCCAGGTGGTAGCACGAAGAACCATCAATAAACTGTCAACTAGTAAGCCAATGAGTCCAAATCTCACAACTATCTTCGAAAGCTGAAATAGACATTTCCAACATTCTCATAATAGTCAAATTAGCTAGGATTGCCTGTCCTTAAGTCCAATTTTGGATACAGGGGCAAACGATAATTTTGGTCCAAAACGGTATCCGCCGTTGGACCCACTTTACACCGAAAAACGTGCCAGAGTCAATGGTCTCTAAAGTCATCAAACTACTTGTCTACAGATTCTTTTCGATAATACGAACCCAAAATTATGTCCAATTTTGGATTCCGGTGGACCGTGCACAAAATCGCTTGTTAAATCGGATCGTGGGGCCCGCAAAACGGCGATCCGATCAACTATCTCAGAATCGGACCAATCTTGGTATACATGACCAAAAAAATGATACGGTCCTGATGGCGTAAGTTTCGTCTCGATCTGACGAACGTGCACAAAGTAATTGGAAAATTTGCACAGAGGCCGATACGGTGAATTTTGACTGATACGTATCAAATTCGTCGCGCACACGCGACAAATTTGAATTCCGTCAAAGCCTACACGTCCACAAAACCATTACGTACCTTTCGATGCTTTTAATTCATGACCATGTCGCCCGGATTGGCGGGACGTACGTCGTACCGGGGGGTTTTATCGAATTTCTATAGTTTAGAAACTAGTTTTTTCTAAAAGTTTGAAACTAAATTAATCACAAATTAACCAATGAAAAATAAAACTATGAGATGGGTTTCCATCTTATATATGTCATTATCAAGCCCGTTCAAATAGATTTTTAATACAACCGAGGAATCGACAAAATTTTGTCTTCCAAATTTGGTTTCGAACTTGCATAATACCCTATTTTCGAGATAGTTTTTACTCGAATTTACGTCGACCTTTCGAGCTGGTCGATCAGCGATATCCAACTCCACTAGTTGGGATTTAGAGAGGGTTATGTGGGCTTCGATCTACATTTGCTAGAAAGAAAAATGATTGCAAAATAGAGGAGAAATTTACCTCGAAATATGGGTGTTCGGCCTGGTTGTCGCTGTGCTCTGTCTCAACCCACGCGTGCGGCCTGGGTTCGGGCGGCGGTTCCCGGCCGCGTGTGGTGGCGACGCCGACGGTGAGCGGCTCGAGTGGGTCCCCCATGTAAGGAGTGTGGCACTGGGTAGGATCGGGGTTAGGATTTTGTCAATTGCTTCTCCTCTCTCTCGCTGATATATAACCGTATATATACTCTGATGCTCTCGGGTTGATGTATCTAAATATACTACTAGCAGACTGCTAGTAGCTTAGAGGGGGTCGGGCTTGGCCTGGGCTTTTGCCTGGGCTGCTGGGGGTTTTATTTGCTGGTTAGTCGTTCACATGGGCCTGTGGCCTGTGCGTTGCTCTGGGTCCACTGTTCCCGTAAGGGAACAGTGTGGATTTGATTTCTTTTCCTTTTTCTTTTTTTTCTTTTATTAATAACCATATATATATATATATATATATATATATATATATATATATATATATATATATATATATATATATATATATATATATACTAATATATATATATATATTAGTATATATATATATATATATATATATATATATACTAATATATATATATATATATATATAAAATATATATATATATATATATACTAATATAATAATATCCATAAAATCTAAATAAGACCCCGATATTATTTATTCCTAGTATAGGGCCTATTTATATAAATATGAATATATATATATATATATATATATATTTTTTATATATATATATATATATATATATATATATATATATATATATATATATATATATATATATATATATATATAAAATATATATATATATAAAATATATATATATTAAAAAATTATATATATATATATATTTATATATTTATATATATATATATTAAAATATATATATATATATATATATATATATATATATATATATATATATATATTACATTTATTTGACAAAATAATACAACCGATAATAATAGAATAATATTATATAATAATGACCTCAGTAATATTGATAATAAAAATAATAATAATAATAATAGTAATAACAATAATAACGAAATTTCATAAATCAATAATGGTGTATATATCATTATGTACAGTCTAGAAATCCCAAGATGCACGAGGACCTATTTTATACAAATGTTATTGAATATCAACTAATAATGATAATTATAATATTTAATTGACGAAAGCTTAGGAAATATTATTATATCATTAAAACGGAATACAACACACTCATACCAAATTATATCAACACGAATGTCATTGGACGTCCCGCATGACTACATAGGCTTGGGCTTGGTACGGGTCCAGTCCGAGCTGGTTTGGTACAACCGGGTTCCCTAAAACTCAATAATATAATTAAATAATAAATAAAATCTTCGGTAAGGGTTAATTCGCAACTTGGCCTGGTTTTCCTAGTTATGACGTCCCTATGGCTCGGCCTTCCCTACCAGGGCTAATACACTAGTCAAAGCATGCCATTGCACTATCCGTGCCACGATTCCTAATCACCTTGTACTTCAAAACTCAACCATGGCTAAACTCATCTACCGTAATAATTAACTAAATAATTATTTACAAAAATCTAAAGATTACCATTTAAATAAAATAAATAATAAAAATATTTCAAAAAAATTCTGGTAAGAGGAGTTACATGTCTGGACAGACTATCTATATCATATCTAGAGTCAATCCTCTCAGAATACTCATGACTAAACCAGGTTTCCTTAATTCCCGTTTAGCTACATAGGCAATGTTGTTCACTCCATACGATATGATGTTCGTTCCTCAGAAGGCAGTAAAAGGCCAAGCATTAGCTGACTTCTCAGCAGCTCATCCAGTGCCAAAATCTTCCAAACTCTATGATGAAATCCCAGATGAAGTGGTTGAGTCTAACACTGCAATTAAGAAAATCCCCATTTGGCGAATGTTCTTTGACGGTGCATCAAGAACAGGACCTAAAGAAAATATTATGGCCGGAGTAGGGATCGTGCTTGTTTCACCTGATCATCTGGTTATATACCGTGCGTATTCTCTCGTAAAACCTTGTACCAATAATATGGCCGAATATAACGCCCTACTGATTGGCCTTCAACTGGCAAAACAACTGGGAGTTGACTATCTTGAAGCTTATGGTGATTCTAAGCTAATAGTTAGTCAGGTTCGAGGGAATTATGAAGTTCGTCATGAAGATATCATAAAATAATGATTGAGTTGGCTTCTACCCTCGCTGGATTCTTCATCGAGCATGTACCTCGATTACAGAATATAGAAGCAGATGCTTTAGCCGGTCTGGCTGCTTCCTTGACAGTTCCTACCAACACTCATCATTCGATCACAGTGTCTGGTCGAGAGTTGTTCTGTGCGAAAGATGCCTTACATATTCATCATAGCTATGTAGCAGAGACGAACGTCGACATCAAAGACTGGAGATTTCTTTTTATAGACTACGCTGTCTACGAAATCCTCCCTAATGACCCGAAGGAAGCAGTATCTATCCAATGGCAATCTCTCAGATTTTACTATGATATAGCTACCAAAATGTTGTACCGACGTTCTTACGATGGGTTACTGTTACGATTTTTATCAGACAGAAGCCAAACATGCACTACGTGAGGCTTATGACAAAATTTGCGGTACACACCAACCAGGCCCCAAATTACATGATCGCCTCAGACGAATGGATTATTATTAGCCCACGATGATAGCAGATGTTGTTGAATATGCAAAAAAGTATAGGGCTTGTCAATTCTATGCTGATTTTATTCATCAACCTTCAGAGTTTCTACACCCGACGGTGGCATCTTGGCCTTTTAAAGCCTGGGGTATGGACGTCATCGGTCCAATCAGCCCACCATCCTCCAGAGGACATCGGTTTATCCTGGCTATAACCGATTACTTCTCCAAATGGATGGAAGCTATACCGTTCATCGAAGTAAAGACATCAAACGTGATCAGTTTCGTCAAATATTATGTCATCTACCGCTTCGGCCTACCTCGTAGGATCATCCATGATCATGATCTACAATTTGTGAGCCATGCATTCTATCGGTTCTGCGATAAGAATCGAATTCAGAATATAGCCTCTACCGCTTACAATCCAGCAGCTAATAGATTAGCAGAAGCTTTCAATAAGACTATCATCAAACTTTTCAAGATGTTCGTGTCTTCAAACAAGCACGATTGGAATAAGAAGCTCAGCGAATGTCTCTGGGCCTACTGTACAATGGTTCAGACTCCAACAGGCAGTACGTCGTTCTTTCTGGTTTATGGAAGTGAAGCAGTTCTTTTCCTAGAAATCCAGATTCCATCTCTTCGAGTAGCCATAGCCAGTGAGTTGACTGTCAAAGAAAGTTACCGTCTGCGACTACAAGAGGTGGAAGCACTAGATAAAAATGCTTATTAGCTCAACAGCATATTGAGCTATACCAAGTACGCATTTCTAGAGCCTTTAATAAGAAGGTGAAGGAAAGATTCTTTCAAGTTGGTGATCTGGTCTTAGCAGTGAGAAGACCAATGGTCATGACGTACAAGATAAATAGAAATTTTCAGCCTAAATGGGAAGGTCCTTTCGTTATAGAATCGGTTTATTCTAACGGTGTGTATCGACTAACCAAGCCTGATGGTGACTTGCTTATGATGCCGATCAACGACAAGTTCCTGAAGAAATATTATGTGTAACCTTCATATACAGAGTTCATAGATACTCTGTTTTAATTATGTAAATGTATAGTGCAATGTTTATGTGATTCAAAAAATCATCTAACTATTATCCGTATTTCAAGTATCTTGAATAAGCCATGGATAATAGGTCCTCTAAAAAGATTTTAGTGGAATTATCTTCGTTTGAACTCTGTCCAAACTCGATCTTATGAAAACGGTCACGTCCATATTACCTCTGAACTGTTTTTCGATAATTATTCCCCAGTGGGATAATTAAGAAATGTTTTGCCGCGTCCATATAACCTCTGAGCAAAACACTCGTCAAAGATAATTACGTCCATATTACCTCTAAATTATTTGCTAACTCCTACTTAATGTTATATATCCGTCTACGTCCATATTACCTCTGGTCAGATATAAAACATCCTCTGCTATTATGTCCACACTACCACTATTAACAATTTCTTTTAACTTATTATCTATGTTTGAGAATCTTGAATATAAAATGGATAATAAATCCACATTAAATTCCCCAGAGGAATACCCACCAGAAATATTCCTACTACGTCTACATTACCTCTAGTTCTAAAATTTAATAAACTACATTCATGAGTTTCGAAAGCCAAAAGATTCTTTATTAAAAACTTCTCTCAAAAAGCAGAGAAAGGAAAAGATACAAGAGCTTTTATGGCTAAATGAGCTAATTACAAAGGAAGACCTAAGGAATACACAACCGATTGATGCTATCCCTTAAAGCCGTAATCTCAGTCTGAGACTTGACAGTGGCGCAACGACGCGCTTCTTCCTGCCGAGCACCTTCATCCTTGAAGGGGATCAGTTTTGCGTGCTCTCCCTCTAACTTCACCAGCTATTCTTTCAATTGGTCTGAAGTTGTGGCAGTCATAACAGCCTGAACCGTATAGTCTTCATTCTCAGATACAAGTATTCTTAAGTTGGCCTCTAGTTGGGCAATCTCATTGTGGATCTGCGTAACATGATTATACTTTTTGGTGATCTGGGCGGCCAGCTTATTCTTTGAAGCAATACGAGCCTCGCTCGCAGCATTGAACTGTTCGTATTGATCAGCCAACTCACTGATCTATTTAGCAAGGGCATCCCTTCTTGCTTAGAAAGTAGCTTCCTCATATGTAAGAGTCGTAACCAAAGTCTCGTCTTCTTTAAGAAATAGCAATGTTGGGATTCATTGCTTGGCTTCCCGAAATTTGGCCCCCTCAGTCCTGCCCTTCTTTGTGATCTTGTAATAGATGAGAAAGTGACAGAATAACTCCCTATACACGTCCGTCATCTCAGAGTTTTCTCTCTCCAGGTCTAAGAGTTCTTTATCACAAGGGACATTTTCTTCGTATGGTTTTGTTCCCCAGGGAAGCTTCGATATCTCTTACATCTTATGTAGAGCCAGAGCCATCTTCCAGCCCGGAGTAAAGAAGGTACAGGTGTGATGACTGTACAACTCTGCCAAAGAGACAAACATAGGCCAAATTGTCTTTATGCCATATTGAGTGGCTCTAATGGCATGAAAAAGGCCGACAGCCTTCAGGATGCCTTCATAGGTTGAAAGCACCCATTCAGTAAGGTCACTCCAAAGCAAAATAGGGTACCTCCAACCTTCCATCCGTAGCTTCCCTACGGGATACAACCTATTCTTCGACATCATCAGATTAGAAATGGTGTCGGCAGCATAAGGATGAAGGTCGGTAGGAATATTGTTTATTACGGCACCAGGGTGCAGCCCCCTTGTGGAATAGGACGTGGAGCCCTTGACATACTTAAAAGTGTATTTCTTCCAATCACCAAAGTTAAAGTGTATCTTTCTGAAGATAACCCCATGAAATTCAGGGGTTAGGTCCCATTTTATCTGTCTCCGTACAGCTAGATCGGTGAACGCCGACAGAGGATATTGGTGATCCATGGACGGCAACCACATCCTTAGGTTGTTCAACCTGACCACCAGAGGGTCTTTCAGGCATATCGTCTCGTCGTCCTCAAACCCGAGGCTGTCGCCAAAAAATAAGAATATCTTATCATGTTCAAGCATAGCGATCATTCGCACTGAAGGCTGGTTCTGGCTGATCTTAACCTGAATATTTCTAATCATGGTAGTGACGAGGCTTGAACCAAGAGCTTGGCGAGCAGAGCTGAGAGGAATTCCATCGAGTTCCGGGATGACCATGTCAACTGCAAAGACATAGGAAAAAGTCGAACTTAGAATCTACAAAAAAAAGAGCTAAGTGCTAAAAAAATTCTATGCGCCCAGTTTCTATGCGCCCAAACAGCCTGTAGGTGCATAAGAATTTTCAAACACAGAAGTTTTCTGTGTGGGCACATGACACACAACAAGTATGTGGGCGCATATTTCTGTGGGCGCATAAGAATGCTAAACAGAGGTATATTGCTTTCGGCGCATATCAATGGTTATGCGCCCAAGCAGAGAGAAGTTCGAGTGTCGCAAATTAACGCTCGAGACTTTGTTTTAAAGCATAGCCTCACCCAGAATGGGGCCTTGGACAAGTGGAGACGTTATCGAATGAGGAGAACCGTCCGGTGCAGCCTCCTTGCCCTTCGCGGACTTCTTGACAGCCTTAGAAGACATGTTCTTGCAGAAAAGAAATGAAAAGTCACTTGGAAGTTTTTGAGAAAAAGATAGGAGAATGAATTTTCTCTCTCCTCAAGGCCTATTTATAGGCACGAACGAGAAGTTATGCGCCCACATGGTCTATGCCCCCACGCAAAGACTCGTTCTTTGCACACTATGCGCCAACTATTTTGCTGATGTGGACAATGCGTAGACATCGCATAAAGGATGGACCCCTTCAAATTACGTTTCAATGAATCTGTCAGTTCAGATTTTTGAGGAAGATCTCAACAGTCATCTTTGATAGCCTGGCAACATCTATGCGTCCAAAGAGATGGTCTGTTATGCGCCTACATAGCCATAAAAAGATAGTCTCCCATGCTTCTTTCAAAGTATTTTGAACTCGTTCGAGTATCAAAAACTTTGAAGAGGGTCTTGTAGAAGCATGAAAATATCCATACTATGCGCCCACATAAAGAAGTGACTATGCGTCCACATGTAGCAATTCTTTGCGCCCGCATGATTTTTCCAGAGGTGGGCACATGGTTGTCTTCCTACACTATGCACCCAAGTCAAAATAGCTCTACGACTCAGTAAACATCTACGATCAGTCATGGGCCGAGGCATACGGCTATGCTAGTCTTCACGAGCAGTCGTGCACCGAAGCATGCGGCCACGTCAACCCCATGATCTACCCACGATCATCTAGTTCTTATGCGCCTACATCCTATGCGGCCAAAGCAATACTATGCGCCCACAGGGAGATCAGCATATTCTCCACCTGTGTGCGCATAGCAGTAGTTTCAGTACAAAATGACTATACATAAAGGACATATGCCTCTTCAAATGAACAGAACAGAGAGCATTTCAGAGCCAAATTGCTTCCCTTCTTGCCAGTGAGCCGAGAGTTAGCAATTTTTTTAGGTTTTCTCCCACTTTTGTAAATCAGAGTGTCAACGGAGTAAAGGAACAACTGCCGCTCGATCTCCATCGTCCCATTTCTTTTTGTACTCTGGGACTCTCAGTGCAGGATCTCTCAGGTGTACTCGATTTGTGGTGCTTTACGCTAATAAGAAAAGACAGTGATTCTTCTCTTTTTTGTAAGTGTCTATACGAGTTCGGTCCTAGTTCGGGCAGAACTCTGGCCGAGTTCGGTTAGGTGAAAACTATGTCATTTTGGTTTGTAGAGTTTTTGGACAAGCAAGGGTTTAGGCTTTTGTTTTGCATCAGAAAAAATGGATTCTGATAGTAGGGTCTTCTAAATTTATTAGTGATCCTGACACAAATTTTCTAGACTCAATAAAAGAAAATTACAAAAAAAAGTATAAAAAACTGTTTAGATGGAATCTGCGATCTCACTACAACAAATAGGGCCTACAATAGCAGTTTTCTATAGCGTTCAAGTGTCCCCGCTATAGAATGTTATCAACAACAGCGTTATTTCTGCAGTTATATAAAAATCTCTATCTATAGCATTTCCTAATTGTTGTAGAATCTATAACATTCATATTTTTGTATGTTAAAGCAGATCTCATGTTCAAATCCTAGGAGAAGTAGTATAGATTTTTATTTTACATGATAAAAAAATAGACTATAGCATATTTGGCATGCTATAGCAGTTATAGCATTCTTTTTGCTATTTATGTATGTCGAAAGAGGATCCTATAATTATCATCGTTAAATTAGTTCTCCAATATTTCAATTTCTCCCGTAGGTTAGATATTTTTTATTCCAATTTCTTCCGTATTCTACTAGTTATTTAATTATAATATTAAAAAATATTAGTTTTTAAAATAAATATAATTAATTTTAGACTTATTGACTTCCTAAAAGACTTATAATTGATTTTAAACTGATTGAGTTTTTTTTTAAATAACTACTTATTTTTTATTACTAGACTTTTCTAAAGATTTCAGCAATTCTTTGAATTTTATGTATTAAAAATTGGACATACAAAACTCATAGTCTAACCCCCTAATATTTTCTTATTCCGTGCATAACTATCGGCCCTAAAAAATTTCTCATAACCTAACCCGTCCCGTGCAAGGGCGCAGCCAAAAAAATCTTTTAGAGGGGGCTAGGAGAGAAAATTATATCATGTTAGAAGTCAAAAAATAGAAAAATTATATAATCTAAGAACACAGCCAAAGGATTCGAACCATTGCCTTTCATACAACTACTCAATAACTCAACACTTAAGCTACAACTTACTTGTGTTAGTTTACTGGTAGCTTCTCAATTTTATTCAATGTTAACTTCCGCCATAGATCCCACGAAACGTTTTCCCACAAAAACCTAACCCATCCCACATAAGCCAAATTTTCCCATAAAACCCTCCTTTAGCGCGGTGAAGCAAGAACCCTAACCCATCTCTCGCTGTTGATAAGGTACATCTCTTCCTCCTCCTTAATTTTTTTCGATTAAGAGAAGAATCTCCTTCTTCGGTTTGTTGATCAAACCCAAAAATTCTCCTTCTTCGGGCATAAAACCCAAAAATTCTTCATCTTCTTCTTCTTTGTTTTTGAGAGGGCGTAATGGCAGGATCGTGATTTTCTTTGCTTTGTATTGGTAACGGTCAAACCACTCGCTTGCGAACAGAGACATCTACCCTAATTTCTTAATTGCAAAAGAAGTTTCCATGCATGTTCGACAAATAAGGCGTGGAACTCAAAAAATTCGATATTTAACCTCCATTACTTATTTTTCTTTTTTTAGGTTTATTGTGCATCTACCAGTCGTGTCTTTCCAACCAAGGTATGGCAAAACAAATCCTAACCTTTATTGTTAAGTTTGAATAAACGATGCTTTGCAAAGTCTGAGTTATTTTATTTAAAACTATTTAGACCCTCTTAGGAATTTTTTTTGGTGTTGTCAAGTTCGATATAAGCACATGCTGGGTGTCATAATGATGAGTAAAGATTGGGTTCATCTTAACAAGTATTGAAATCCATCTCTATACTAATGTGTTCACCTAAATTGAATCCATTTGTATCACTTATTTATTTAATAATTCTTTTGTATTTGTTTTTAGGAATACAACATTATATAAGCAACATGTCCGTCAGTTTGTGGAATTTGCCAAGTCAAATGAAAAGAATCTAGATTTGATGTTATGTCCTTATATTGATTGTAAGAATTTGTGTCGTGGAAATGAAGATATGATTTTACTTCATTTGCTAAGACTTGGGATGGATATGTCTTACACCATTTGGATTTGGCATAGAGAAGGGTTGAACAATAGAATTTCAAATATGGAACAGACTGAGATAACTGAAATAATTGAAGATGAACCCAATCCTGAACCTATTGAAGAGGAAAGAGATGATGGATTGACAACCTTATTGAAGGATGCAAATAATCCATTATACCCAACTTGCACAAAATATACTAGGTTATCAGCAACCGTTGTTTTATACAAGCATAAGTCTATGTATGGAATTTCTAATAAATGCTTTGTTGACACAAAGTCACAGTCAACCAAATATTGATAACATTGACTAAATAATACTTGTGATAATTCAATAAGACACACGACGACTATATTCTGCTCAAGCCAGACGACAGCTCAGACGACAGCTCATGTGCAAATACAAGTCATTTTTTGCGTCTGTACTTTTATTTTATTGAGTCTAGAATGATTGTAAGCTGAGTTATGCTGGGCTCTTGAGACTCAACCCATAACCTATCCAAAGTCCATAAAGCTCCACATCCAAACTTAGCCCATTGGACCCTTGGACCAGTTCTGTGCTCTGGAGACAGAGTTCGGGCCAAACTCTGCCTCCACACAGAGTTCGGGCCGAACTCTGTCCCCTAAAGATCAGCACCCTAATTTTTAGGGTTGGCTGGTTGCTAGTTGTCCAACGGCCAAATTTTTAAAAATTCCTACCAGAATTCTGGCCAAATTCTGCCTGTTAAAAACCTATAAATAGGCCAAAAATTCTCTCATTTTCAATCATCCAATCTTCTCTTCTCTTCTCTCTTAAGCTCAATATAAGCCATACCCTTCTTATCTACAAGCCACAAGTTTTCTAAGTCTCGAGTGCTCAGCATCTCTCAGTTAGGAGTCTTGTGCAAGAGTTCAAGAAGTAGCTTGGAAAATTCCAAGCATCGCCACTGCGATCCATTGTAAGAAGTTGACGTGCTCTTCTGAAGTAAAGGCACGGGGTGTAACTACTATTTCACAAATAGTGGATTTAATCCTGAGCTAGAGTTCTCAGGCCTGGACTAGTCCTCTACGAGGGAAACCAGGTTAAAATCGGCTGTGTTTGCGTATGCTCTCTTGCTCCTTATTTATTTTCTGCATTTACTCTGATTATTTTTTAGATCGTGAAAGAGTTGAATTTTAATTGGTTATTATTGCTATAACTCTATTCACCCCCCTCTAGAGTTGCCATCTGTTCTTCAATTGGTATCAGAGCTCTGTTCTCTTTACAAGGACTTACATCCTAGAGCTGATCCATGGCAACCACACAATCCTTGATTTCCAATCACGGTGAAGGACAGTCCATTCATAGGCCTTCCCTATTTGATGGAACTAACTACACGTATTGGAAAACAAGGATAAGTTTTTATCTCAAGTTGCTAGACTTTGACCTGTGGACTATCGTCACTGACGGTTACAAAAAGCCCGCCAGAATAGTTGTCAATGGCGATCTCGTTGAGAAATCATATAACAAATATTCTGACAAGGAGAAGAAACAGGCAAGTCTAGACGCGAGAGCTATTAATGCTTTATTCTATGCTATAGACAGGAATGAGTTCAACAGGGTTTCTACATGCACCACATCCCACGAAGTATGGAAGCTTCTAGAAGTGACGCATGAAGGAACCACCCAAGTCAAGGAATCAAAGATAAGTCGTCTCACTCAAGAATATGAGACTTTCAAAATAAAGCCAAACGAGACGATCACACAAATGTTCACAAGATTCTTCGACATCATCAGCCCCCTGTCTTTGCTTGGGAAGCAATATTCAAATCACGAGAAGATTCGCAAGCTACTTAGGGGGCTACCAAAAGTTTGGAACCCTAAGGTGACAGCCATCATAGAAGGAAATGATCTCACAACCATATCTATGGAGACCTTGATGGGAAAGCTAATGACTCATGAGCTTGACCTCAAGGACTTCGAAGAGCCTGCTCCTAAGTCTAAGGAGATCGCACTCAAAGCTCACCGACGGAGGGCTGAACCCGAAGAGACGGATGACAACAACTCAAAAGACGATGATCGAGCCCTCATGGTTCGCAACTTCAAGAGATTCCTTCGCTTCAATCAAAGAAAGAAGGAACCACAAGAAGATGAAGAAGAAGAGCCAACTTGCTACGGTTGCAAGAAGACGGGACACGTCCGAAAAGATTGTCTATTCTTAAAGAAGAGCAACCGCTATGAGAAGCCACACAAGAAGACCTCCTCAAAGAAATATGCCAACATAAGCATTTGGCATGAAAGCGAAGCTAATGACTCCGAGGAAGAAAAGAACTCTCCTCAAGATACGGCTAATGTGTGCCTAATGGCGACGTCCGACAAGGTATCAAACGAAACTCTTGACGACTTCACTTTTGATGAACTTGGCGATGCTTTCACCGATTTACTTAGTGACCATAAAAAGGTCATTGGTAAATACAAACAAGCCAAGGACAAAATCAAAAGTCATAAAGTCGAAATACAAAGACTTTCTCTATTACTTGATAATATTAGAGATACTACACCCACGGATGTCACTGATGAGGTATCTAAGCTTAAAATAAGCTTACATGATGTCGAGACACGTATTGAGCAACAAACACAAGAAATCACAACACTCAACACGGGGCTTGCAGAAAAAAAGAGTAGACACAAGATTACTATTACTAAGATGCATGGTTTGAATGCTAAGATTTCTGAATTGCAAGCTGTCTCTAAGAAACTAGAGACTAAATTGGGAAAACGGGTTGCTCAACCTCAAACCCAATCACATGAGACACACACAAAGCATGACACAACTTATACTAGTCAACCACGTCATCCTCATGCTGCTCACAATCATGCTTACATGTACATACACTTTCACAAAGGACACAAACCACATGCACGTAGAAATAATCATCATATGTCACAAAAACATCATGCTACTCATAAATACAGTCATCACCATGTTACACAAAGACACAATCAACATCACTCCACTTATAGACAATTTTATTATGCCATGCCATATAGACAATATCATCATGCCATACCATATAAACAATATCACCATGCTACTCCACATAGTCATCATCACCATGCTGAATCTACATATCATCACACTTCTCCTCATTATTCTGCTTATAGACATCATCAGCATGCTCCTAATGTAAATAGGAATGCTACATGTACTTATTTTGGTTTATATGGACACATTTCACCACAATATAGAATTAGAAGATTAGTAGATAGAAAGATATGTGCATGGTTTCCAAAAACTAACTCTTCAGGACCCTCAAGAACTTGGGTACCAAAGGTCACATCTACTCTTGATGTAGGTGGACCTTCCCTCCTCAACTAAGAGTAAGTGGATTCTCGATAGTGGATGCTCGCGGCATATGACAGGAGACGCACATCTTTTTTGCATCACTATCGATGAAGAGAGAAGGATATGTATCCTTCGGTAATAACCTAAAAGGTTATATTATAGGTAATGGTATTATTGGTTATCCTCCATCTCCCGTAATAAAGGATGTCTGCCTAGTGACCAAGTTAAAGCATAACTTGCTCAGCATTAGTCATCTTGCTAACCATGGTTATGACATTAACTTTGGACAAAACAAATACCTTATTTATGATAGGTCAACAGGAGACATTGCTTTTGAAGGGGTAAGAGAGGACAATATTTATATTTTCTATTTGTCTATAGATACTAACAATACAGGTAGATGCCTATATGCTCATAAAGATGAACGGTTACTATGGCACCAGCGTCTTGGTCATACCAATATGGATACTATATCCAGGCTATCGACCAAGAAGCTAGTTAGAGGCTTGCCCGACATCACATTCAAAAAGGACACCGTATGTACCGAATGTGAGTTGAATAAGGCAACCAAGTCATCTTTTCATTCCATAAACTCTGTAAGCACTACTAGACCCCTACAACTACTCCATATGGATTTATTTGGCCCTAGTAGAGTAGCCAGTCTTGGTGGAAAACTCTATGCCTTTGTTATTGTTGATGACTTTTCAAGATTTACTTGGGTTTTCTTTCTTACTTATAAAAGTGATGCTATTTCAGTTTTTAAGATTTTTGTCAAGAAAGTTTAAAACGAAAAAGGCTACATGATTACTCGAATCCGAAGTGATCATGGAGGCGAGTTCGAAAATTTTGATTTTGAAAAGTTTTGTGATTCCAATAGTTTTGATCATGAGTTTTCTTGTCCAAGAACTCCCCAACAAAATGGTGTTGTGGAGCGGAAGAATAGGACTCTTGGCGATATGGCTAGAGTCATGTTGAACAAGTTCTCACTTCCGAAATACTTTTGGGCTGAAGCTGTCAGTACAGCTTGCCACATTTTAAATAGGGTACTTATTCATCCTATTACAAAGAAAACACTCTATGAGCTTTGGTTCGGGAGAACCCCAAATGTTTCTTACTTTAGAGTTTTTGGATGTAGATGTTTTATCCTTAACACCAAAGACAACTTAGGTAAATTTGATGCCAAAGCTGACAATGGTATTTTCCTTGGCTATGCTGCCAAGAGTAAGGGATATAGAGTTTTTAACAAACGCTCATTAATTGTGGAAGAGTCTACCAATGTGACTTTTGATGAAGATAACAGTGCAGCAGCTACTCTTGATGATGATGTTGAGCCATCAACGTCTACTCCAATGAACACCACAACCGAAATAAATTCTCTGGAAAGCTTGCCTAAGAAATTCTCTTTCAAGCCATCACATCCAGAAAATTTGGTAATCGGTGAGGTTTCACGAGGAGTAACTACTAGATCATCATTAAGAGACTCTATTGCTAGCACTGCCTTTATTTCACAAATTGAGCCTAAAAACATTTTAGAAGCTTTTAATGATGAATTTTGGATTTCTGCTATGCAAGAGGAACTCAACCAATTCGAGAGGAGCCAAGTATGGGAACTTGTTCCTAGACCGGCTAATCACTCGATTATTGGTACTAAATGGGTCTTTAGAAACAAAGTGAATGAAGATGGTTCAGTCACACGCAACAAAGCTCGTCTAGTAGCCCAAGGATATAACCAAGAGGAAGATATCGACTACGATGAGACATATGCTCCTGTTGCTAGATTATAATCCATTCGGATGCTTTGTGCATTTGTAAATTTTTAAAATTTCAAATTATTTCAAATGGATGTTAAAAGTACTTTCTTGAATGGTTTTATTAAGGAGGAAGTTTATGTAAAACAACCCCTTGGCTTTGAAAATCACAAATTTCCCGACCACGTGTTCAAGCTAAAGAAAGCGATGTATGGCCTCAAACAAGCCCCTAGAGCTTGGTATGAATGGCTAAGCAATTTATTGCTTGAGAAAGATTTTTCAAAAGAAAAAATTGACACTACACTTTTCATAAAATCTTTCAAAGACACTATTCTTTTAGTACAAATATATGTAGATGATATTATTTTTGGGGCTACTGATGAAACTCTTTGTCAAGATTTTGCCAAGTGTATGCAGACCGAGTTTGAGATGAGCATGATGGAAGAACTCAACGACTTTCTCAGGCTGCAAGTCAAACAAATGTTAAATGGAACCTTCATCTGCCAGTCGAAGTACACAAAGGACATACTAAAGAAATTCGACCTTGATAACGTCAAACCAATCAGCACTCATATGGCTACTTCAACCAAACTTGAACCAGATGATAGTGGCAAACCCGTAGATCAACGTAAGTATCGAGGTATGATAGGCAGTTTACTCTATCTTACTGCTAGTCGCCCTGATATAATGTTTAGCGTTTGCCTATGTGCTAGATATCAAGCAAATCCTAAGGAATCACACATGACCGCAGTTAAGCGTATCTTTCGATACCTTAAGGGTACGGTTACAGTGGGCCTATGGTATCCCAAGTCAACATTATTTGACCTCATTGGTTATTCTGATGCTGACTTCGCCAGATGCAAGGTCGACCGTAAAAGTACGAGCAGTACGTGTCATTTATTAGGAAAAGCTTTAGTCTCTTGGTTTAGCAAGAAGCAGAATTCTGTCGCACTATCCACAACAGAAGCTGAATACATCGCAGCTGGGCGTTGTTATGCACAAATTCTGTGGATGAAGCAAACCCTTGAAGACTATAATTTATCTTTTATGCATATTCCAATCTTTTGTGACAATACTAGTGCTATAAACTTGACTAAGAACCCCATTTGTCACTCACGCACGAAGCACATTGAAATTCGTCACCACTTTTTGCGTGATCATCAGCAAAATGGTACGATTAACTTAGAATTTATTGACACTGATCATCAGTTAGCAGATTTCTTCACCAAACCATTATCCGAAGAGCGCTTCAATTTTCTTTGTCGTGAACTTGGAATTTTAGATGAAGCTGTTATAAATTAAAATAAACCTGCATAAATATTGAATATATTGTGATTTTCTTATGATGAACGTGCTATGGGTACAAGCCGGAAGGGCCCTTCTGACAACAAGGCGTAAAAGCCTAAGCGACACGGTGCACTAGTCCTCAGGACTACCGCTAGCTGAGATCCGGCCCCTGCAGCTAACCCATGGCAGCTTCAAAATATTGAATTACGATATAATTCCTTGTTTATTTTATGGTTCATTTTCATTTATCACATGCTAAAATACTAATTTTTTATACTTCATATTACTGCTTTGAACTCACTATCTGCTATTCATCTATTTACCTATTGGATCCTTTTCTGTACTTAAACTCATGTAGTACATTGGTTTTTATCTTTACTTAACCAATTTTTGACTCAACTCAGCCTGATTCTGCTCTGTCCCCAGGATCCGAAATTCGGACCGAACTCTGCCCCTACTAGAGTTCGGGCCGAATTTGGCCTGCTTGTTCCAGAACCGTGAACAGGCTCAGCCGTTGATCCAATTGTTGATCCAATGGTCGTTAATTAACCCGACCAAGAGAAACCCTCCTCTTAATTTCGGTTTCTCTTCCCTCTCCTTCCTTCTTACCACCTTTTCTACTTCTCCTACTCAAAACTCTCAAAACCCTAACCCTAGTTTCTCCTCTTTTGTGCTCCATTCTTCCCCAAACTCAAGGAGGAGGCTTAGTTTTCAATTCTCTTTCATAATCTTTCACTATTTTGAGGTATAATTCCTTACTTCTCTATATCTCAAATTTCTTTATTATCATCTATCTATTGTGCTATGGCTCCACGTTTGCTCAACCGTGGGAAGAGACTTCGGACCGAGGGTGCGTCCTCGTCGAATGCTCCTCCTCCCGTTGAGCCGCCCGTTGCACCACCCGTTGTACCGGGTATTGAACAACAAACCCATCCGTTGTTCAATCCTCCACGTCCACGTGATCCAAACACTTTTGACGACCGAATTTTTATATCACTAGACGCATCAAATGAGTGGTTTAGTGATTTTCGGACACGTCCGATGTTTGCGGGACACCCCATGAACTTTACAATTTTCTCACAATATGATGCACTCTTTAATGACCTCTGTCTTGATGAACTCGTTACTTCTAATTCGTTCATTTATCGTAGTGCCATTCAAATGTTTTATTGCAACTTGACTCATGATGATACTCGCATCTATTCACGTGTTGCGGGTATTGATATCTCATTTGATGATTTTGAATTAGCCGAATATCTTGAACTTCAAGAGCCTAATTCTTGGGAGAAGCTTGTTGAAGCTAGATCCTTTATCTTTTCCGAAGGGATTTTACTAGAGAGCTTCAAGGACGACCTGTGTAGCCCTAACACACGTCCTCGTAAGCTCTTGGCAAAATTCCTCAATCCTTATTTCTATGAGCTTCATTGGATCATTTTCAACACCATTCTACCCAAAGCGGGTGCTACCGATAAAGTCACTTATTTTGAGATTTCAGCTTTGTACCATCTCCACTTCCATGTTCCTTTTAACCTCCCACGCACAATGATGGATTGGATGATAAACTGTAGGAAGAAACCACGATCTTTGGTTTATGTCTTATACCTTCCTATGATCTTTCGTGCGTTCTATGTACCCCTTGATGAGTGTCCATTCTTGCCTGCCCCTACCTTTCTCTCCAAGGCAAGGCGGCTTCATGCGGCCGTTGGCTCACCGGTCGTGTCTGAGCATTCTGAGGATGAGCCAGATGCCCCTCCTCTTAGACAGGATCCTCCTCCTCCTCCGGCCACTCTTGAGTCACTTCAGGCCATGCTTCGAGATCGTTTCACTTTGGAGGACGACCGATGGACTCAGCTGGACTATCGGACTTCCTTGCAGATGAGTGCTATCAGCAACTCGCTGCATGATATTCGGTATTCTATGTCTCGTCATCCCTCCATGCCCATTCCTATGGAGCGAGATCCCGATCGTGAGGGCTTTCGTGGACCCACGTCGCTCCTTTACTGATCCATCGGACGACGCCGGGCCCTCTCGTACTGGATGATGGTTTTGGACTGCTACTTGAGGCTGCTACTGGAGATCTTAGATTATGTTTTCTGCATTCTGCTTTAGTTACTTTTATGTATTTGTTTTGTAGTAGACTTATTATGCATTGTGTTTTTGAGACTTTGGTAGTTCTATTATCAGTTTATGTTTGTTTGGTTTATATGTGCTTTTGGAAGAATATTATTAACAGGCCAACAGAGATTAACAGCATTGTTTATGGGGAAGCTACTCTTAAGCTTGGCACTTATTATGGGGGAGCTATGTCGTTACATGTGTCCAGGTATGGATATTGAATATACAACTATTATTTTGTCAATTATCAATATAGGGGAGATTGTTGACACAAAGTCACAGTCAACCAAATATTGATAACATTGACTAAATAATACTTGTGATAATTCAATAAGACACACGACGACTATATTCTGTTCAAGCCAGACGACAGCTCAGACGACAGCTCATGTGCAAATACAAGTCATTTTTTGCATCTGTACTTTTATTTTATTGAGTCTAGAATGATTGTAAGCTGTGTTATCCTGGGCTCTTGAGACTCAACCCACAACCTATCCAAAGTCCATAAAGCTCCACATCCAAACTTAGCCCATTGGACCCTTGGACCAGTTCTGTGCTCTGGAGACAGAGTTCGGGCCGAACTCTGCCTCCACACAGAGTTCGGACCGAACTCTGTCCCCTAAAGATCAGCACCCTAATTTTTAGGGTTGGCTGGTTGCTAGTTGTCCAACGGCCAAATTTTTGAAAATTCCTACCAGAATTTTGGCCAAATTCTGCCTGTTAAAAACCTATAAATAGGCCAAGAATTCTCTCATTTTCAATCATCCAATCTTCTCTTCTCTTCTCTCTTAAGCTCAATATAAGCCATACCCTTCTCATCTACTAGCCACAAGTTTCCTAAGTCTCGAGTGCTCAGCATCTCTCAGTTAGGAGTCTTGTGCAAGAGTTCAAGAAGTAGCTTGGAAAATTCCAAGCATCGCCACTGCGATCCATTGTAAGAAGTTGACGTGCTCTTCTGAAGTAAAGGCACGGGGTGTAACTACTATTTCACAAATAGTGGATTTAATCCTGAGCTAGAGTTCTCAGGCCTGGACTAGTCCTCCACGAGGGAAACCAGGTTAAAATCGGCTGTATTTGCGTATGCTCTCTTGCTCCTTATTTATTTTTCGCATTTATTCTGATTATTTTTTTAGATCGTGAAAGAGTTGAATTTTAATTGGTTATTATTGCTATAACTCTATTCACCCCCCTCTAGAGTTGCCATCTGTTCTTCATGCTTTAGTCATCTTTTAGAAATATTGCATGACATGTTACCTGCTAAAAATACAATTCTAGAATCTTTACGTGTCATTGGATCATTGCTTAAGACATTTGAGCTTGACTGTAAGAAGATAGATGTGTCCCCCAATGATTGTTGTCTATATAGAAAAGAATTAAAAATTGAGAAAAAGTGTAAAAAATGTGTATTTGAATGGTGGAAGAAAGATAAGACTGGTAAAATTCAGAAAGGAGTTCCAGCAAAAGTAATAATATACTTTTCGATAATTCCAAGGTTTAGAAGGATGTTTCACTCAGCTGAATCGGCTGAAAACTTAAGGTGTCATCACAATCACAAAAGTGAAGATGACATCATGAGCCATTATGTGGATTCCTTGGCAAGGAAGACAATTGATATGAAGTGGCCCTCTTTCTCAGAAGAGCCACGCAATCTTAGACTTTGTCTTACTGCAGATGGGTTTAATCCTTTCGGCAATCTTAGTTCTTCATATTGTTGTTGGCTAGTGATGCTCACGACATACAATCTTCCACCATGGCTATGCAAGCAAAAAGAAAATATAATATTGACACTACTAATTTCTAGACCGAAGCAACTTGGAAATGATATAGATATTTATTTACAGCCACTCATAGATGATTTGTAGAGCTATGGAATAATGGAGTGCATGCTTATGATGCATTCACCAAAAAAAAATTCAACTTGAAAGCAATTTTGATGTGGACGATAAATGATTTTCCGGATTATGGTAACCTAGCAGGATGTACTTGTAATCCCACTGGATTTAGGGTTGATTTTTTTTAATTTTCGAAATCAATTATTTACAATAAATATAGTTATGTGATTATTATTTTATTTAATGTTCTTTTCCGTGACTTTGACTTTTGGAGCGTCAGAGATACCAATCTCTGGAAACTTTCTTCATGAGTTTGTAGTAGACAAGATTATCTTTATGTTGATATATCATGTCCCATAGAAATTTGTTCCCTTGTACTCTTTTTGCATCGCACAACTTCGGGTCAATTTAGACCAATTGATCGTTGAATAATTATTAATTAAATTCCCACACTTTTCTTTGATCATCGTATGCACGTTACCGTGACTTTTAATTTAGGAGCACATGACTAGTCATTTTCTCGAAACCAACTTCTTATGCATGATCTACTCGAGACACCCTACACTCATGACCTTCGTGTCCCACTCAGATACACCATCTTGTGCTTTATTTGTTTCGCACAACTTACCTGACACGAGATCCAATTTTAATTCATCCTACGGAGTCACATTCATTTTCGACTTGAATTGGGGACACCCTTTCGACCCAAACCTGTCAACCCAAAATATGGACACGGCCCACATTAAGCCTACTACCCACATGACACTTGTGACCCATTTAATTTAGCTCCCGCATGCTACTTATTTATCCATGATCATAAATACCTAAAATTAAATTATTTATTACACCAAGTCTGTTTTGACCCGACCGGGCTCAACTGAACCCAGCCCAAGCTTTATGTTACCCTTCATGAATACCCACACACTATTTTTCCCTGTAAAATATTAAACACCTAATGTTCCCACTCAAAAATATTCAATGTACAACCCTTTGATTAAATAATTAGAGAATGACCGATTTTAGCTACATTTTAATCATAGCCCTTGATTTTGCCTCCATTAATCTCCACCACATATTTCCTACAACCCATCTCAACCCCACATCTTCTCATGACAGCAAACACACCCCCTCCATATTGGTCGGCCCTAACTTTAATATAGAATCTCTCTCTCTCCCCCTTCTCTAAATAAATCACTCTCTCTCTTCCTATTCTTCAACAGCAGCCCCACCCTTCCTCCATGGCCGAACACCTCTTCCTTCACAGCTCCTCCACAGCCGACACCATCACCATCATCATCAACCGACACCACTACCATCTTCATTTTTATTTTCTCCTCCTCCTCCTCACTACTTCATCACCATGAACACCATATTCTTCTATCACCACCACACCATCCCCATGCATCCCACCTCTGGCACCATGCACCCCGCGTGGCCAGCAACTTCGAGCAGTAGCGTGCACAGCAACTGCGAGCAACAGCAGCCGCGCGGTGGCAACCACCGGCCAACCGTGCGTCGCCGTGGCCACCACGCCGTCCTGTACCACCACGACCACTCCCCCACGATCATAGGTCTCCGACGACCCCTCCTGGACAGCAGTTGACCTCCCCGATACGTAGCATAGGCGATTCGTGCATTTCGCACGGAATTCTGCCGTGACGCGCGCGAAACTGAATTCAGAAAGTACGTTTTGGGACGACTTTGTACACGTTTTTCGAGAAATTTGATCGTTAGATCGACGAACTCTTTGCTTCATCATAATCTCGATATATACCCCTTCACCCCTATCAAGTTTCATTCGTTAATTTTGTCGTTTGATACATCAAAATCGGCCGCCAAGTTGACCGTTTAAATTGTATAATTTTTGGACAGTTTTGCGGAGCCAACTTCGTCGGCTCGTATATCCGCCATCGCAGCTTTTTTTGGCATGTTACTAGTTTCTGTACACAGCTGGTATAACCCTCTTCCTGCTCCTTAAGTTTTGTTTTATTGTGAGCATGTTTGATTGGTTGAATTTGACGCCAAAGTTGGCCGTCCGAATTCAAAATTTCCAACTTGTAAAATTCCGTTTTTGAACTCAGGACTCCGTTTTTGATTGGACCATTATGAACACATTGGTGATGTTTATTTCATCATCCGACAATATTTGTAGATATTTCTCTATGTATCACCTTTTATTATAATTAATTCTGATTATGTTCGTATTTCGGAATTAGTACAACGAAACTGAGATCAGTCGATTCCAGTGATCTCACATCGCTGAAATTGACAAGATGACCATGTGGATCACTATGATAAGATTATTAAACCTTATCGTTGATTATCTTATCTCGATTTGCGTGTTGTAGGTTTCGATGTACGAATAACGAGATGCAACTTGACATTTTAATTCTTAGATTATAGTTGATCCTGTTTGACCAAGATATATGGTATCTTAGTAGGTAAATGTTAAAAATATGATACTTAGACTAGTTTTGACCTTAATTGACCAAGTTTGACTGTTCTGACTAAAAGTCAACTATAAGTCAACACTTGGCCTAGAATTGACTAGAACTTGACCAGAGTTTACCAGTTGACCAAAAGTCAACTGTGAGTCAACCATTAGCCTAGTTTGAACCTAGTTTGACTTCGTGTAACCTAATTTGAACCTAGTTTGACTTTGTGTAACCTAGTTTGACTTTATGCGACCTATTTGACTTAGTTGACTGAGTTTCACCTAGATTACATAGCTTATATTATATAATGATGCCTAATACTGTTGAACCCGAATTAGCTTATATATATCTCATCTTTAGGTCTGTGACATCACTTTGAGCATCGACTCCATTTGACAGCTCAGGACCGCAGGCGAGTACATTCTCTGATAGTAGTTCCTTGTCTTGATATTTTTTGTATCCGGTTCAGTTATAGTGTTTTACTTGATTTTTGTCACGATGGTGCATGGGATAGTATTCGTCGGATCCTGGCATGAGAAATTATTTCTGGAATTTCTTGGTATATTGGTACATTGTTCGATCTTATTTCTTGTACTTGTATAGACACCGATTCCTGGGGGGATTAGCTACCCTCTTGGAGAATCCTGTGTCATGACGTGCTATGTCCGGATCCATATACTATTCGGAGATGGGGAGTTATTATAGGTTATGTGATCAATACCTCCATGTTACTATTTCTTGTGCTTGCTTCACCCTCACTACACGTAGGGTGTAGCAAGATCTTATATTTCTTGTGCTCGCTTTCCATGTTGGCCGGCTTGACCCTTCTTGAGATTTTCCTCTGATAACTGGGCTAAAAGGAATAGCATGATCTTGATCCAAGCCGATCACATAATGCTATAATATCTCAATGCATATTTTATGTTTGCATTATACATCAGATATTCCTGTACTGTTCTACTTTCCTGTACGTTACACCCTGACATGATTTTCAGTTTATATATCATGCTTTACTTACAGTCTTGATATATCATCTTGTATTCCATTATGATTGTCTCTTATAGCATTTGCCAACACTATGGAACTGTTGTTGGAGGTGTACTTGCTCATTTTTCTGACAGGATAACCGTTGATGTTTACAGAGGACATGTTGGCTAATTGTGCTACCTTTTACGTGTATGGCTAGGATAGAGATTTTGATGAGACATTACCCTTGGTGCCAGTAGAGGATTTACCTCCTGCTTAGACTGTTAGATAGGTTTGACTGGACTGCGTTCCAGCTAGTATTGAGACTTATGTTATATGTTATGTTTTGGGATTCTTGTGTTATATCTTTAACCCTAAACTTTGTTTTGACTTCGCATATTTTTCAATTCATACATTTCCATCATATCTTTATGATATTCGTGCCTATCTTTCTTAGATTTCTTGTGATTGAGTTGAGATTATATACCTCCGTACGGAGATGACAGGTACTTATATATTGTGTCTAGATGCTATACTTTCTAGTAGACCTATACAGTATTCAACCGCCAATTCTGTGGCGTAGGCTGGACGTGCCCACGTGCTCGTGCCCTTAATCAGGGTGCGGGTCGTGACACGTTTTTGTGGTGGCCCATGCAGGTCAGAGTCGCAATTAGTACGATTTTGTAGTGGTGTTCGACTTAAAACGCTGCTACGAGCCTGCTATTAGGATATAGGTAATAGGCTATATAGGGAGTTACTCAATCACAGTTAGGAACTCTTGATAGATTCCAGGGATAACCCCTGAGAATCTTACTTTGAAAACTTTTGAGTCTATTCCCACTTGCTTTCGCTCATCCTGATCTTGAATATCTGCCTATTATCAAACCTTATTCCTGCACTAGGATGAGTTTATGGACCCCCGAGAGAATTAGAAAGTAGAAGTTGAACCTATAACCATTTAGGTTGGGATTTGTTCTAGACTATATATTCAAAGAATTTTGAATCTTGACATAGATAATATCTTTGGGATAACCCTTGTGAATATCTTTCTAAACCCTATCTCGAAATCTGTTTTTGCTTGTCCCTATTTACTCTTCCTTGATTTATCGTTGACTTTGATTCCTGATTTTCGTTATTGACTTTGATCTTGCATCGAGATAAATTTTGTGGATTGAATTAAGGTATATCCTGATAAGGTAAATATCTGCTTTATTTATGGAGTTTAGAATTTATCGCCGTCATACTAGCTAGCATAACAAGGACATAGAGCCTGATTTTAGATATGTTTATCCTAGTTATGGAATTTGGATTTTCTTGTAGCATACCGGTTGGCGTGGTAAGAATTCTAGATGACATGATTTTAGGGTGTATACCTTAGTTATGGACTCTATCGTTTATTGCAGCTATGCTTACTGACGTACGAAAATTCTGGCAACATGATTTCAGGAAGACGTATATGGTTATTAGATTATATCTTAAATCGGATCACTTCGTTATGACCAGATGAGCAAGAACGAATTCTTATCATCATTCTCTTCGTCTTGATTAACTCTGTCTATCTACAGCCACAATTAGGATTTTCTCAACATGATTGTTTCGTGTTCCATCTTTCATATGATTTGACTAAACTCTTCTTCGCTAACCTCTTAGGTAATTCTTCTCGTCCTTCTCGGTAATTGTTGAAAGTGCCTCAAGGATTGATTCAAGAAAAGTTCAAAAAGTATGTTTATCCTTGTATTACGAAATCAGGAGTTTGTATCCAGAGAAATTTTGGCGAGACATGACTTCAGATAACGGTTAAATATGTTTCTCGAATTCTACTTGGACCACTCCCTAAGCATCTTGACTGACATCTTCTCCTTTACTTTCCAGAAAGTTAGTTTGGAAATATTTTACAAATTTGGCCAAGTTAAGTTCAGGAACCTATATTATCTGGCGTGGCAGCTGTGCTCTACAGCCATCCATCGTATTATGGAACAAGGAAGTTAATCGCAGCCAAATGCACACTAGCGTGATAGTAACTTCATGTAACATAATTACGGAGGTATATGGTTCTCGAGTTTTACTTCGACTATATCCTATGCATCTCGTTTGGCCTCGTACTATTCTTGAAAATATTTCGACAATCTTTCTTGTCTTGCTTGACCCTTAACTTGTCTGAATATTGATATGGATTACTCGACCCAGTCTTAGGCCCTTGTTACCTTCTATTGAATAGACGACTGAAATAGCCAAACCTCGTTAACGGATTTTATAACTATAATATGTTATTATGTGATTGTGATGAGTATATTTTCTTGGAGATTTATTAGATTAAGCTTATAAGACAGATATGAGTGACTGGCTATAGTGGACTTAGAAACCATTAAGAATGATTAGTTTAATAGTATAGATTGATGATAAGGTATCTAAGATGGAGTAATAAAATATTATATTTTTGTGATTACAGATTAAGGACTAGAATCTTGTGCTTAGGTTCGAGGGTTGAGCATTGTAGGACTTTGATGACCAAGTGATTATTGGTTATCTACAAGCCATTTACTTATGATTGGAGGATAGATCGATATGTGGAATAAAATAGAAGAAGATAACATTGCGTACAAGATCGGAAGATAGTAGGAACAAAATAAGGACATATGTACATAAGTAATAAATAAATCGATAAATGAATCAAGAGTTTGAACTTGAGGGTTTATATTCAAGAGTTCTTGAGTAAAAAGAGAGAAGGCTCAATGCCAAGAATAGGTTTTGAATATATAATTTCAAGGAGCTTGTGATTAATAGGATAAAGATACTTAGGATGGGATAAGGAAACAAACAAATTGCTATTGAGATTAGAATTTTGGTTGATGTCCAATCATTGTTGATATATATATACGTATCTCGAGGATGACCTATATTTTAGAATATATGTAAAGGTTCTTATTGATATGAAGATTCTAAGGGATAAAATGACATAGTTTTAAATGAAATAAGTTAGTTGAACCTGAACCAAAATATTTGTAGAGAGAAACAACATAGATGATCACAAGGGTAGCAGATTGAGTACTGTAGCCGTAGCAGTTGCATGCTTTTGCTTGACCTATTAGATGATTTTTAATTTCGAGGACGAAATTTTTATAAGGTGGGTAGGATGTAAGCCCCCTGAATTTAGGGTTGATTTTTTTCAATTTTCTAAAACAATTATTTACAATAAATATAGTTATGTGATTATTATTTTATTTAATGTTCTTTTTCGTGACTTTGACTTCTAGAGCGTCAGAGATGCCAATCTCTGGAAACTTTCTTCATGAGTTTGTAGTAGACAAGATTATCTTCAGGTTGATATATCATGTCCCACTAAACTTGTTCCCTTGTACTCTTTTTGTATCGCACAACTTCGGGTCAATTTAGACCAATTGATCGTTGAATAATTATTAATTAAATTTTCACTCTTTTCTTTGATCATCGTATTCACGTTACCGTGACTTTTAATTTAGGAGCACAAGACTAGTCATTTTCTCGAAACCAACTTCTCATGCATGATCTACTCGAGATGCCCTACACTCATGACCTTCGTCTCCCACTCAGATACACCATCTTGTGCTTCATTTGCTTCTCACAACTTACCTGACACGAGATCCAATTTTAATTCATCCTACGGAGTGACATTTATTTTTGACTTGAATTGGGGATACCCTTTCGACCCAAATCTGTCAACCCAAAATATGGAAACGGCCCACATTAAGCCTACTACCCACATGACACTTGTGTCCCATTTAATTTAGCTCCCGCATGCTACTTATTTACCCATGATCATAAATACCTAAAATTAACTTATTTATTTCACCAAGTCTATTTTGACCCGATCCGACTCAGCTGAACCCAACCCATGCTTCATGTTACCCTTCATGAATACCCACACACTCTTTTTCCCTACAAAATATTAAACACCTAGTGTTCCCACTCCAAAATATTCAATGTACAACCCTTTGATTAAATAATTAGAGAATGACCTATTTTAGCTACATTTAAATCCTAGTCCTCGATTTTGCCTCCATTAATCTCCACCACATATTTCCTATAACCCATCTCAACCCCACATCTCCTCATGACAACAAACACACCCCCTCCATATTGGTCGGCCCTAACTTTAATATAGAATCTCTCTCTCCCTCTTTTCTAAATAAATTACTCTCTCTCCCTATCCTTCAACAGCAGCCCACCCTTCCTCCATGGCCGAATACCTCTCCCTTTACAGCTCCTCCACAGCCGACACCATTACCATCATCATCAGCCGACACCACCACCATCTTCATTTTTATTTTCTCCACCTCCTCCTCACTACTTCATCACCATCAACACCACCTTCTTCTATCACCACCACACCATCCCCATGCACCCTAACTCCGACACCATGCACCCCGCTTGGCTAGCAATTATGAGCAGCAGCCGCACGGTGGTAACCGTCGGCCAAACGCGCGCCGCCGCGGCCACCATGCCGTCGTGCACCACCATGACCACTCTCCCATGATCGTAGGTCTCCGGCGACCTCCCCTGGATAGCAGTCAACCTCCCCGATACGCAGCATAGGCAATTTGTGCGTTTCGTACGGAATCCCGCCGTGACGCGCGCGAAACTATATTCAGAAAGTATGTTTCGGAACAACGACTTTGTGCACGTCTTTCGAGAAATTTGACCGTTGGATCGACAAACTCTTTGCTCCGTCATAATCTTGGTATATACCCCTTCATCCCTATCAAGTTACATCCATTAATTTTGTCGTTTGATACATCAAAATCGGCCGCCAAGTTGACCGTTTAAATTGTATAATTTTTAGACAGTTTTGCGGAGCCAACTTCATCGGCTCGTATCTCCGCCATCGCAGCTCCGTTTGACGTTCTACCAGTTTTTATGTACTGCTGGCATAACCCTCTTCCTGCTCCTTAAGTTTTCTTTCATTGTGAGCATGTTTGATTGGTTGAATTTGACGCCAAAGTTGGCCGTCCAAATTTATAATTTCTAACTTGTAAAATTCCATTTTTGAACCCGGGACTTCGGATTTCAATTCTGACACCACCAGTAGATTCGTGGCATCGTTCTGGCATGAATTCATATAAAGTTTGTTAGATTTGGAGGACGTGAGCCCTGGCACGTATTTCGGTACAAAACGGACCCCACAGTCCGAGTTAACGGGTCATTTTGAGATCGGCTCATCAGAATCCAATTCCGTATATACCGTTGAGTACGTTTCGTCATTCTGGACTCGTTGACATATAATTTACTGAGTTTTGAGGACATTGGCTCCGACACGTCTTTCCGTGCAAATCGAAATTTCAATGTCCTGGTCAACGGACCAATTTGAGATCGGGTCAACGGAATCCAATTATGGCTATACTGTTGGGTTCGTATCGTCATTCTGAATTCATGGACATATAATTTGTTAGGTTTAGTGGACTAGTATCCTTGCACATTTTTCGGTGCAGTGGGTCCGACATAGATACCGTTTTGATCCAAAATTACCTTTTTGCCCATGTGTCCAAATTAGACTTATGGATAGGCTATCCTAACTGATTGGACCATTCTAGACATATTGGTGATATTTGTTTCATTATCCGACAATATTTATAGATATTTCTCTATGTATCACCTTTTATTATAATTAATTCTTATTATGTTCGTATTTCGGAATTAGTACAACGAAATTGAGATCAGTCGATTCCAGTGATCTCACATCGCTGAAATTGACAAGATGATCATATGGATCACTATGATAAGATTATTAAACCTTACCGTTGATTATCTTATCTCGATTTACGTGTTGTAGGTTTCGATGTACGAATAACGAGGTGCAACTTGATATTTTAATTCTTAGATTAGAGTTGATCCTGTTTGACCAAGATATATGGTATTTTGGTAGGTAAATGTTAGAAATATGATACTTAGACTAGTTTTGGCCTCAATTGACCAAGTTTGACTGTTTTGACAAAAAGTCAACTACAAGTCAATACTTGGCCTAGAATTGACTAGAACTTGACCAGAGTTGACCAATTGACAAAAAGTCAACTGTGAATCAACCATTAACCTAGTTTGAACCTAGTTTGACTTTGTGTAACCTAGTTTGAACCTAGTTTGACTTTGTAAAACCTAGTTTGACCTTGTTTGACTTTATGCAACCTATTTGACTTAGTTGACTGAGTTTGACCTAGATTACATAGCTTATATTATATAATGATGCCTAATACTGTTGAACCCTAATTAGCTTATATATATCTCATCTTTAGGTTTGTGACATCACTTTGAGCATCGACCCTATTTGGCATCTCAGGACCGCAGGCGAGTACATTCTCTGATAGTAGTTCCTTGTCTTGATATTTTTTATATCCGATTCAGTTATAGTATTTTACTTGATTCTTGTCACGATGGTACAAAGACTAGTATACGTAGGATCCTAGCATAAGATGTTATTCCTGGACTTTCTTGGTATATTGGTACATTGTTCGATCTTGTTTCTTGTACTTGTATATACACCGATTCCTGAGGGGGATTAGCTACCCTCTTGGAGAATCTCGTGTCATAACGTGCTATGTCCGGATCCATATACTATTCAGGGATGGGGAATTGTTATAGGTTATGTGATCAATACCACCATGTCACTATTTCTTGTACTTGCGTCACCCTCACTGCACGTAGGGTGTAGCGAGATCTTATATTTCTTGTGCTTGCTTTCCATGTTGGCCGGCTTGACCCTTCTTGAGATTTTTTTGTGATAGCCGGGTGAAATAGAATTGCCTGATCTTCACCCAAGCCGATCACATAATGCTATAATATCTCTATGCATATTTTATGTTTATATTATACATCAGATATTCCTGTACTGTTCTACTTTTTTGTACATTACACCCTGACATGATTTCCAGTTTATATATCATGTTTTACTTATAGTCTTGATATATAACCTTGTATTCCATTATGATTGTCTCTTATAGCATTTGTCAATACTATGGAACTGTTGTTGGAGGTGTACTTGCTCATTTTTCTGACAGGATAACTGTTGATGTTTACAGAGGACATGTTGGCTGATTGCTCTACCTTTTACGGGTATGGCCAGGATAGAGATTTTGATGAGACATTACCCTTGGTGCCAGTAGAGGATTTACCTCCTGCTTAGACTGTTAGATAGGTTTGACTGGACTGCGTTCCAGCTAGTATTGAGACTTATGTTATATGTTATATTTTGGGATTCTTGTGTTATATCTTTAACCCTAAACTGTGTTATGACAACGCATCTTTTTCAATTCATATATTTCCATCATATCTTTATGATATTCATGCCTATCTTCCTTAGATGTCTTGTGATTGAGTTGAGATTATATACCTCCGTGCGGAGATGACAGGTACTTATATATTGTGTCTAGATGCTATACTTTCTAGTAGACCTGTACATCATTCTACCATCGATTCTGCGGCGTAGGCTGGACGTACCCACGTGCTCGTGCCCCTAATCAGGGCACGGGTCGTGACAGTACTACCAATAGAAAATTAGGATGTCCCATATGTAGAGTGAATACATGTTCAAAATGGTTAAAATGTATAGGAAAACCATTTACATGGGACACAGGCGTTTTCTTCCATCCAAGCATCCATTTCGGTCGAAAAAAATTTGGTTAATGGTAACCAAGAGCATAGGGAGCCACCTAGATTAATGACTGGATCAAAAAATTTAGAAGGGCTGAAAAATATGAGATGATTTTGGGAAGGGAAAAATAATGGCAAAATAAAGAAGGAAACTCCAAAGATGTGGAAGAAGAAGTCAATATTTTTTTTCACTACCATATTGGAAGGTAATATCATGTTATTTTTCTCTGTGTTTTATAAATATTTTCAATTGAGCTTTCCATTGTTTTAACAATTTTTTTAATATAATTTCTTTTTTTTGTAGCATCTTATTTTGTGCCATAATTTGGATCTAATGCACATAGAAAAAAACTGGTGTGATAGCATTGTTGGTACATTGCTAAATTTGAAGGAAAAATCAAAGGATGGCATAGAATCGCGTATGGATTTGGAAGATATGGGAATCAGACATGTTTTGCATCTAGAACGACAAAATAAGAGAATTTTTCTTCCACTACGATAACGCACACTTTCAAAGAAAGAAAAAAAACTTTTTGCAAGAGATTATATAACTTGAAGTTGCCCGATGGTTACTGTTCAAATATCGGGAACTGTATATCAGTGAAAGAATGCAAAATTATAGGACTCAAGTCTCATGATTGTCTCGTGTTAATGCAACAGTTATTGCCAGTGGCATTGAGAGGACTTCTTCCAAAAGGACTAAGGAATACAATATTTCGAAATATGCATTTTTCAACGTCTTGTGCCAAAGAGTCATTGATAGAGAACAAATAGAGAAATTAGAGGAAGAAGTTGTTGAGATATTATGCTTGTTTGAAAGGTACTTTCCTCCTTCATTTTTTGATATCATGATTCATTTATCAATCCACTTGGGACGTGAAGCAAAATTAGATGGCCTGGTCCATTGTCGTTGGATGTATTCGTTTGAAAGGTGATTGTTTACTTTTCTTCTTATTGATTTTCATCATTCATTTGCTTACTTTAAATCAGAATTGTTTTTTCGCCTTGTAGGTATATAAAGATGCTGAAAGGATATGTTAGAAATTGTGTATGTTCAGAAGGTTGTATAGTAAAATGTTATCTTACTGACGAAAGCATGAGATTTGTTAGTAGGGTACATGAAACAAGTAGCTGAGATGGATAATCATCCAAATAGAAATGAAGATATTCAGAATGATGCGATTTTTTATGGCCGACCAATTTCGAAGGGGACAATAATGACATTGGATAAACATAACTATAAAGTGCTCACCGTTATGTATTGTTCAATATGGCTGAAGTTGAACCTTATCTAGAGTAAGTTATTAGTAAACATACAACCCCAAAGTAACTTCTCTATATTTGTAATTAATATCAAGTTAAAAGTGTTTCCCCTATTAGGATTCACTTGAAGGAATTGAAACTTTCAGATAGACGCCTTGTTCAAAATGAAAATTTACTTCAAGATTGTCATTCCAAGGAATTGTCAGCTTGGTTAAAACAAAAGGTCACAAATTCTACTTTTCAGTACCCATGGAACTATATTTTCAAAATGTTGTTACCTTATATTTTATTTTGATTTTGAATAGATTGTGGGACAGTCTAGTGGAAACATATCCAACATGTTAAGTGGGCTTGCACATGGCCCTTCAAAACAAGTTGTGTCTTATTCAGGATTTGTTATCAATGGTAACCGCTACCATACGAAGGACATTGAGAACTCTAGGCAGAACAGTGGTGTGTCACTTCAGGCAAAAACTATTTGTAGATCCAGCTCGAAGGATATGAACCAAATCACCGATATAGTTGCCTATTATGGAGTGCTTAAAAATATAATTTGCTTGGATTATCATAAATTCCATATTCCTATTTTTGATTGTGATTGGACTAGCACAACAAATGGTGTCAAAATAGAAGATGGGTTTACCTTGGTTAACCTTCACCAAGGAAAACACCACTTTGAAAGAGACTCATGTGTTCTAGCATCACAGGCAACCCAAGTATTTTAGTCTAAGGATACTGCTTCATCTAATTGGTATGTTGTGTTAAAGGCACCACAAAGAGGTTTTCAAGAGATGGATATGGAAATTGATCAAAATGTCTATACATTATCATTAGCACCGGTGGATGTATCAAAACTAGATGAGAATATTGAGGATGGTAGTGATAGTTACCTTAGAAATGATTGTGAGGGCGTTTATGTATAATTAGTCTTTTTTTTCTCAATCTTTAGTCTAATTAAACCAATACATTTCTATCAATTATCTTATGATTGGATGCCGTATTTTGAACATCTGTTTAATGTTCAGTTCTCTTATATATTATTCAGTTCTCTTATATATTGTTGTGGGGTTACTAAGAAGCTTATCATGTTATGCTAAGTCTTGCTCTTTGGTGCCAAATGCAAACAAAGAAGACCGAGTGATGTGCTTTGCTTGATTTACTGGAGATCAGCAGTGTAGGTATTGAATGCTTTGCTTGGATTTTGAATGCTCATATTGTTGACTTTGTAGCATTTTCATTTTATTTCAGTTTTGCGCTTCATGTGGAATATATTGTTGGAGAGCAGCAGTGTAGGCATTAAATGCTTTGCTTGGATTTTGAATGCTTTGCTTGGATTTTGGAACTCTATTTTGCTTTGCTTGGATTTTGGAATATACATGCTTTCTCATGTGGAATATATTGCTGGAGAGCAGCAGTGTATGATTCATTATTATAGACTTAAGGCACTTGGATATTAGAATATACAGGTCTAGCCTATAGATATGCACTAGGAGCAATAATATGACAGACTTTAGGCACTTGTGAGCAAGAAGATTCAAATAATGGATTAGATAGGAAAAAAGAAAAGAAGCAAAAGCGAGGCAAAGAAAAATCTTGTGAGCAAGAAGATTCAAATGATGGATTAGACCAATTGTCTAATCCCTCCAATGAATCCAATGTGACACAGAGAACAACAAGAACCCGTGGGCCTACTAGGAGTAGTGCTTTGCCAGTGGAAAGTACGAATAGACTAGAGGTGGAATTGAATGAACATGGTCAACCCATTGGGAATAACTCAAAACATCTATCAACTTTTGTAGGATGTTTAACATATGAAATGGTGTCGATAATATATGATGATTGGAGACATGTACCTAATGAGAGCAAATAATATTATTGGCAAGTAGTTACGATAATCTTTTAGATCTTGCAACTTAAAATACAGTTTGTTTCTACTTTATTGCTAATAATTATTTCTGATCTATTGTACTTGTAGCAAAAGTTTGCATTCAAGGAGCGAGAGGACGAAGCAAAAACGTATGTTCTCCAACAAATAGGAAGACTAGGTAGAACAAACAAATCAAAGTTGGGAAAATTTCGGAAGAAAAAGTCGAATGACGTCGACCCAGCAGATTGGGAAGTATTAGTAAAAAAAGATGCACAAAACAATATAAGATAAGGTTTTGGTTCAGTCGTTGTACTAGCACCTTGTCAATTTTGAGTCAGATATTTGATTCAGGGATTGTCATGTGTAGCCTGTAAGATTTTGTACTGCATATACTCTATCTTATTTGCTCAGTCTATTTTGCCTAAATTTTTCTCTTTTGGTGCTATGAATGTCAAGTAGTGTAACATCCAGTTTTTCAGATGAGGGTAATTTTGAAATTTTGTAATTATAATTATTACTTGTTGATAATTATTTCATATTATGATTTTTTTGGTGATTTTTAATCATTTTTAAACTATTTAAAATTATGACTTGTGATTTTGACATTTTACTATTGTTTGGTTTTAATTTCGAAGAATTTGTCACCCCCAGTTTTCAGGAATAGGAGTATTTTTGTCATTTTGTATTTTTAAAATATTTTTGAAATTTATTTTATTACTTATGATATTGTTTTGGGGTTATTTGAGTCGGGTTCGAATTTTAGCTCAATCCGACTTGAAACGGGGACCCGGGGGTAGTGTTGACTTTAGTGGACCCACACATTAGTTAGCCATGGCCCACATGATAGAAATATTTTAGTTAGAGGTTAGACTAATTATTATGGATAAGGTTAGTGTGATTAGAGACTTTAGAATGACTAATTTAGCCCCAACCAATTAGCCCTTTCCTAATACTAATAGAATAGGTTAGTGGGGGCATTTTGGACCTTACCATAATAGGACAAATAGCCCCATATGGCCAGCCACTTTCGGAGAGGATAGGCTCAAGTTCATTTCATTATTCTCATCCACACTCTCTCTCTTGTTCTTCCCCAAATTCCTAGAGAGCAATCCCTAGCAATTTCTCCACCAAATCCTTCCATTTCGCTACCAAATCTTCTTCTTTCCTTTTCCATTCTAGCCAAGGAGGAAGCTACCCAAGTTTGGGAGGATTCGGAGCTCGTTCGTGTCCTTTTGGAATCTCTACGTGTCGGTGTCGCTCTGGGAAGGCTTTTCTTCGATTCGATCTACCGGGAGGTATAAATCCCTTCTCCTTTTTATTTTCTCATGCATATAGGTCTATTTTGAACCCATAGAAATGACCCCCATGGTTGTATCTCCATTTGTGTCCATTTTGTGTCCATTTGGAGGTCATAGGAGTGTCCTTTGTGTTGTGGTTGTGTCCATGTGGGAAAACCCCAAATTTGGACACACTATCTGTTGTTGTTATGTATGAATGAATTATTACATGTTTAATCTCATATTTTTGTATTGGAGATGTGTTCTATAGTGTCTCATATATATATATTAGTGTAGAGAGTGAGTTCTTGATATATTATGTTATATACTTGTGTTCTTTTGTCTCAAACTACCCAAATTCGTCATAATTTTTGTCCACGTTTTTAGTACCAATAGCAACTTAAAAATGTCATAACTTTTAGCTTAAAACTCCGATTTATCTTCCATTTTTTTAAAAGAACCGTATCGAAGTTAGCTTTCCAAATATATATTTTAGTAAGCCAAATTCTTTATGTAACTTTCTGTAGAATTATTTGAGTGTCAGCTGTACGAAAGACGAACGCATTTCGGTATTTTTGCGATTCCGGGAGCTTCCGGACACGAAAATGCGATCCGTTTGAAATTTCGGAAAGCTAACATGAAGTACTACAACATACTTTAATCCTAGAATTTAGTGAATGCCCAATTGGTACAGTATTGGTTTTAAGTAAAAGAGTGACTATACGATATATGCATTTTGTGTAACCTATGAGCCTATGTAGTATGGATATTAAATGAATATAGAGTATGTAATGCATGATATGTTAGATGAATGAAATGATATATATATGATATATATCCTATTTACATTAATGTATATATATGGTTGAATGCAAGCATGTAGGAATGAAATTAATATAATATATGTAAGCAATGCATAAATGCATGAATGAAAGAATGATATACAATGCATGCATGAAAGTATATAATGAATGCTAGATATAAATGCAAGGTATATATGTAATGATAGATATGAATGTATAATATATAAATATTGTAAATGTAATATCAGATTTCATATGTAGACATAGAACCAACGCATAGCTGATATTTAGATTGAATGTTAGTTCATTTTAGGTTGTTCGAACACTGAACTGTCCATGTAAGCATATATACCTTCCTTTTCCTATTGCCAAGCCAATTTTAGTTTTCAATATAGTGGAATGTCTATGAATGTAATATTAACCTTCAACCCCTTAATTCGAAATATTAGTTAATTTCAGTATTAGACAATGTATGAGCTGTATGCATATGGGATGTTGGCTTAATGGCAGATTTCAGATAACATGGTTCATTTTATGTGGTTAGTTACACCAGTTTATGGGATAGCTCACTTTAGTTTATATGTAAATGTGGAACTAAACTGAGAATGAACTTCATCCTCTGCACAAGGACACTCCACTCTATATCAACCACCATGCCATGTAACCCTTCTCTAAATGATTGCTATAATATATATATAGATTTATGTAAAGTATAGATGCATGTTAATTATAACTTAAATAGTCTCTACTCTAATGTATATAGATGTATACTTGTAGCCATGCATGTTAAGTATAATACATGTGTAATGTAGATGGGTTAGCTTTGTGCCATGTGTAGTGTAAACTCATAACTAGTGTTGATTTCTTTTTTCATGTACACCTCCATGTTCACACACACACATAGCTTTACATGTTAGTTCTTTTCTCTTATATATATATATATATATATATATATATATATATATATATATATATATAATGTTAAATATATATATATATATATATATATATATATATATATATATATATAATGTTGAATATGCATGAATGTGATGTATCTTGATATGTGACTTGTGTTGGCTTGTATAGCCTTGGATTTGTATGGTGTGTACTAGCTAGGGTAGACTGGTTAGGCCTAGTGAGACTTCATTGAGTCTATGTTGACCCAGTTGACTTAGCTTTGACTAGATAGTTGACTAGAGTTGACCAAGTGTTGACTTTAGCCTAGTTTGACCTAGACAGCATGTAGATTCATTGTAGCAGTCTATTTTCTTATTTTAGACATATTGTAACTTGTGTTGCTCTGATTAGGAGACAGACACCTCTCCTCAGGCAGTACATTTACTTCAGACATTCAGATACGAGGCGAGTACATTCTCTGACCGTTTCATACTTGTCTGGATTTACATTCTTGTTCTAGATTATTGTACTTGATGCTGACACGATCATTATCACTGATTGGTACTATACGGATCTTCTTCTGAGATATTATCTCCTTGTATTCACTAAATACATATTGTGATGTGTGTTTCACTTACATATTGTATTTATTGAATACCCTTATCATTGTACACTCATTGTGCATATTGTACTCTCATTATCACATTGAGCCATTGTATAAGCCATTGTACAAGCCATTGTACAAGCCATTGTATAAGCCATTGTACAAGCCATTGTATAAGGTAACGTAACTGAATTGGATCCTTGTGTATTGATTGGGGAGGGAGAGTAGAAGTGGTTATGTGATCAATCCTATTGTATAAGAAATTGTATATGTCCATTGTACACTCACGTACAAAGGAGTCCCATTTTATTGTACAACCTAACCCGTTTACATAACCATATTGTACTCTAAATCATAGTAGGCTTACAGTTCTTACTTATCATATATAGATATTTCCTATTATCAAATCTCTGTTGTTTTTATATACATTCTTCTTTCAGCGTTTCATGTACCTTACTCTATTGCATGCTTTATATTTCCTAACATGATATGAACTGCGTGAGATATTTTGTGCTCGCTCCCGTCCTGACTGGATCTGTTGAAAATTTTACAGAGGATGATGAGGAACCCTGCACCCTTACTTGGAGTTTGCCTAGTTGACACTCGCGACCTGGACCCCTGGGGAGGTTCAGGCAGCTGCTCAGGATGATACCTTGTATAGTGTAGATAGCTTAGACTGTCCTCTCTTTTCATGTTTAAATTGTTGTCCTTACTTTCAGAATTGTATATTTTATAGATGATAAGACTTGTATTTCTTTTCTGTTGTACCTCAGTTGAGGATTTCTTATCTATTTCATCGTGCTACATTCTACCTTAGATTGTGATTGAGTTGTACCTCTGTGTTGGCCTCCTTATGGAGAGTATTCATATTATGCTAGTTATAGTTCATGACCTAGAACAACATTCTACTACCGACACTGCGGCATAGGCTGGGCGTTGTTACGTTCTCGTACCCTCACAGTGGGTGCGGGTCGTGACACGTAGTTCTTACATTATAATTACAGTTTGGAATTTCATTACTTTGGCTCTATTTTCTTCTTTTTGCCATAGTATTCGTATTCGTTCAACATACCTTATTGATATTAATGGATTATTAGGATTTAATGTTGATGGAATTGTCATGTTTGGAATTTGTCATGTCAAACTTTGTCATGTTTGGAATTACACCTGTTGATAGTCAATACTTGATTTTTGATGGAATTGTCATGTTCGTAAGTTATCTGTCAGACTTTGTCATGTTTGGAATTACACCTGCTGATAGTCAATACCTGATTTTTTATGGAAGAAGGATGGATGATTCCAAGAATGTCTTATTGATATTAATGGATATGTTATGCTCGTCACTTGTGAGTTATCTGTCAGAAGGATGGATGATTCCAAGAATGTTATGCAAATTATTTGTCAGACTTTTTCATGTTTGGTATGATATGCTCGTCACTTGTGTGTTCATATCTCTGGCCTAGCTATATCTTCGCTCACTTTCTCAAACTGAGAGAAGAATGGCTTATTGATATTAATGGATTCTTAGATGATAGTAAAAAGTTTTCAAGCTACTATGCACATTGTCCTTGCTTCCTAAGTTATCATTTTACTAAGTTCTTATTGTAATTGCCTTCAGATAACTTGCCCTTTGAAGATTCATCAAACAACTGCAACAGAATTAAAAAATTGTGCTCTACTATATAGCTATTTTACCATATATCCAGCACGATTCAGTACTTGCAGTATTTTCAACTCTGATTGTCTACTAATTAACTTTATTTCACAGTTTGGTAATGGCCCATACATGTATGATACGGCATATATGTATCTGTTTTGGCATGACCTTATCTGATATTGATTACTACCAGTACTGCATATACAACCGATACCAATAATCATTGGAAGGGTCATAAAATCGATTTTGAACCTTGCCCTATTTTTTCTCAATTCTTTATTTTATCATCATTGTTCTTACTACAGCACGACAGACTATAGGGTGCACAGACCCCTACAGTCCCCTCTATCCAGTGCAGCTGCTACTGCTGCAGTTACTGCACTGCAATGTGCAAATTCTGCCCATGCAGTAACCTCACTCACTGCACAGGATTGCTCTGTTATATGCACATCTCTATTCTATGCAACTTCAGTTATATTTTGAATGTTTTATATAAAGTCTTTGTTTTTATCTAATAATATGCATGTGAGTGTATGTAGGAGAAGTCTACAAAGTTCAAGCAAATGAGAGAGAAACAAACTATGCCTTACCTTGGAAGTCGAAAAGGATTTGCTCGTATTGTGGATGAAATATTGGTACGTGTAACACAATTATTTGTTTCATATTTTTATTTCTCCACTTATCAATTGCAAGTGGATTTTATCTTATACAACGCAGAAAAGAGAGGGTCCATGTCCTAAAGACAAAGCAAGGCATCGTGCTTGGGTTCGAGGGTATACTAATGAAGAAGGTGCAGCTAAACACCCAAAGGACAATGAACTCATCGTATGTATAACCCAATCATGTTTATATGGATAATTTATTATGTTCTTGCATTGAAAATCATGCCTTGTCCAAAGGAGACTAATTCGAGTTTCATTTATTATTATTTCAGCAAAAGGTCAAGAAAATCCTACTTGCACTGTCATCTGAAGGATCCCCAAAATCAGGTTGTGATGGTGATGCACTATCACAAGTAATTACACAAACCGAAAGCGTGGTAGGCTTAGAGGAGGTGGAGCTAGAGCAAGTAAATCTAAATTAGTGGCTCAAGCGAAGAATTCAGATAAAGTAGTTAGGCTTGAAAATAAGATCGAGTCAATGCAGGAAAAGATGGACTCAATGTCAACGTTAGTTGAAGAACAGACAAAGTTGATAAATACTTTAATGAAAAATCAGGTAAGTAGTTCTTATTTTGCCTTTGATATTTTTTGGCCCATATTACCACTGACACTTGCCTTCGTTAGAAATGTGGTCAACAGGAACAAGCTAATGATGTTGAGGTGAGTGTAGATGAGGACAAGAATTTCCAAAGTAAAGTTGATTCAATGCAAGGGTAAATTAACTCAATATCGAAGTAACTTGAACAACAAAACCAATTGCTTGATACTTTAATGAAAAGTCAAGTAAGAAGTATGTACTTCTCAGCAGAATTCTTCAATTTGACATGAGGAGAACTTCGATTTTTTCTAACTAAAATGGTTATTCCCTATAGGAAAAGGATGAGCTGAATAACGATAAAGATGGTAGTGATGAGAAAAGTGACGAGGAGGAGAACAGCAGTGGTGAAGAGAACACTGATGCGAAGAACAATGATGTGGAGATTGTAAAATTAAATAAACCAAATATCGTTTCAAAAACTCCATCTACTACTTCACAGGTAAGATATACTAGTAACAAGTAAAAATATTTTATCTCAAATGATACTAGTATCAAATATAACATTCCTTCATTCTTTATTGTAGTCACATAGTGGAAGTAGCCGTCGTTTATTGAAAGAGCAAAAATGTAAGTTGCTAAATTGGATGGATCCGAAGGAAATCGTTGCAATCGGACGATGGGTGACAGATGATCCGAAATCAATGGTTCATGGTACACCTCTTGGAAAAGATGTCTTTCGAGTTTGGTTAGATATTGCTTTACAACCCAAAGCACTATTATTTAGACCATGTTTCGGTAATGACACAATAGAAGACATCGTTGTAAGTACTACTGCATGGCCGACCGAACACATTACGACGTTGGATGACTAGGTACGATAATATATATATATATATTTTATATATATATATATATATATATATATATATATATATATATATATATATATTGATTTGCATTTTAACTCAACATATATATATTGGCTACAGCCAAATTGGTATTGTAATGTTACAGATATTCACAGTTGATTGTTCCTTATATGCTTAGGTCTTGTATGTATTTGTTATTGGTTAGTATACATGTCTGCTGTACATCCACAAGTAAGCATCTAGTTGTGCTACAGATTGTTATGTATTTACTTTGCTGCCAGAGGATACTGATAATGCCAGGAAAGGGAAGACCAGAGAAAAAATAATGTGGAAGGTAAAGATATATTTCTTTCATAAGGAAGAAATATATTGGAAAAATATAGCTTCTGATCCATGTCAAGTAATCATGCAGCAAAATCAGTAGCCATTAAGATACAAAAGAAGTTGAAGAAGTAAACAACTTCAACTTCAATACTGAGCAGATGAAATTTGATAATTTTTGCGAAGTTTTCAAATGAGGACATAACTCTCTTATGCAAATGATCAAATTGAGCATAAAGTTAGTTCTATGGAGCTACAAAATTAACATAATTTGTAATAAATGTAACACATTTCTTACAAAGTTCTTTGGGCTTATTTTACTTTTACTGGCTTCATAAAATTAATCTGAAGGAATTTAATCTTGATTTGGTATGATCTCATGTTGTTAGAACTTCATCAACACAATTTTTTATGAGTAACAGGGCAGTTGAAAAATAGAACTAAAGACTCGACCTTACCCCTAAGCATGTGGTAAAGACATGATTGCTACCAGTATAGATTTAAAACATCAACAACACGAATGTGGAGTCATGATAGTGTGTTTTCTATAAACGAATGGGTCTTAAGTAGCGTTGGCATAAAGAACAAGGCATATCGTGGTAGCATATATAGTACGAGAAGTAATTAACCACAATTACTCTAAATTGAAGAAGACTTGGCCTCAATTAAAAAGGACAGAATTAGAGTCATGGTTCTTAATTTATTGATGAAAGAAGTATCGTTTGCAACTTCACATAACAAATTACTTTTTTGTGATGTAATGTCTCATTATAACCAAATGCCTGAAAGCCATGTCAAATTGTTTTAACATATAAGAACTTGATATGTTGAAGTGTTGCATATTAAATATTATATTTAAGCACCTTCTAAAGTCAAATGCTTTTTTATCTGAGTTTCTCAAAATACTTTGAAGGTTTTGCATCTTTACTCTCTCTTATTATGGTTCTGGTACTTGTATTTGTTGTACCTAGTCATCAGTGCATATCTGAATTATTAGTGCATATCTGAGTTTCACAATACGACGTTGGATGACTAGGTACGTTTTTCATATCTGAATTATCAGTGCATTTGTTGCTTCTTATGACTGATCTCTTATTATGGTTCTGGTACTTGCACTTACGATTCTCTTTTATGTTGGAAGAGTATTCTAGAGAGAGTGCCAGGTCTTAGTAGTTGAGATTGTATTTAGTGGCTATTTAATCAGTTTATCAGGATACATGATCTTGTGTGAACTTATTTTTTTATATAATAATGTGTTTTCTTCTCAATTTTGTGTAGGTTGGTGTGTAAATTTTTGATGGTTGTAGATAGCTAGAAGGAGGCGATCGAGCTGCATTTGGCCTACAGACATTTTGTATGAAAATGGAATGGTTTATTTTGGACTACTAGGCGTATAACTACTTTTTGTACATCTTGAATGTTTTAATGACAACTACATTTTGTACATCTTGAATTTTTAATGAAAAATGTATGAATTTATTTATTTTGGCAAACCTTTTCTATATCTTGATTGATCGAAATGGAAGTTACAATTGAAATTGTTGAAATCAAAATTGTGATTCAGCATGAATTTTTCTATGGTTAATTGTATGTGATACAGAACAGATTATTCAGATATGAAAATGTGTAGCAGATTTATAGCACTCAAAACATCTAAATGTAATAGTGTTCCAAAACTATTTGCCATTATCGCTATAGCATATGACGAACGCTATAATAAATCAAATCATCCATCTACAGCATTCACGAACGCTATAAAGCATCCACAGCATTCACAAACGCTATAATCTATCTACAACATTTACGAATGCTATAAAGCATCCACAACATTCACAAACATTATAATTCATCTACAGCATTCACGAACGCTATAATCCACCTACAGCATTCAAGAACGCTATAAAGCATTCACAGCATTCACAAACGCTATAAACCATCCACAGCATTAATGAATGCTATAATCCATCTACAGCATTCAAGAACGCTATAATGTTATAGCGTTCACATACTATAGCGGGGGCAATTATAGCGGACATAATATGCTATAGAAGGCTTTCTATAGCGTTTCATGCATGCTATTGTAGGCCATGTTTGTTGTAGTGTCTGTTTCTTTTCATATCAAACTCGGAGTTTTAAGTCAATTATCGAAATCGGTTCTACCATGGCTGCATGTGCCAACATTCTTAGGCTTTGCCAACCTAGGAAAGAGATTTGAATCCCCGGAGAGCATATCTTCAAAAGCATGTTGGTCGAAGCGAATGACCAACATCTTCCGGGAAGATCCCAGCATATCGGTATCATATTGCGTCACCACCTTTTTCGTCAAAGAAGAAGACAGTCCCCAGCAAAGTTGCCAGATTTATTGCAATCACAAGTGTAAAAAGAAGAGAAGTTTAGAAAAGCTTCTTCTTTTATTAGATTACAACGAAAGTATAAAAGAGAACCCTAACAACGAGGATTTCTTAGTATAAATATAAGATCTGGAGAAGTGTGACGATGGAGGTCGAGTACTGCAGTGACTCCTTTGCTCCGTTAACAATCGATATGCTTTGGCTTATTTTGATTTGTTCTTTGTGTGAAATATCTCCCGTGTATATTTATGGTGTTCTTCGGGTCTTTTTCAGTCAGTATGTACTTTCATGGAAGATATGTACCTCCTTGTATAACCATCGTCAAAGATAGACTACGCAAGCGGCATTGATGAGGAAAGATCTTCTGCAGGATAGACGCAATTTGGGTTGTCACAGCTGTATGATACAGTTGATTAACCGCTCGGCTCGATCATGTTGACATGTGGCGCTAACTGAACGCTGATTGGCCATAGAGATCACAAAGTTGCATTTGAAGATCCCCAGTTGTGACAATCATGAGTTATGGCTGATTGCTATATGGCTTGATCAGGAACGATATGTAGCACATATAGTAAGTTAGGGTAATTTGCCATTTGAATGGGACGGTCATAATGTACATGCCATGAACGCGAGATTTAAATCAGGTGGCCCGATCGTATTGATACGTGGCATAATCCATGATTTTGAGGGAATCTTTCGTTTCAATGGGGCAGTTATGACTCACATGCTATAAATGTAGGATTTGATCCTTTCAGCCGTTGATTGTGGGATCGGGATGGATCGACCAGGGGCATGAACCATCAGCCTTCAGGAAAGCATGTAATGTAGAGATTTTAGTCTCGTGAGAGACCTTCTGAGACATTTGGGCCATATGACGCCTTGGCCGCATGAGAGCTTCAGGGAAGGGAGACGCATGAAGTCTTCTACCACATAGTGTCAGCCACATGGAAGGACTTGTTGTATTCGAAGTTGCAAAGGGCGTGCCTTTAAGGCATTGTTGCTTCGTCGTTCGCTCTGGCGGCGGTAAGGGGAGTGTTGGCATTGTACTTGTAGAGCACAAAGTGTCTTGGAACACCAAGTGTTATTGGACTTGGTGCTTGACCAGGGGTCTATGTGGAGAGCCGCAGGGGGTTCTTCTAGACTTTGTATGAAGAGTCTGGTGTAGCCTGGGCTGAGCGGGCTTGGAAACTTTCCACGCTTCTACAAGATATATACATATCAATGCATATTTGGAATAGGATGCTAATTAATTAGGCTATACATATATGGTATAAAGTATTATACAAGCCATTTTTGCATGGCAATAATACTTTATCATTTAATCCTAATCATACAATACACACACACAACCATAACCATATATGGTTGATACTAATCAATTATGCATAAAAATGTTTTAAAAAATGCACTACTAACAAAATTTTTTTTACCAGGCATCTCAAGAAAAAATGAATAATTAAAATATTATATAATCTAAAATTTCCTATAGTTTTGGGGGTTTACACATAATTAGCAAGAGTATTGTACTACTTTTTCGCAGGTCACTTGCAAGTGGCTTGTTACTGAAGAAGGAAACAATATTCTACACAAGCCGATTACATTGAAGGTGCTGGTGGATATAGTCAAAGCTGGGAATTCGAAGAAATCTCCAGGTCCAGAAGAGTTCACGACAAAATTCTTTAAGGTACATTGGGAAGAATTTAAGATACTCATGTTGGAAGTTATTCGAGATTTCTTTCGAACTAGGAGATTATTACGGGAACTTATCACATTTTTATAACACTTATTCCGAAAAAGGGGTCATTATCCTTAAGCGACTTCAGATCAAATGATGCTGCAATTTCATCAACAAATTACTCATGATTTTGTTGTATCAAAGAATGCGAGCTATTATGAACGACATCATTTCTATGAAGCAATCTGCATTTATCATGGGTAGGAGTATATCTAAGAACTACTTATTAGCCCATGAGATGGTGAGGAAGTTTAACAGAAGCAATAAATCATGGATCAAATTGGATTTAAGGAAAGCATATGATACGGTGAATCGTGAGTTTGTCTGCCACATAATGCGGACAATGAGTTTCAGCGACTAGTGGGTGCGTAGATTAGACAACAACTATTCTGTGGTGTTCAAGGCTATGTTGAACCAATGAAATCGAATAAAACAATGTATCTATAGGAAAATATATAATGGTCTCACAAATGGATCTCTGGTATGATCCATGGATAGCAAAACAAAGTTGTATCGAAAGGTTGGGGTGGAATACCATTGAGAGGATAGGGCAAAGAGAGACGGTGGATGTGTTGATAAAAATTGGCCAATGGAATGTGGATACTCATAGAGTTGGACAACTATTGGAAGCAGAAATTCAGAGTAGTCCCTTCGACACAGAGCAGGTTGCTGATCACTGGCAGTGGAAGGAAATGCATAATGGAGGTTTTGTCCTCCAAGTAGTA